>JASPKZ010003341.1:0-99744 GCA_030220185.1 Diploptera punctata | reverse complement strand
TTGTCCCGGATTTTATAATGCAAAAAAATCCGGTCTAATCCAAAATTAAAAATAGGCGTTTCGAGGCGTCGTGGTTTTTCCAAAAATGTCAAAATATTTGAAATTTCAAAAAACTGCAAAAATACTATCTAGACGGTGTGTCACGGGATTTATAATGCAAAAAAATCCGGTCTAAATCCAAATTTCAGAAATGGTGTTTTCCCCAGGCTTATAGTCTTAGCGTTTTTTTCCAAAGAATGTCAAAATTTTCGAAATTTCAAAAACGGCTAAAATGCTATCTACACAGCTCGGACCGGGACTTATAATGCAAAAAAATTCAGGTCTAAATCCAAAATTTCCCGAACTCGAGTTTTCCAAAGCTTTAGAGTTTTGGTTTTTTTCCAAAAAATGTCAAAATTTTCGAAATTTCAAAAACTGCAAAAATACTTTCATGAGGATGTGTCCGGGATTTATAATGCAAAAAATCGGGTATGAATCCAAATATTCGAAATGAAGTTTTCCAAGGCTACAGTATATGAGGCGTGTTTTTCCAAAGAATCCCAACAATTTTCGAAATTTCAAAAACTGCAAAAATACTATCTACAAGCTCTATCCGGGATTTGAAGTGCAAAAAATCCGTGTCTAAAAACAAAATTTCAAATTGAGTTTTCCAAGGCTATAGTCTTGGTGTTTTCTCATCCATAAAATGTCGAAATTTCCGAAATTTCAAAAACTGCAAAAATACTATCTAGAGGGTGTGTCCGCGATTTATAATGCAAAAAATCCGGTATAAATCCAAATTTTCAAAATAGTCTTTTCGTAGGCTATAGTTTTGGTGGTTTTCCAAAAAGTGTCAAAATTCTCAAAATTTCAAAAACTGCAAATTTGCTATCTAGAGGGTGTGTACGGGATATATAATGCAAAAAAATCCGGTCTAAATCCAAAATTTCAAAATAGTTTTTTTCAAGGCTATAGTCTTGGTTTTCGAAAAAATGTCAAAATTTTTTAAATCTCAAAAACTGCACAAATAGTATCTAGAGGTTGTCTCCGGGATTTATAATGCAAAAAATCCGGTCTAAATCCAAAATTTCAAAATAGTGTTAGGCTTGGTAGTTTTCCAAAAAAAGTCAAAATTTTCGAAATTTCAAAAACTGCAAAAATACTATCTAGAGGGTGTGTCCGGGATTTATAATGCAACAAATCCGGTCTAAACCCAAAATTTCAAAATAGAGTTTTCCAAGGTTATAGTTTAGGTGTTTTTCCAAAAAAAATAAAAATTTTGTAAATTTGAAAAACTGCAAAAATACTATCTAGAGGGTGTGTCCGGGATTTATAATGCAAGAAATCCGGTCTAAATCCAAAAATTTCAAAATTGAGTTTTAAAAAGACTATAGTTCAGCTGTTTTTCCAAAAAATGTCAAAATTTTCAAAATTTCAAAAACTGCAAAAATGCAATCTAGAGGATGTGTCCGGGATTTATAATGCAAAAAATCCGGTCTAAATCCAAAATTTCAAAATTGAGTTTTCCAAGGCTATAGTTTAGGTGCTTTTCCAAAAAAAGTCAAAATTTTCGAAATTTCAAAAACTGCAAAAATACCATCTATAGGGTGTGTCCGGGATTTATAATGCAAAAAATCCGGCCTAAATCCAGAATTTCAGAATTGAGTTTTCCAAGGCTATAGTTTAGGTGTTTTTCCAAAAAATGTCAAAATCTTCAAAATTTCAAAAACTGCAAAAATACTATCTATAGGGTGTGTCCGGGATTTACAATGCAAGAAATCCGGTCTAAAACCAAAATTTTAAAAATTGAGTTTTCCATGGCAATAGTTTAGGTGGTTTTCCAAAAAAAGTCAAAATTTTCGAAATTTCAAAATCTGCAAAAATGCTATCTAGAGGGTGTGTCCGGGATTTATAATGCAAAAAATCCGGTCTAAATCCAAATTTTCAAAATAGTGTTTTCCAAGGCTATGGTGGTTTTCGAAAAAATGCCAAAACTTTCGAAATTTCAAGAACTGCAAAAATACTCTCTAGAGGGTGTGTACGGGATTTATATTGCAAAAAATCCGGTCTAAATCCAAAATATAAAAATAGTTTTTTCCAATGCTATAGTCTTGGTTTTCGAAAAAATGTCAATTTTCGAAATTTCAAAAACTGCAAAAATACTATCTAGAGGGTGTGTACGGGATTTATAATGCAAAAAATCCGGTCTAAATCGAAAATTTCAAAATAGTGTTTTCGAAGGCTATATTCTTGGTGGTTTTCCAAAAAATGTCAAAATTTTCGAAATTTCAAAAACTGCAAAAATTCTATCTTGAGCGTGTGTACGAGAATTATAATGCAAAAAATCCGGTCTAAATCCAAAATTTCAAAATAGTGTTTTCCAAGGCTATAGTCTTGTTTTTCGAAAAAATGTCAAAATTTTAGAAATTTCAAAAACTGCACAAATAGTATCTAGAGGTTGTGTCCGGGATTTATAATGCAAAAAATCCGGTCTAAATCCAAAATTTCAAAATAGTGTTTTCCAAGGCTATAGTCTTGGTGGTTTTCCAAAGAATGTCAAAATTTTCGAAATATCAAAAACTGCAAAAATACTATCTAGAGGGTGTGTCCGGGATTTATAATGCAAAAAATCAGGTCTAAATCCAAATTTTCAAAATAGTGTTTTCCAAGGCTATAGTCTTGGTGGTTTTCCCAAAAATGTCAAAATTATCGAAATTTCAAAAACTGCAAAAATGCTATCTAGCGGGTGTGTCCGGGATTTATAATGCAAAAAATCCGGTCTAAATCCAAAATTTCAAAATAGTGTTTTCCAAGGCTATAGGCTTGGTGGTTTTCCAAAAAATGTCAAAATTTTCGAAATTTCAAAAACTGCAAAAATACTATCTAGAGGGTGTGTCCGGGATTTATAATGCAAAAAATCCGGTCTAAATCCAAAATTTCAAAATAGTGTTTTCCAAGGCTATAGTCTTGGTGGTTTTCCAAAAAATGTCAAAATTTTCGAAATTTCAAAAACTGCAAAAATACTATCTAGAGGGTGTGTCCGGGATTTATAATGCAAAAAATCCGGTATAAATCCAAATTTTCAAAATAGTCTTTTCGTAGGCTATAGTTTTGGTGGTTTTCCAAAAAGTGTCAAAATTCTCAAAATTTCAAAAACTGCAAATTTGCTATCTAGAGGGTGTGTACGGGATATATAATGCAAAAAATCCGGTCTAAATCCAAAATTTCAAAATAGTGTTTTCGAAGGCTATAGCCTTGGTGGTTTTCCAAAAAATGACAAAATTTTCGAAATTTCAAAAACTGCAAAAATTCTATCTAGAGGGTGTGTACGGGATTTATAATGCAAAAAATCCGGTCTAAATCCAAAATTTCAAAATAGTTTTTTCCAAGGCTATAGTCTTGGTTTTCGAAAAAATGTCAAATTTTTTTAAATCTCAAAAAATGCACAAATAGTATCTAGAGGTTGTCTCCGGGATTTATAATGCAAAAAATCCGGTCTAAATCCAAAATTTCAAAATAGTGTTAGGCTTGGTAGTTTTCCAAAAAATGTCAAAATTTTCGAAATTTCAAAAACTGCAAAAATACTATCTAGAGGGCGTGTCCGGGATTTATAAGGCAAAAAATCCGGTCTAAATCGAAAATTTCAAAATAGTGTTTTCGAAGGCTATAGCCTTGGTGGTTTTCCAAAAAATGACAAAATTTTCGAAATTTCAAAAACTGCAAAAATTCTATCTAGAGGGTGTGTACCGGATTTATAATGCAAAAAATCCGGTCTAAATCCAAAATTTCAAAATAGTTTTTTCCAAGGCTATAGTCTTGGTATTCGAAAAAATGTCAAAATTTTTTAAATTTCAAAAACTGCACAAATAGTATCTAGAGGGTGTGTCCGGGATTTATAATGCAAAAAATCCGGTCTAAATCCAAAATTTAAAAATAGTGTTTTCCTAGGCTATAGTCTTGGTGGTTTTCCAAAAAATGTCAAAATTTTCGAAATTTCAAAAACTGCACAAATAGTATCTAGAGGGTGTGTCCGGGATTTATAATGCAAAAAAACCGGTCGAAATCGAAAATTTCAAAAATGTGTTTTCGAAGGCTATAGTCTTGGTGGTTTTCCAAAAAATGTCAAAATTTTCGAAATATCAAAAACTGCAAAAATACTATCTAGAGGGTGTGTACGGGATTTATAATGCAAAAAATCCGGTCTAAATCCAAAATTTCTAAATAGTTTTTTCCAAGGCTATGGTCATGGTTTTCGAAAAAATGTCAAAATTTTTGAAATTTCAAAAACTGCACAAATAGTATCTAGAGGTTGTGTCCGGGATTTATAATGCAAAAAATCCGGTCTAAATCCAAAATTTAAAAATAGTGTTTTCCTAGGCTATAGTCTTGGTGGTTTTCCAAAAAATGTCAAAATTTTCGAAATATCAAAAACTGCAAAAATACTATCTAGAGGGTGTTTCCGGGATTTATAGTGCAAAAAATCCGGTCTAAATCCAAAATGTCAAAATAGTGTTTTACAAGGCTATAGTCTTGGTGGTTTTCCAAAGAATGTCAAAATTTTCGAAATTTCAAAAACTGCAAAAATATTATCTAGAGGGTGTGTCCGGGATTTATTATGCAAAATATCCGGTATAAATCCAAAATTTCAAAATTGAGTTTTCCAAGGCTATAGTGTTGATGTCATTCCAAATAATGTCAAAATTTTCGACATTTCAAAAACTACAAAAATACTATCTGGAGGGTTTGTCGGGGATTTATAATGCAAAAAATCCAGTCTAAATATAACATTTCAAAATTGAGTTTTCCAAGGCTATAGTCTTGGTGTTTTTCCAAAAAAGTCAACATTTTCGAAATTTCAAAAACTGCAAAAATACTATCTATTGGGTGTGTCCGGGATTTACATTGCAAAAAATGCTGTCTAAATCCAAAATTTCAAAATTGAGTTTTCCAAGGCTACAGTCTTGGTGTTTTTTCAAAAAACGTCAAAATTTTTGAAATTTCAAAAACTGAAAAAAATACTATCTCGAGGGTGTGTCCGGGATTTATTATGCAAAAATTCCGATCTAAATCCAAAATTTCAAAATTGAGTTTTCCAAGGCTATAGTCTTGGTGTTTCTCCAAAAAAGTCAGAATTGTCGAAATTTCAGAAACTGAAAAAAAAATAACTGGAGTGTTTGTCCGGGATTTATAATGCAAAAAATCCGGTCAAAATCCAAAATTGAGTTTTCCGAGGCTATAGTCCTCGTGTTTTTCCAAAAAATTTCAAAATTTTCGAAATTTCAAAAACTGAAAAAATACTATCTCGAGGGCGTGTCCGGGATTTATTATGCAAAATTCCGGTCTAAATCCAAAATTGAGTTTTCCAAGGCTATAGTCTTGGTTTCTCCAAAAAAGTCATAATTTTCGAAATTTCAGAAACTGAGAAAAAAACTATCTGGAGTGTTTGTCCGGGATCTATAATGCAAAAAATCAGGTCAAAATCCAAAATTGAGTTTTCCAAGGCTATAGTCTTCAAGTTTTTCCAAAAGATGTCATAGTTTTCGAAATTTCAAAAACCTCAAAAATACTCTCTAGAGGGTGTATCGGGGATTTATAATTCAAAAAATTCGGTCTACATCCAAAATTTCAAAATTTAGTTTTCCAAGGCTATAGTCTTAGTGTTTTTGCAAAAAAGTCAAAATTTTCGAAATTTCAAAACTGCAATAATACTATCTGGAGGGTGTGTCCGGGGGTTAATAAAGCAAGAAATCCGGTCTAGATCCAAAATTTGAAAATTGAGTTTACCAAGGCTACAGTCTTGGTGTTTTTCCACAAAATGTCAAAATTTTCGAAATTTCAAAAACTGCAAAAATACTCTCTAGAGGGTGTGTCCGGGATTTATAATGCAAAAAACCCGGTCTAAATCCAAAATTTGAAAAATGAGTTTTTGCAGGACTATAGTCTTGGAGTTTTTCCAAAAAATGTCAAAATTTTCGAAATTTCAAAAACTGCAAAAATACTCTCTAGAGGGTGTGTCCGGGATTTATAATGCAAAAAACCCGGTCTAAATCCAAAATTTGAAAAATGAGTTTTTGCTGGACTATAGTCTTGGAGTTTTTCCAAAAAATGTCAAAATTTTCGAAATTTCAAAAACTGCAAAAATACTATCTGGACGGTGTGTCCGGGATTTATAGTGCAAAAAATCCGGTCTAAATCCAAAATTGAGTTTTCCAAGGCTATTGTCTTAATATCGGTACTGTGGTGTCTCAGCTCATAGGATGCAGAACTGGGAGTGTGGATTTTTTAAGTGGGGATAAGTGTAGTGGTGCTTTTAGGGTCAATGGACTCGCATTTCACACAACTCTTTGCTCGTTCGAAAAGCATTTTTCTCAGTTGTTACGAGAGTCTGGAGTTGAACAGTGGTTGTGCAGTTAATCTTATTGAAATATATTGACTAAGCGTAGAATTTCTGGAAGATTTATTTTATTAATAAGTTTTAGTTTAATACATCCAATTTTATATAAGTTTTAACTGTAAATGTTGTATTAAATTAAATAAAATTAGAAACGAAAAAAATAAGAAGGTAGCAGAATATTCAGGCAATAGGTGAATGGGTGGAAAAAAGATCTGAACACACCATATATCTGACATGACACCAGATAGAACTGTATTATAGCAGGAAATAAGTTACCAGAAGAAGGGAGGACAATTGGAAGACCAAAAAAGAGATGGAGGGACTCTTAATTCTGGATGGAACAGGTCATAGGCCTAAAATAAAGTCAACAAGAAGAAGATATTTTATTACTTTTTAAATTGTGGGTCTTTTTGTAAAGCATGCTACATTATAATTCCAAACTTTCCTTTTTTCAATAGTGTCACTCAACAACCTCCTGATCACATACCTTCCCCGCCCAATCAGTTGTGGCATCAACAATACAACCGATTGAGGATCTTTCCACTTTTTCAGCGGTTGCCCTTTTACCAGCCGGCTGCTGGCCCTTCACATCCACATGTGTCAATCATAGAGGTAGATGATCAACAGCCAGTGTAGGGGTGACATGTGGTTAGCATGTCGAGTCCCCCAGCCGTTATAGCTGGTTCCTCAACCTGGAGCCGCTACTTATTGTAGCTACCCAATTGCCTCACGATGCTGGGTGGGCACCGGTCCCATACTGGCCGAAATACCAGGAGAAAATTTCTTCCCCCATGGAGACTCGAACCAGCGCAAGTCCCGTAGCTATGTGCCAAGGCTTCCTACCTTAACCGCTCGGCTACGGTGCGGGACATCAACAATACATTCATTTTCAATACATTATGTTGCAAAGAATTGGTTTAAAAGCACATATTCAGTGAGCATTCTAATTTTTAGGGAATTCCGAAGGAATGAAGCCATGGAGTTGTTCTCATATAAAGCTTCTTTTTTTTAAAAGTCCTATCTAGTAGACACCATGCACTGTATTTGTGATTTTATGATACCCATGTCCTGTTAAAGTGTCATGACCCATGTCTTTAGGTGTATTTTTCTTGAGTGTCTCTAGGAGAATGTCCTCTGATAGAGGGTTATTGGTGAGGGGATGCGAAAAGGTATAGGTTAGTTTGTGTACCTATGTCCTGGTGAGGCGTCATGACCCACATTTTAGGTGTATTTTTATTGAGTGTCTCTAGGGAATGTCCTCTGATAGATATTGATGAGTGGATGTGAATAAGTATGGATTTAGTGGGTTATGGCTGGGTTAGTTTGTCTTGTTCAGCCCTCTTGTGTGTTTTGGGTGATGATGTCACCCAAAAATGAAGGTATAGGTTAGCGGGTTATGGCTGGGTTTGTCGTCTTGTTCAGCCCTCTTGTGTGTTTTGGGTGATGATGTCACAAGTTGGCATTTGTTGTGAGGTTATGGTATTGGTGTGTGTCACTGAAGTTAAGAAGGTTATGGCTATGTTTAGTAGTTGTCAGTCTTGGAGTATTTTCTGTAATAGTAAAGTTTATAGTACATTTGTGTTTGCATTGGTGTTATTGACAGTTTTTGTGCCAAAAATGATCAATAAAGGCCTATATATGGCAGCCATGGTGGTACAGTGGTTATGTTCCTTGCCTAGTCCCAAGGGTTGCGGGTTCAAACTCAGCCTAGTTCGATGGATTTTTAGGATGGAAAAATCCTAGGGGCAAGCCATCTGATAGGGACTTTGAGCTATGGGATCCAAACCTGAAGATTTTCAGTCTCCTAAAAGAACTGCAAGCCTGAATAAAAATGCCTCTGACAAAATTAAACTGATCTTCATTCAGGCATTTATTTTCCTTATCATGTCATACATATATATATCATTCCATATTAAGCTTGCATTGCTCAATGTTAAACATTTAATTATAACATCGATAAAGCGTCACTGCTATAAAGTAAAAATGTTCCCTTTAATTTGCTTACTTGTTATAGTCAGCTACTAGATGGCAGTGAAGACTGAGTTCTCACGACATCTAGTAATAATGGAGAATATAATACATATATAAGAAAAATGAATGCTTGAATTGGATTCGTCTGGTGGTGTAATGGATATCACACTGAGGTACAGACTCAGAGATCCGGGTTTGAATCCCGTCCAGGCATTTATTTTTCTTATCATACCATATATATATATATAAAAGAAAAATAAGTGTTTGAATTGGATTTGCCTGGTGGTGTAATGGATAACACGCTGAGGTACAGACTCAAGAGTTCCGGGTTCTAATCCCGTCCAGGCATTTATTTTTCTTATCATACCATATATATATATATATATATATATATATGCCTACTGTATAAACTTATTTACGTATAGTCCAGTTCTGGTAACTGTAGCCGTCTTGGTGAATCATAAGGCATGTGGCAGGAGGGAAGAACATGCCGAGTGAGGGAGGGAAGTAGCCATGCAAAAAGCATTTTCTCATTAATAATAATAGTAAAATAAATTGTTATAAAAACAACACTGTTCTATAATGAATACTCCAAATTTACAAAACAAAATTAAGTTATGTAGATAGGAAATAACACTATGAGGTTTTTTAATATTGTTTATTTTTTCTTTCACTCACCTCATACTTCATAACTCCTCGCAGACCCGGGTTTCATCACATCATTTGTGAACGTGACACAACATTGAGAATGTCACAAATGATGTGACGAAACCCGGGTCTGTGAGGAGTTATGAAGTATGAGGTGAGTGAAAGAAAAAATAAACAATATTAGAAAACAAAAGTTCACTAACACAGAAGTAGAAGATAAAAAATTCAACATGTAAGTAACAATTATGTTTTCAAAACTGAGTTTAGCTGCTGGCAGTACCTGCCACTCGCCCTCCCCTCTTACTGCACCATACAACATAGACCCCTTAAATGGGGCTACAAAAGCCAGAACTGAACTATATAGCCTATGTATGTGTGTATCTGAGTGTTAACAGTCTAGTGGCCATCATTTTTGTTTTATCGGAACCAAACTTGGAAAAACAACAGTTAGTTAAAAAATTAATGCCCAGTTTGTTAATCAGCTATAGCTGCTATAAGGAGTAGGATTTCACCTGAAACTTCTTTGAATTAACTCTTCTGATCGACATAACATCAGTCGACAAGATATTACTGAAGATGAGCTGCCAAGGCTTCGAAACTGCAGTATAATTAGAAGATGGATATGAGGTGAGGTATAACATATTTTAATTTAATTTTAATGAAAAAAAGGACTACAAATGTCGATTTAAGTCAAAAGTGCAATTTATGGAATGGATTTTTAAGATCTGTACAATGCTCTAAATTATACAAGGCCAGAAACAGTATTATCTAAGAAAAAAATTAAGTTTAACAAAACAATTATACAATTTGTGGGAAATAAACAATTATAATGGTTTGGACATGTGAAAAAGATGAATAAAGATAGATTGCCAGTTTGGAATGGATTTCAAATAGGTGGAAAAGAAAAGGGAGACCTAAGAAGACATGGATAAAGGGAATTATGAATTTGATGAAGGACAGGAGACTGCAGGATGGTGACTGGAAGGATAGAGATGAATAGAATCAAAACTTAATATTGTGCACAGGGAAATTATATATATACTTATATTATTTTTGGTCTGGACATCTTACCTCAATATTAATGTTGATTTGTTCTTGGACATGTTTCAAAAAATTCTGTTTTATCGTCAGCTTTCCCAGACTGGTTTTATTTATGTTACATTATGTTGCACCACCTGGATGTCGATGTCAGCTCCATCCTGTGGTTGGCCAAAGAACCTCCAAACAAGGTCACCCTCCATCGGAATATCAAAATTCATAACTCTAACCTAAAATTAGAACCAAAGAACACATAAAAATATTAAAAATGGAGAAATTGAAAAATCTGCAGTTGCTGCTCATGTTTGGTCTGAAAAACATGATATAAATTCAGACACTAAATTATTAAAACAGTTAGAAAATACAAAAGAGCTGACTATTTGGGAAAAAATTTATATTCAAAGAACAGAAACAGAGTTATGAATTTTGATATTCCGATGGAGGATGACCTTGTTTGGAGGTTCTTTGGCCAACCACAGGATGGAGCTGACATCGACATCCAGGTGGTGCAGCATAACAACATAAATAAAACCAGTCTGGGAAAGCTGACGATAAAACAGAATTGTTTTGAAACATGTCCAAGAACAAATCAACATTAATATTGAGGTAAGATGTCCAGACCAAAAATAATATAATTAAAATAACCTCAAAATGTAACTTCCTAAAATTAAATATGATATATATACATTTCAAATCTGTTAAATAAATAAAGTATTTTAAAAAAAAATTCTGTTGTTTTTATTTCCTTCTCCAAAATATCAGCTTTACTATTAGTGGTCCCAGTGGGCTAAGAATCCATTGGAGAGCTATCGTTTCTCTTATGTAAAATTTTAATCTTTTTCATCCACATACAGAGGATTTCCTCTTAATTTTTTTCTGTTTACAGAGCTGAAGTAGTTGGCATTAATGGCTGGATTTACCAAATTTTAGAAAGTGGACAATTTACCAGTAACTAGATGGAAAAGTTTACTGCAACACTTAAATTCAAATCATGATCTCGAAAACCTGCTTGTTCAGACTATTTGTTGGTCACGATTGCCTCACCCAACATCTTTATCGAATTGGTTTAGTAGCCTCTGTTAAATTCTTGTTATGCGGAAAAGAAGAATCCATGAATATAAACAACTGAATCTCTTCAAAATTTTACTTCATCATCATCATCATGAACAAATTCGTTTTAGGCCATGTGGCCTGTACGGTAATTTTACTTCATATATGTCCCATTTCAGTAATTTACGATTTTACAAAGTGGCAGAAAATGGAACTTAGTACTACATATTTAGAAAACAGATTCCACTGTCTCACCAACATATCAATAAACAATGCAAAACTTGTTTATTTAATATTTAGAGGAAGTAACACTATGAGGTTTATTTTACAGAGAAAAAACACATTAAATATAGCAAAAGAGAATGGTTTTTGAAGAAAAGATGGTTTATAAGAAAATAAATAGATTCAAAAAACAAAAAAAAATGATAAATGAAAGTACTCTTCAGACAGATAAAGAAATTGGTACAAAATTCCAAAAATTGACATACCATTCATTGACATTTAAAAAGTTTCAATAAATTTTCAGCAAGTTTAACCCTTTAGGTGCCGTGAGCCAATTAGATCGGCTCTGATGTTTCTGTCCATTACCTGCCGGACAATATACTTAAACTACTTGCAAAGCTGATCACATTGGCGGATGTGATTTAAATCTCTGACACAAGAGATTTTACCAGTGGCACGCAGAGGGTTAATATTAAATTAGCACCAAAAAAAGATTGCAACCTGAATAGATTAATTAAAATGAACGAAAATGAAAAGGCTGATGAAGGCAACAAATCAGGGATTTATCATATTGATTGCAAAGATTGTGAAAAAAATATACATAGGAAAAACAAAAAAGGAACTTGAATACAGGATTGAAAGAACACCTTAGAAATTTTCAAAATGGGGAAACTGAAAAATCTGCAATAGCTGCACATTCATGGTCAGAAAAACATAGAATCAAAACAAAAGGCAAATTATTGAAACAGTTAGATAAATCTAAAGAATTTTAATTTTGTTGAGTTGTTTCTTGACTCACCTCATACTTCTTAACTCTCTAACAGATCCGGATTTCTTCACTGTATTTGTGACATTCTCAATGCTGTATCATGTTCACAACTGACGTCCAATGGTCTCCTCTCCTGCAGACTGACCTCCGTGCCATCTGATGGCTAACCAACGAACTACCAAATCATTGGTCAGCCATCAGATGATGTGGAGGTCAGTCTGCAGGAGAGGAGACCATTGGACGTCAGTTGTGAACGTGATACAGCATTGAGAATGTCACAAATACAGTGAAGAAATCCGGATCTGTGAGAGAGTTAAAAAGTATGAGGTGAGTCAAGAAACAACTCAACAAAATTAAAATAAACCTCATAGTGTTATTTCCTACCTACATAACTTAAATCTAAGGAACTCACAATTTGTAAGAAAATTTACATCCACAAGAATAAAGAGAAAATAATTAATTTTGAAATTCCTGGGGAAAAAAGAAAAAAAAATCATTTGGAAGTTCATTGGTCAGCCAACAAAGGGAGCAGAAATCAACCTACAAGATCACCAACCACCGATTCAACAGTTAGAAAGTATTGAAAATGGCACACAGAGTGGTGAAACCACATTCTGCAAAAAAATTACAAATATGAGGCGAGTCACAAAAAATTAGCTCATAATAATTATTGCAAAACTTAATTCGTAATCTTAATACAAATAGTAAATACTCATATATCAACTTTATTTAAACATAAACTAATTTAGAGTGACCATGTGAAAATACTCAATATAGAAATTACAAAGACAAATTCACTTATAAAATATTTTATTATATTTTGAAAATTAATACAATTTGGTCCAGTTTTTAATGAAAGACATACAATGTGCGTGAACATTATTATTAAGAAGCATGTGATGCAATGAATTCTAACTAAATTCCCATATTTAACTATGAATAAAACTAATTAAATTGTAATGTTTTATTATTAGAATATTTTTAAATAAAACATTAGAAAATAATGTAGGTCTGTATCATAATTATATTTATTGTAGAATTAACATTGTCCAATGCATAAAGTGATGGAATATTTTTAAAAATTTCAACATAAAGTTGGACCAAAAATGACTATAGCCATCCATCCATAGTAATTCTGCCCAAAGGCAGGTCCTTCACTGCAATCATAGCATTTTCATGCTATGCTTGCAGCTTTACTAGGGAATTGTAGGTGTGGTAGCTTCCTGTTGCTTTCCAAACCGGTGAAGGATGATGATGATAATGATAAGGATGATGATGATGATGGTCATATGATTTTGGGGACCGTTTGGGCCTTAAAGTTCTCCTGACATTTGTCTTACAGGTGAGGAAAAACCCCAATAAAAACCTCACCCAGAAAAACTGCCCCAACCAGGGATCGAACCCGGGCCCGCTGCGTGACAAGGCAGCATGCTACCTCGAGACCGCAGCAGTATCAATAGATTAATTAGTCTAACAAAAATGAGAAAATAGAAGAAGAAAACAAATCAGGGATTTATCAGATTAAATGTGAAGAACGTGAGTAAGTCTACATAGGAAAAATTAAGAGAAATTTGAAAACCCGAGTGAAAGAACATCTCAGGAACGCCAAGAAAGGGAAAGTGGAAAAGTCTGCAGTGGCTGCCCATGCATGGTCCAAAAAAATATCTTATCGAAAAGAAGGCAAAATTATTAAAACAAATATAAAATCCGAAAGAACTCACTGTTTGAAAAAAATCTACATTCAAAAAACATAAAAGGAGAAACTGATGAACTTTGAAATTCCCAGTGAAAATGACCTGATTTCGAGGTTTTTCAGTCTACCAACAGAGGGAGCAAAAGACAGCTCTTCAAGACAACAGAACAATGGTCATGAAAATACTGAAGATGAAACTGAAGTGTAAAGTTTCAAAACTAGTTTAAATTAAAAAAAAGAAGAAAAATATGAGGTAATACAATTTTTATATATTAAATTTGGGAATTTTTAACATTATGAGGTTCAGTTAATAATAATTAAATGAATCATGAAAACAGCTGATGATGACGACAACGTGTCGCCGATACTGCAGTGCTGTGTTTAAAAAAACATAGAAGTATGAGGTAAGAAGAAATCACGATTCATTTAATTATTATTAATAAAATTTTATCTAAATGGTGGAATACTGCCCGAATCTCAGAAGACAGCTTTAAATCACATGGTTCTCTTAAATTAAGATATATCAGAATGAGAGTCACCATTTTTTTCAGCACTAAATTACCTTTAAATTGATAAATCACTTCTTTCAATTGTGGAAATCATACCTTGTGACTGATTCGCTTGTATAATCTCAACAAACTTTTTACATCTTTATCATAAGTAATGCCACGAGTGATTTCCAATTTATCTAGAGAATTTGGAAATCAAGAGTGGCATTTGTTAGGACTATTTAACGAATAAAATTAAGCTGTTTACTCACAAATCATTGTTTAACTGTAGTTATTTTAAAATACTTATATATTCAATGTAAGCGGCGATGTTTGAAAACAAATGAGAAACGATAGGTACGCTTCATCTGCTTCTTTTGTTTATCACTGCAACCAGATCATACTATTTATTGCCAAAGGAACGCAATATTTTAAGAATGCTCTCTAGTGGAGAAAAAATTAAACACATCAAACTGTATATTAATTCATTTCTGATGTCGTATGATGTAAATATGACAATTATATTTTTCTGGGAAAAAAATACATTTAAGAAAGTGCAAACAGTGGTTTCTTTTTTTTTTGGTGGTATAATCAATTGCTACAAATGTTTTTATATTAACTCCCGCATGCGGCATGTGTTGACATTCATGCACTAATACGTATATACAATCTGGTAGCCGTATTTCTCATAGGCTCTGTCACTGCAAAATAATTGTCAGACCTGTTCAGAATATTAAAAAGGAGGAACTTTCTTTAATATGGTAATTATAACACTGATAAATATTTCGTGAAACACGACTCTGATTGGTTGTAAAACAGAAATCATTGAAACGTGATTAGTAATTGACTCCCATTTGGGGCATGAGTTAAATAGTCACTTCAACTATTTTACTTTTACTTTGGACACAGTTTTCCATATATTTCTAAGCAACCAAAGTATGCATATTATAAAATAAAATTCAAACTACAGAACTGTAATGTTTATCACTTCTAACCTATGTAGTAACATAACCTCATTAACTTGTTTTATATAATTTGCTGTTTTCCATAGACAAATTTCCTAATTTATTATGAAAGTACAATAGGAAGTAACATTATGAGGTTCTACTTAATAAGTAAGTTAAGTCTGTTGTCATCTTACCTCACATGTTTCAGAGCATCTTTGCTCTATCATCAACTTGTAAAGACTGATGATCTGTAAGTTGTCGAACCTCGATGTCAACTCCTATTCCCTCTTTTTGTGGATTAAAGAACTTGCATATTAAATCTCTCTATGTTTGAGAGAAATTTAATATGCAAGTTCTTTGGACCACAAAAAGAGGGAGCATGAGTCGACATCCAGTGCCAATAACTTAAAGTTCATCAGTCTGTACAAGTTATGATAGAGCAAAGATGCTCTGAAACACGTCCTACAAGAAACAACCAATATGAGGTAAGATGACAACAGACTTAACTTTATTAGGAGAGATAAGAAGAGAGGACTGATTTGGAAATTCTTCGGTCGGCCACCACATGGCACGGAGGTCAGTCTGCAGGATAGAAGGCCGTTGGACGTCAGTTGTGAACGTGACACAGCATTGAGAATCTCACAAATGATGTGAAGAAACCCTGGGTCTGCTATGAATATGAAGTATGAGGTGAGTGAAATAATAAAAAATAAACAAGACTTAACTTATTTATTAAATTTCCTAATATTTTTTTTCTTTTATATTTGTAGGAAATAATACTATCGGCCGTGGTGGACTAGTGGTTATGCTCCTTGCCTCTGGTCCCGAGGGTCGCAGGTTCAAACCTGGCCGGGGTCGATGAATTTTTTTAGGATGGAAAAATCCAAGGAGCAAGTCCTCCAGGAGGGACTTTAAGCCGTGGGTCCCGAGTCTGAAGATTTTCAGGCTCGTAAAAGATCCTTAAGCCTGAATGAAAGGCCTCTAAGCAAAATTTACCAATTTTCCTGTCCTAGTACTACCTTGGTTTCCTAGAAGTCAGTATGAGGCAGAACGCTCACCACGGACCACTCAAATAACATCTATATGAAAACAAGTGAAACTAAATTAGAATGGTTCAAATTCTTTCCCGTAGGGGGAGAGCACCTAAATCTCTGTTAAGAGAAAACATGGGCTTACAAGAAGAAGAAGAAGAAGGAATAACACTATGAGGTTTCTTTTAATTATTATGAGTTAATTATTTTGACTCACCTCATTTTTTTTACAAGGTGAATCAAAATAACTAACTCATATTAATTCTTTTTCTTGTCTTTACTTTGATTTACTTTGCATTAATTCTCCCATCGCCTCATTATATTTGCTGATATTTCTTTTGGATGTTCAAAAATATTCATCCAAATCTTCTCCCATGACTGATTTGATTCTTATAACAGCTTCTGCAACAAGGCGGTCTAGTAACGTGCATAGTTTGCCTATCAACCTCAGTAGTATAAATGCCTATTAATATTTGTATTCATTTATTAAAATAATGAAATTCAACATAGTATGAAATAAAATTAATTACATTACAAATTTTATATAATAAATTTGGGAATTTTTAACATTATGAGGTTTAATTCATAAGAATTAAATGAATCGTGATTTCTTCTTACCTCATACTTCTATGTTTTTTTAAACACAGCACTGCAGTATCAGCAACCATCGTCACCATCCTATCCAAACCTTTGGATTTAATAGTTTGGGAAAAAATATATATTAAAAAAAAAAACATACTAGAACCATGAACTTCCAGATTCCAGATGAACCGACCTTGATTACAAAGTTCTTCAAAAATACAACAGATGGCAGTTTAGAAAATTATTCCTTCAAAAGAACACCAGATGGCAGTTTAGAAAATAATTCCTTCAAAAGAACACAAGAACACCAGATGGCAGTTTGGATAATTACCAGCAAAAGAAAAAACTGACAGTTGTGAAAACAGCTGAGGTTGGTGACGATGGTCACTGATACTGCAGTGCTGTGTTTAAAAAAACATAGAAGTATGAGGTAAGAAGAAATCACGATTCATTTAATTCTTATACATTACAAATATTCAAAATGTTTGACGAATGTTTTGAAATTCTAGGCAAAGCCTAGCTGAGCTCATAAAAATGTCAACTTGTCCTAAAATCTAACTTTCAATCTTTATAATGTAAATAACTATTATGGATTTTACTTACATCTAAATATTGGGAAGAAGGAAAATAATTTCACTGTTAATAAATATGAGAATTAGATACAAACACACCAAAATTAGGCTGATAAGAGGTACAGTACTCAATGGCATGACAGGCCTACCAGCCGAGTGCTGGCCTCACATCCACAGGTGTTAATCACAAGTGTAGGGGCGACATGTGGTCGGCATGTTGGGTCCCCCAGCCGTTATAGCTCGTTTTCTCAAGCTGGAGCTGCTACTTATTGTAGCTACCCAAATTCCTCGCAATGCTGGGTGGGAACCAATCCCATACTGGCCAAAATTCCACAAGAAAATTTCTTCTGCCATGGAGACCTGAAACAGTGCAAGTCCCGTAGCCTCTGCACCAAGGCATTTGCCTTAACCACTTTGCTGTGGCACGGGACAGAGTACACGTACATTTCATGAATTCCATCTTAATTCAATTCTAGAATAAATTGTTAGTTTTGTAATAAATTCCACCAGGGTGTGAAATATTATCTGAACATAAGCATGTAGCTGAGGTAGGCACTTTTTTTTACTTTACGCTTATAACTATTTTAACTTAATTAGGGAAATAATGAGACATCTGCTATCAAAATATGTGCATTATTTTCTCACAATGTTGTGGAAACAATGGAATAAAGGTACAAATTTTCTTTTTTCATATTTGAAGAGAAAAATTTTCTCCTAGACCGGGACTTGAACCCAGGACCCTTGGCTTTCCGGGCCAAGTGCTCTACCAACTGAGCTACCGAGGCGAGTTACGATCTAGACGCAAATTTTTCTCTTATGTACGTTGTAATTCCCTCGTGCCAAATGCTTGAAACCTATAGCTTCTATCTTTGCAAATGGCGGCTTCTTAGTTAAGAAGACATTTATTGGGAATTTAACACTACTTTATAGCCAGTAGAGCTTCTATTGACGATTTTATTATTAATTTAACACTTCTCATTGAAGGATAAATTATATTTGAAGAGAAAAATTTTCGCCTAGACCAGGACTCGAACCCGGGACCCTTGGCTTTCCGGGCCAAGTGCTCTACCAACTGAGCTACCGAGGCGAGTTACGATCTAGACGCAAATTTTTCTCTTATGTACGTTGTAATTCCCTCGTGCCAAATGCTTGAAACCTATAGCTTCTATCTTTGCAAATGGCGGCTTCTTAGTTTTTCTCTTCAAATATAATTTATCCTTCAATGAGAAGTGTTAAATTAATAATAAAATCGTCAATAGAAGCCCTACTGGCTATAAAGTAGTGTTAAATTCCCAATAAATGTCTTCTTAACTAAGAAGCCGCCATTTGCAAAGATAGAAGCTATAGGTTTCAAGCATTTTGGCGCGAGGGAATTACAACGTACGTAAGAGAAAAATTTGCGTCTAGATCATAACTCGCCTCGGTAGCTCAGTTGGTAGAGCACTTGGCCCGGAAAGCCAAGGGTCCCGGGTTCGAGTCCCGGTCTAGGCAAAAATTTTTCTCTTCATATATAATTTATCCTTCAATGAGAAGTGTTAAATTAATAATAAAATCGTCTACAAATTTTCTGTTTATTTTAGATCAATAATTGATCCACTGCAGTTAAATACATGACTTTGTTTCATCCCGTACAGCTTCTTCTTCATATCCACTGTCAGTCACATAAGATTATTTTTTAAAAACTATTATCTGACAAGAAACTCTGGTTTGCATTTCCAACATTCTGAACGTTTTGCCTTGAAGTAGCAAAAAATGGTTCAAAAACTGCTTTGACAAGTACAAAAATAAACCAAAGGAAGACGATACCTAATAAATACGTAGACACTCCATAACCCAAATCCAAGACAACAACATGCCTAGCATATTGTACACAATAGTCCGATGGCTTGCAAGACTTCGCAAACTAAGACGAGGGGGCAAAATCACTTCCACTTGTGGTGAGAACCCAGCTTTGCTTTTGTCATATTTTTCTTGTTACCATTGGTGGAGATAAAATCTGTCGAGACACGTAGCCCAAAATGCCACTGTGGTCATACAGATGATACATCTCAAGTGCATACTGAAAAAACATATTCCATACATTCTATTATACAATGTTGTGGATACACAATTTAAAAAAAGATATAGACCCTTGTGGTAAACATCCAACAGCAAGCAAAATTTGCTTGAACAAAATGTGAACAACAAACTATATTTGAAGAGAAAAATATACACTGAAACTGCTTTATAAACTGAGCTATCTGAGCACTCCAATCTAAACACAAATTTTTCCTCTTATACAATGCTAATTTCCAAGTGCCAAATGCTACGAACCGTTGCTCAATCAAACAAATGATGGCTTCTTTTTTAAGAAGACTTTTATTGGGAATTTAAACATTACTATAAAAAACCAGTGGGGATTTTTCAGTTTTTTATTATTAATCACACAGCTCAATTGGTAGGGCACTGGCATAGAAAGCCAAAGGTCCTGGGTTCAAACCTCAGTCTGAGAGTATTTTTTTTTTATTCAATGTCCAGGTTGTCATTTTAGATATTTCTGGCATTCTGTCCCGGCATTGGCGTAATTGTAATCCACTTCTGAGGTTGGAGCACCTGGAAGGCAGGGTTACGCAACCCTGATGATATGATGGGTGATGATGATGATGGTGCGCCAGGAGAGTCCTTAAACATAAGTTTAATCTAAGGCAAATATGAATGATGATGATTATGATGGCCATATGATGTTTGGGGACCTTTTGGGCCTTAAAGTTTCCTGACATTTGTGTTATGGGTGAGGAAAAATCCCGAAAAAACCTCACCCAGAAAACTTGTCCCGACCGGGGATTGAACCGGTCCTGCTGCGTGACAAGGCAGCATGCTACCTCGAGACCACAGCGGTGAACATTATTATTATTGATCAAATGTAATTATGTTTAAATGTAGATAATTTACTTACAGTTTCATTAAGTTTTGAAGTAATCTGATATAGAAGTCTAACAAGGAATGCATTCTCTGTGCTTCTTATTGGCTCGAGATCGGGATCACCCTCATACTTGATGTGTCGTTTTCTATCTCTCCAGTCTTGCACTGACAATCGAGAAGTTATAGGAGTTGTTGACATAACTTCCCTCTGAAATCAAATTATGAGGAAATGATGACTCCTAAACATTTTGGCCAATTGCTTAGAATAAATTGAACATTATGGAGCAGGATACATGTGCATATCATCCTACCTGCTGTACAGTTGAGCTGGTTGGTGTTGAGGTCTGTGGTAGTTCATAACTACTTGTATAGCTCATACATGGCAATCTCGATAAGTCAATCTGAAAATAAAAGTTACCACAAATTCAATTACTAATTAAGTTATGTAGATAGGAAATAACACTATGAGGTTTTTTAATATTGTTTATTTTTTATTATTTCACTCACCTCATACTTCATAATTCATAGCAGACCCAGGGTTTCTTCACATCATTTGTGACATTCACAATGCTGTGTCACGTTCACAACTGACGTCCAACAGCCTTATATCCTGCAGACTGACCTCCGCCATCTGGTGGCCGACCGAAGAATTTCCAAACCAGTCCTCTCTCCTTATAACCGGGTATTTCAAAATTCATAGTTGTATTTACATATGCAAGAATGAAAATACAAATGGGAAAAAATTTACATATGCAAGAATGAAAATACAACTATGAATTTTGAAATACCCGGTTATAAGGAGAGAGGACTGATTTGGAAATTCTTCGGTCGGCCACCAGATGGCACGGAGGTCAGTCTGCAGGATATAAGGCCGTTGGACGTCAGTTGTGAACGTGACACTGCATTGAGAATGTCACAAATGATGTGAAGAAACCCTGGGTCTGCTATGAATTATGAAGTATGAGGTGAGTGAAATAATAAAAAATAAACAAAATCAATTACTAATCATATTTGAAGAGAAAAATTATACGCTCAGACCGGGACTTGAACCCGGGACCCTTGGTTTTCTAGTCCAAGTGCTCTACCATTTGAGCTACCTGAGCAAGTATCGATCTAAACGCAAATTTTTCTCTATGTACGTTGTAATTCCTGCCCACCAAATGCTTTGAAGCCTTTGCTTCTATCTTTGCAAATGGCGGCTCCTATATTAAGAAGACATATTTGGGAATTATACATTACATTATAAATATGTCTTCTTAATATAGGAGCCGCCATTTGCAAAGATAGAAGCAAAGGCTTCAAAGCATTTGGTGGGCGGGAATTACAACGTATATAGAGAAAAATTTGCATTTAGATCGATACTTGTTCAGGTAGCTCAAATGGTAGAGCACTTGGACTAGAAAACCAAGGGTCCCGGGTTCAAGTCCCGGTCTGAGCGTATAATTTTTCTCTTCAAATATGATTTATCCATCATTGAGATGTATGAAATTAATAATAAAAACATCGAAAAAAGCCATACTGGCATTTATAATGTAATGTATAATTCCCAAATATGTCTTCTTAATATAGGAGCCGCCATTTGCAAAGAGAGAAGCAAAGGCTTCAAAGCATTTGGTGGGCGGGAATTACAACGTATATAGAGAAAAATTTGCATTTAGATCAATACTTGCTCATGTAGCTCAAATGGTAGAGCACTTGGACTAGAAAACCAAGGGTCCCGGGTTCAAGTCCCGGTCTGAGCGTATAATTTTTCTCTTCAAATATGATTTATCCATCATTGAGATGTATGAAATTAATAATAAAAACATCAATTACTAATGTTTATCATGATGACCATAAACGTAATTAGCCCAGCAGAATGTACTGACATAGATCATAAAATCAAATTAATACATTCAATAAGTAAAAAGATTAACATCCCAGAGGAAATAACGAACACTGCATTAGCCACAGGAAATGTACAATATTCAGAAAGTGAGTGCTTGAGAACATATACAGATGGATCTCTCATAAACAATGGGCATAATGCAGGAATATGCATATTTTTCATAGTATGTAATCCTTGATAAACATACTAACCAATAAGATTTAAATTAGAATGCTTTATACCTCACCTCATATACAGTCTCCTAATTATACCAGTTTCAAAGCTTAGGCAGCTTCATCTTCAGTAATATCTTGTCAACTGATCAGGAGTATCATTTCTTCCTCCCTCTGTTGGTAGACCAATGAACCTTCAAATCAAATCAAAATCCCACGGGATTTCGAAATTCGTAAGTTTTTCTTCCTTGTTTTTTTGAATGTGCATTTTTTCCCAAACCATGAGTTCTTTTTATTTTCTATTTGTTTAATTAAAGTAGCTTTTGTATTAATTAGATGTTTATCAGATCAAAGATGAGCAGCTACTGCTGACTTTTCCACTTCACCATTTTTGCCATTTCTAAGATGTTCTTTCACCCTTATTTTCAAATTTCTTTTTGTTTTTCCTATATAAATTTTGTCACAATCCCTGCATTTTGATCTGATAAATTCCTGATTTGTCTTCTTCTTAAATTTATTTTTATTTTTGTTGGTTTTAATTATCCTCCTTCCAGGAAATTCTCGTATAAGACTTGAAAGCATAATAATATTTAATTTTAGGAAGTTATATTTTGAGGTTATTTTAATTATATTATTTTTGGTCTGGACATCTTACCTCAATATTAATGTTGATTTGTTTTCCCAGACTCTGGGAAAGCTGACGATAAAACAGAATTGTTTTGAAACATGTCCAAAAACAAATCAACATTAATATTGAGGTAAGATGTCCAGACCAAAAATAATATAAGCATAATAATAGTCCCTTCGATTGGTTGCCGGCCAAAGGAAGGCAAGACCAGTGATGGGGCTGCCATCTTATAGCCTCTGGTCAGGCTTTTCTGGAGAAGAAAAGAAAATAAAGGAAAGAAGAAATGGAAGAAAGGAAAGACTTCCTAGCCCTCGATGCCCTAATAGCGTCGGGGTCGAAAAAATAAGAGTTAACCAAGTGAGGTTAGATAGTAAAGTTAAAAGAGTGCAAAACACAAGTAAGTGGAGAAATGTTTTGCTCAGCTTGGGCACCTTGTGGTCGCCATCCACATATCCCCTAGATGAGGACCCCTGAGGGTCCCTATTGAGGTTATAATCATTTTTTGGTGCCAATCTTATGTTAAACTTTTAAAATAATATATTGAGCCTATAACTACTGAAGATGAGGCTAACAAGCCTTGAAAACATATGTCTAACAGAAACAATGATATGAGGTAAGAATCATACAGAAAACGCTTTTTATTAATAAACTATGTACTTGATATAAACAATTCAATGTTAGTCTTTAAGAAGAAAGCCAGGCTCAGTGATCTATAACATCTACACTTTATGATTATCACTGCCAGTTATAAATTTTTAATACAGTTATGGTTTATTTCAGGAAGTTATATTTTGAGGTTCTTTTTAATACAATTACTTACATCAAATATACCAGACAGCTGATGTAAAGATGTTCTAGATAATCCGACACTTTTCTTCTATCATCCAATGAATATTCATCCATTTCACTTGGATAAGATGAGAAGAAAGATACCAGAGATGAGAAGAAACCGATGACTGTTTTCTTGCTTCTGTTTCAAGATGTATCAATAGGTTGTGGGCTGTTTCATTGGCTCGTTGAATCAATATCATGAACTGGAAAACCTAAACAAAAATATGCTAACACTTTACTTCACCAGCTCATTGGTAATGCACTCAAACCAGCCAACAGTGCTGGACTTTCATGGCATACAAATTAAATAGTACAATTCACCTAGAATTAACAAACACATATCAGAAATTGTGATGTTTTTATTTAAATTTATCACTCATCCTGAAGGACAAATTAATTTTTGAACAAAAAATCAGGAATTAATTAAATATTTTTAAAATGGTGGATAAAGTATAGCAATATAGGAAGATGTTTTCATGACTGCCAATTTTTTCTTTTGCCGGTAATTATCCAAACTGCCATCTAGTGTTCTTTTGAATGAATCATTTTTCAAACTGCCATCTGTTGTATTTTTGAAGAACTTTGTAATCAAGCTCGGTTCGTCCGGAATCTCAAAGTTCATGGTTCTAGTATGATTTTTTTTGAATATATATTTTTTCCCAAAATGATAAATCCAAAGGTTTAGATAGATGTTTCAAAAGTTTTGCTTCTTTTTCAATCCTATGATGCTCTAATAAACTATGTGCTGCTATAGCTGATTTTTCAATTTCTCCATTCTTTATGTTTCTGAAGTGTTCTATTTTTACGAGTTCCCAAGTTCCTTTTTGTTTTTCCTATATATATCCTATTGCAATCTTTGCAATCAATTTCATAAATTCCAGATTTTTTGTTGTCTGGGGTGTTACATTTATTATTAGTTAACAGAAGATTACCCAGGCTGAATTTGTTAATTGGAGCCAATGTTATATTAAATTTTCTGAACATTTTTTGAATTTTACATCTTTCTTGGAATCATGTTGTAAGGTGGTGTATTCCTGTAACCTTTTCTGTTGTTAGAATTTCTTTAATTTATTCTTTAATATGTCTTCATCAAAACCATTTATTTTAGCAACATGTGCAATATGATTATATTCCTTGTCAAAACCTTCTACATTAAGTGGAATATTTAACAATCTGTGGTAATAGACTATTGAAAATTGCATGTTTATGTGACAAATGATTAAAACCTGAAGACTGTATGTAGTTGTCAGTATGTGTGTCTTTTCTATAAATGTTAAATTCAATTTTTTGCTGTTGTTCATTTCTTATTAAGTATAAGTCTAAAAATGGGATCTTGTTATCCTGTTCAATTTCAATAGTGAATTTCACTGACTCATCCTGAAGATTAAGCAATTTCAATCCATCTTGAATGTATTTTTTATCAATTACAGTGATAATATCATCTACATATCTATACCAACACTTGAAAATCAAAGGATAAGCATTGGTGATATGTGATTCAAGATACTCCATAAATAAATTGGCTAAAAATGGAGAAAGTGGATTTCCCATTGCCAATCCAGAAATTTGTTTATACAATTTTCTATTAAATGTGAAAAAGTTATTATCGATACAAATTTTGGTTAGTCTTAAATACTCTTCCATGATTTCTGCCTTTAATTTTTGTGAACATAACCATTTTCTTAAAAAACGTAGCAATTTGTTAATAGGAATGCTAGGAAACAAAGAGATCACATCAAGAGAAACCAGTCTATCATTCGGAGCCAATGTAATGTTATTCAATTTTTCTATCAATTTAATTGAATTTTTAATGCTCTTATTTCCAAATTGTGGTAGATCATTAAACTTTTTGGCCAGCCATTTAGCTAAATTGTAACATGGGGAGCCAATACTATTGACAATAGGCCTCATCTTTTTACCATCCTTGTGGACCTTAGGTAAACCATATAATTTTGGATTAGAAGGGTTTGAAACCTTTAATTTAAATTTTTCTTGTTCTTTCATTGTATGTTTTATATGTTTTAATGTGTTTCCCACAGTCCTGATTGTTTTTGGGAGAGGGTTAGATTTTATTTCTTCATATTGTTTGGAGTCTAACAGATGGTTCATTCTATCTACATAATCATCCTGATCTAAAATGACAATTTTGTTTCCTTTATCGCTTTTGCAATAGTAACATTTCTATCTTTAATACCCTTCAAAATTTTCATATTTTTCATTGTGACTTTATTTTTTGAATTACTTTTCATATCTACTAAAACTTTTTCACATTCTTTCCTGATTATAGTTTTATCTTCATTCTTTAGTTCAGAAATTGCTATTTCCACATCTGCGACATAATTTTCCAAATTATTTGAAAATTTATGCAAGTTTTAAACCATTGTTGAGTAATTTAGTTTCTTCTTTCGTTAACACCTCTTTTGAAAAAATAATTACATTGGTGTTATCTTGTGATTCTGATTTTTGGTTTTTATTTACTATTTTCCAATTTTGTGGTTGGTAATTTTTCCGAGAAGCATCATTTTTGTGAATAAGGTTATTGATTTTCTTCTTTTGAGTTTTTATCTTCTTGCCTATTATGAAATTTATTTTTTCAAAACAATTATTCAAAAGATTTTCCAGCCAAATGTATCCTAAAATGTTTTAAAGTTTCAAATGAAGATGATAAATTTCTAAGTCTAATATGTTTAATAATTAAACCATGAACTTTGAGGTTCCAGACGAACCAAGTTTGATACAAAGTTCTTCAAAAGTACACCAGATGGCAGTTTAGAAAATTACTTCTTCAAAAGTACACCAGATGGCAATTTAGAAAATTACTGGCATAATAAAAAATTGAGTCTTGAAAACAGCTGAAGATGAGAATCATGTATTTCGCAATACTGCAGTTCTGTGTTAAAAAAACATAGATGTATGAGGTAAGAAGAATTCTTATTACAAAATTTATATTTAGTAATTCTTTAAAATATTGTTTTATTTTGTGTTTTAAATTCATACCCAAAGACCTCTAATACTCTAAATATGCAAATATATTTATGGGAAAATGTAATTAATATTCGTAAATTAATGAGTCAATTTTTAACATCTTACCTCACATTTATGTTTCTTCAAACACGGGAACTAGTTTTCGAGAGAAGGATCTCTCTCATTTTCAACCGATAATGTCGGATGAAAATGAGAGAGATCCTTCTCTCGAAAACTAGTTCCCATGTTGAAGAAACATAAAATATGAGGTAAGATGTTAAAAATTGGCTCATTAATTTACAAATTAAGAACCTCATAATGTTATTTCCCACATTTAACTATGAGTAATTAATATTACTTTAACTTTATTTCGCGATCAACAAAAATAAACACCTTTACTTATACACTATATTAATATATAAATTATTTTTGTTCATATGTTTATGTGTGCATTACTTTGTAATAACTGTTAATATGGTGCTCATTTTCCTCACAGTACATAGGCAATGTGAAATGGAAAAACATTTTTTTTTATAATTGCTGACCCAAAAGCCGGTTTAAAACACAAATTAAGTTAAAAGGGAGAAAATATTACAAACATCTGTTAGCAATGTTTTTATTATTGATTTAACAACTTCTCACTGAAGAATAAATTATATTTGAAGAGAAAAATTTTCACCTAGACCGAGACTCGAACCCGGGACCTTTGGCTTGCCGGGCCAAATGCTCTACCAACTGAGCTACTGAGGCGAGTTGCGATATAGACGCAAATTTTTCTCTTATATACGTTGTAATTCCCTCATGCCAAATGCTTTGAAACCTTTGCTTCTACCTTTGCAAATGGCAGCTTCTTAGTTAAGAAAACATTTATTGGAAATTTAATACTACTTTATAAAGCCAGTAGGGCTTCTATTGATGTTTTATTATTGATATTTGATATTTTTCTCTTCAAATATAATTTATCCTTCAGTGAGAAGTGTTAAATCAATAATAAAAACATCAAAAGAAGTCCGAACTGGCTTTATAACGTAGTGTTAAATTTCCAATAAATGTCTTCTTAACTAAGAAGCCGCCATTTGCAAAGATAGAAGCAAAGGTTTCAAAGCATTTGGCACGAGGGAATTACAACGTATATAAGAGAAAAATTTGCATCTAGATCGCAACTCGCCTAGGTAGCTCAGTTGGTAGAGCATTTGGCCCGGAAAGCAAAAGGTCCCAGGTTTGAGTCTTGGTCTACGCGAAAATTTTTCTCTTCAAATATAATTTATCCTTAAGTGAGAAGTGTTAAATCAATAAAAAAATAAAGTAGTGTTAAATTTCCAATAAATGTCTTCTTAACTAAGAAGCTGCCATTTGCAAAGATAGAAGCAAAGGTTTCAAAGCATTTGGCATGAGGGAATTACAACGTATATAGGAGAAAAATGTGCATCTAGATTGCAACTCGCCTCGGTAGCTCAGTTGGTAGAGCATTTGGCCTGGCAAGCCAGAGGTCCTGGGTTCAAGTCTCGGTCTAGGCGAAAATTTTTCTCTTCAAATATAATCTGTTAGCAATGTTATACAAGGAGAACTGGTAATAGTTTAGCAATGTATTACTTAATTCATTGGAAATACCAGAAGAAAAAATTGTTCCATTCTATTCTAAACATTTATATAATTTCTATTCTGATAAATTTATGCCTACTTCTCCTTTTACTTAATCATCTATTTTTCACACATCCCAACCATAATAAATTATAAAAGAATGTGTTGTACCTCTGATATGGTATCTGGACCGAACATGGGTTTATACTGGAAACCAGGACCCTCAAGTTCCAGCACTTGCTGTCGTACCATTGCATTCCACTTGTGACCTTGATGACTTGCCTCCTGACTCAAATTAGAATCATTAGGGAGACCCTGAACTGACACATCATCCAAACAACGCTCTACTTCCATCAACATATTGTTTAGATTTGGCTGTGAAAATACCTGCAACCAATTTCAATTATCAGACAATTTTTATACAATTAAACACCATTGAAGTATAAAATATTTATTTTAAGCTACTTGTGATATGAATATCATATTACAAAATGAAATAGAAAATTTGTGTTTATTGAGTATTGTAAAATGATATTAATTTAAGAATATCATACATTTTATCATACATGGATTTAACATAAATTTTGAATTTTATTAAATTCGAGAAATTTTAGGTATTCAAACATGAAATGTAAATTTTACACTTCACCTCATAAAAAATATTTCTATCATCTGATGTTTGTTTAGGAATCAATATTTAGTTGATGATGAAGACAAAGATCTTCGAAACATCTCAGGTAAGAGAAGCACATGTTATGAGGTGAAGTGTGAAGTTTCCAATACTTATTTATATTCTACTAGTCAATACCTGGCGTGCGCTGCTACACCTAATTAAATTAAATGTGTTTTTATGTTTAGTTAAATAAGTAAATAAAAAAACAATTATAAATTTATATTTTAATCATCAGTTTAGCAGTTATATTAAATTAATGTTGGGAAGTAAACATTATGAGGTATAATCATTAAAATTCATCGGAGAACATATGTTGGGAAAAAATATACATTCAGAAAAACAAAAATAGATCAATGAATTTTGATATCCCTAACGAAATTACTTTGATTTCGAAGTTCATAAATTCAACCATAGATGGCAGCACTGAAGATGGCAACAATAGAATAGTTGACGGCCGAAGAATTTCGTCAGTCGGAGTTATGGCTGAAGATGAACATGACTGTGTTTGAAATCGCGATATCATGGAAGCATGAATCCTATGAGGTGAGTTCTTTAAACAATATGTTCTCCGATGAATTTTAAGTTTAGCAGTTGTTTGACCGGTTTACATGTAATTTGATCATTTTAGAGGTAGATTCATCGGTTTAAAGGTAATTTTATCGCTTTAGAAGCTTGTTCGGTTTATGGATGGTTTCTCATTTTACAGTTAGTTTAATCGGTTTACTGGTAGTTTTGGTCTTTGCAGAGGTAGTTTGACTATGTACTGGTAATTTGGTCATCATAGAGGCAATTTCGTCGATTTAGGGATAGTTTGGTCGGATCGGTTTGAGTTTTTAGATTATGTTTCTGGATTAGGTTAGGTATCTGTTAGGTCAGGTATCGGTCAGGGCAGGTAAGGTTCAGTTAGGTTAGGACAGGATAGGTTGAATTCAGTTTGTGTTTCAGTTTTTCTTTCGGTATTGGTTTTGGGTTTGGATTCAGGTTAGGATAGGTTAGGTTAGGCTAGGCTAGGCACGGTTGGGTTAGGTTCAGTTTAGGTTTGGGTTAGTTTCTTGTTAGGTTCAGTTTAGGGACAATGTAGATTCAGTGTAGGTACAATTTAAGTTTGTTTTAAGATAGGTTTAGGTTCAGTTTAGATTCAGTTAGGATCAATTTAGGTTGAGATTAGGTTAAGGTTAGGTTCAGGTTATGTTCGGGGGCACGCCGTAGTGTAGTGATTAAGGCACTGCGCTACAAGCTGGAAGGTCGAAGGTTAAAGTCCTGTTGGGGTCAGGATTTTTAAACTGGCCCAAACCTTCTGGTGGCACTATGGTCCTGGGGTCGACTCAGCCTCTAACGGAAATGAGCACCAGATGCTTGTTCTGGGGGTAAAGGTGGCCGTCATGCAGGGCTGACATAAAGTGCTGATTGTCTAGAAAAAGTGTGAGCCTTAACCTCCTACTACCCCATGCCTCCTGAGGCCTGTTATGGGATCACTTTACTTTACTCAGGTTATGTTCGGTTAGATTGAGTTAGATTAGTTTTAGTTGTTTGATTAGGTTAGGTTACGTTAGGTTCGGTCAGAATAGGTCATGTTCGTTCAGGTTGATTCAGTATAAGTCAGTATAGTACAGGTCAGGTAAGGTCATTTAACCCTTAAATTGGCAAGACATATATCTATCTATCTGTGGGAGTATCAAGTGCGGCCTGTGAGGCCGGCTACAACATCCCTTTTGGGTGACTAGACACTCGCGGGTTCCTTTTAGCCCCGCTAATTTTGAAAAGTGGGCCGAAAGGTTTAATGTTGAAAATGTGGACAAGTGTTGCTAACCATGGCAGTGTCAATTGGAAGTTTATTGGTATATTTGGTGTATTTCAGAGCGGTGAGCAGCTGTGATGTAATTGGTGTTTTACGAATGTATACCTAAAGGAACTATCTCGATCTCCATGCAGTGATGATTTAATACGATATGTAAGTTTGTTATTTATATTTAATTTAATGTTGCATTTTTATTATTATTGGGTTAGTGATGTTATTTATATGAGTTAACAGGGATGGTATAGGTGACCTAACCCTTAGCCTAAGCGGTCATCTATCCAATGATAGGGACAGTCACTCATCCCTCAGTCAGTCAGGCTCGATGATCATTTCCACCAAGGGTCAAGATCCTCAGTTGGTGGGTAGAATCGCTGGGGTTAGGGGGTGGCCTGTGGTCAGTGATCAAATGTTGGTGGGACTGAGAAAAATTTTGGTATATTATCCAGAGTCACAGACAGTGAGGAAAATAAATGACTTAGAGGCACTTATATCTTGTCTCAGTTATTTAAATGTGGCGGACTGCAGTGAGAACAAAATCTACCATAACTGTTATATTGTGTTGTTTTTAAAGGGGTAGAAGTTGAATATCACAACTATCTTATAGCCTATGTTCATCCTGGGAATCTCTTGAACATTTTGCAAAAAACCCCGTCACAATTGGATCAACAGTATGGCCGCGCATAAAGTACAAACAAACAAACAAATATTCATTTTTATATATTAGATTGATATAGCTCAATAGTGCCATTTCCCACTAATTATTGAAAAAAAAAAATTAAGGAGGTTTGTACTGTAAGAGATTTTAGAAGGGAACCAATAATTAGCTTTATATAGAAAAATGAACTCCTGCCACAATAAACAATTAGAATAGAAATAAGCCACTGTACTCAATCCATTGGATTCTTTTAACCCTTAAATTGCCAATACAATATTTTCTCCTGCCAGTTATTTAAATATTCCGGACCGCAAGGAAAATAAATTAATATAAAACTTTGTTATTGTTATATATTATTGCGTAATTTGACATACAGTTCAGTAATTTTTACTCGTTTGTTTTTCAATTGATCTAAAAACAATATTAAATATATGAATTCAATGTATCCAATAGGATACATTTTTAATTTAAGGGTTAACAAGTCTCCCTCGTGAGCAGGTAGAAAGTCCAAACAGCTCCACCATGAGCTCAACTCATTATTGTGTTAAAACCCTCCACTGTAAGAAGTTGGCTCTTTCTTTAGTGATTAAAATTTTCTGTTCACCACCTGTAAAATTTGTTGCAGGTTTATGTAAAGCATATATGTAGGCCTCATATATTGTACAGTTTATCTTCTTCTTCTTCCTTCCAAGTATTAGGCCAAGGCCTGTTACGATCCTATAGAAAATTTTCCCTCCAGTGTTTCATAGGACGGCCCAGAGATCTTCGTCCTCTTGGTATATAATTATAAACAGCTTTGGGGATCCGATTTGAACTCATTCTTTCAAGATGGTGTTTCCAATTTAATTGGTACTGTTTAATATATTCCAAAATTGGGGTAGTCTTCAATTCTTTTAAGATATCAGTGTTCCTTTTCCGATCCCATCTGGTGTAACCCGCTGGTCTGCGCATGAATCTCATTTCACAAGCTGTTATTCTGCTTTCATGTTGTATTTTTAGTGTCCATGCTTCACTACCATAGGTCAACACTGGTCTAGCCAAAGTGTTATATAAACAAAACCTGGTGTTTTTTTGTACAAGGGATGGTTTCATAACTTGATTAATAATTCCTAAACCTTTACTATAATTAGTAATTTTTTCAGGGATATCCTTTTCATCCCAGATAGAGAGATAATACCCATGATATTTAAATTGATTAGTTCTCTCTAAAATTTTATTCTGGAGACAGATTTTACTTTGTATGGGGTCCTTCCCATGAAATGCCATAATTTTAGTTTTGTTAATTGATATTTCCATATTAAATTTGGCACCTATTTTTGTAAATCATAAATTGATTGTTGCAAATCATTTTCGGAAAGTGCCAGAAGAGCTAAATCGTCTGCAAAAAGAATACCACCGAGTTTGAGGTTCCTATTGATGGGTATATAACCTTGTTGTGTTTTCCTCCATTCATTCATTAATCTATTCATATATATAATGAAAAGCACTGGTGAAAGTCCACATCCCTGTCTTATTCCAGTGTTGATCTTTTCCCAAGAAGATCTTGTTTAACAGAGATTTCATTATCTTTACAAATGTTGAAGATATTAGTAATATGTTGTTGTGGAACATTATCATCAGCTAAAATTTGTAATAATATATTTCTGTCTACTTTGTCAAAAGCCTTTATGAAGTCAACAAAGGTGATACGAGTTTCTATATTGAATTCCTTGTACAGTTTATTATAGTTATAAGTTATAGAATAGTATAGTTGTAGGTGTTAATTACAGTAAAACATATGTATGTAGATTTAATGTTTTTTTTTCAAAATTCCCTCCTGCAGGAGCGACAACTGCAAGACAACAGTTGTGAAGCATTGAAAATGTTGCATAGTTAGCGACGAAACTATGTCTGCATAAAAATCAAGAAATCCTCAGCACCATTTTGCCGACTGATGTTATGTCGAACAGAAGAACCATTTCCACACTGATTGACCATTTCCACACTAGAAGATTAATTATGAGAAGTATGAAACATTTTATCTTATCTTAAATTAAACCCCATAGTGATTTATTCCTATAAAAGTCCAATGCAAGACATTCTTCAAACAATGAGAATGTTGATCTTAGCTATTTAAACAGCTGCTTACGTGACTTTCAACAAGCACCTCTAATACACCCACATACAGCAGATGTAATTCATATCATAAAATATAAATTCTTAACAATGAAAGTTTGGTAATTAATTTATCAAACACATAGTGGGTAAGTTTATAAAATATACTGGGGATCCGTAGACTTTCATTGTATTTATAACAGATACTCATTTACCTTAGTGATCCTAAAGAGCATGTGGGAATTCTTGGGGGTTGCAAGTTCCAGTCTTTTAAATCGTGGCAGTAACTGTCTGAAGATAACAGTATATGACAACAAATTCTCAGCAATGAAGTTAATCCAGCGATGATCAATTGTGCGAACTCGTTCTTCATTCTCACGACCAGGGAATGGACGCATGTTCCTGTGTCTCCAATCCACATATCTCCACGGTTGTATATAACTCAACCAAGTTTCCAAGATCAGACGAAATGAACTGTCCAGTGGCCAATGATGGATTGTATGCCTCAAGAAACCATACATCTTAGCTTGACTCGACAGCAAAATAATCCTGCAACAAAACTCTTATGAAAAAAACATCCTAAGACAATCATATTTGAAGATAAAAATTATACCGCTCAGTCTAGGACTCGAACCCGGGACCCTTGGTTCTCTAGACCAAGTGCTCTACCACTTGAGCAAGCACTGATCTAAACACAAATTTTTCTCTATATACGTTGTAATTCCCGCCCACCAAATGCTACGAAGCCTTTGCTTCTATCTTTGCAATGGCGGCTCCTTTATTAAGAAGACATATTTGGGAATTATACATTACATTATAAATGCCAGTACGGCTTTTTTCAATGTTTTTAATATTAATTTCATACATCTCAATGATGGATAAATCATATTTGAGAGAGAAAAATTATACAAATATGATTTATCCATCATTGAGATGTATGAAATTAATAATAAAAACATCCTAAGATAATTTTTTTTTAATTTCTGTTTTTGATGTCTGTTAAAGTTCTTTATGTATAACTTTACTTCCAAGAGAATATTCAAAATTTTCCACCATAATCTAAGTTTTACATATATTTAGTAATGTTATGCAGTTTCTTCTTCTTCTTTGCAGTTTAATCCAATAGCTTATTGCATACATTCATTTGTCCATGTCACTGTTTTCATGTTTTCAGTTATCCAATTGTTCTAAATTAGAATTAGAATTATATTTGAGTTGTGTTTTTGACTCACCTCATATTTCTTGATTTTTAGGACTGTATTTTTAAGAAGTGAGTCAAAAAACACAACTCAAATATAATTAAAATAAACCTCATAGTGTTATTTCCCACACATATATTCAAATTAGAATGATACACCCACAAGTATCTTTAATAGAGAAATATGGATGGAATGGAAATTTATCAATGTTTCCATTTGGTACCTATTCAATTTTTCACTTCAGCAAACAGGTGTTCTCTATATGGTATATGTTGTCATTTAATTATCTCTTTCAATTAATTATCCAAACTGTTTATAATTTCTATTTCACATTGTTTTCTAATATTACTCCTTGCTGTGTCTTTCTTAATCTAATTTTCTAGCTGTGGGACTGTATTAATTGATGCCAACAAAAATGCATTTGTCGTAAGTGTTAAATATGGCAATTTTAACTATTATCATAGACACTAATTGGTGACACTAATGTTCACTTTTGATCTTTACTTTTACAGTACTGACCAGAATTTCATACAAGCAGGAAAAGCAAATGAGATCAAAGATAAATTCAGGAAAATATGTAATATCTGCCCTGAATGGAATATTATGGGAAAACATATCAAAAAAAGAAACTAAAGTTAAAATTGTTAAAACAATAGTTAGAAGTATTATGACTTATGGTTCACAGGTTTGGACTTTAAATCATCATATGAAAAGAAAACTAATGGTGGCAGAAATGGACTATTGGAGAAGATCTGCTAGGATATCAAGGAGAGAGAAAATTAGAAATTATGTTATAAAAGAGAACATGAATGTGCAAAACTCAATTTTAAAATTTATCCAAGAAAAGCAACTAAAATGGTACGGGCATATTAAGTGAATGGAGGATGAAAGATTACCAAAAAAAATGATGGAATGGACTCCATCAGGAACGAAAAGGAAAGGACAACCAAATCTCATGTGGATCCAAGGGATTAGAGAAACTTTGAAGGACTGGGAAATTGAGGAAGAACTGTGTTATAATAGAGACGAATGGAAGAAAATTATAAAAACGAAATTAAAGACATATCACTGGTGCCAGAAAAATGTGTCAACATTGTCTTTTTCTTTTTATTCCTTCCAAGTATTAGGCCAAGGCCTTGTTATGATCCTATAGAAAATTTTTCCCTCCAGCGTTTCATAGGACGGCCCAGTGATCTTCGTCCTCTTGGTATATAATTATAAACAGCTTTGAGGATCCGATTTGAACTCATTCTTTCAAGATGGTGTTTCCAATTTAGTTGGTACTGTTTAATATATTCCAAAATTGGCGTAGTCTTCAATTCTTTTAAGATATCGGTGTTTCTTTTCTGATCCCATCAACATTGTTAACCTTTAAGTGCCTGGATATTTAAATTCCCCGCTGTGCTGCTGGCCGGAATTTAAATGCCCCAAGTGTGATTAAATCCACACTAGAGCGCATATACGAACAAAAAAATTTTTTTACGAAAAACTGTTAGAGATAGAAATATAAAACAACTTTTATTCTATTCAGAAGAGAGTATATTACTCAATTGCATGATTTATTTTTACGTATAATAGACAATTTTGTTATAAATTAATTTTTTCCCAGACGAGGTCTATTTTTTTTTTTTTGGCTTGATAATGCAAAGGTCTCAGTTTGCCATATGAAGGTGACTGTACTGCTTCTTATATCCTAAGAAATTCCTAAGACGGAATGGAACACGTGTGTGTATATGATGATAATATTTATCATGCTTAGAAAGCAAAATTCGAGACAGTATGCTTGCTGCCTCATAGGGAAAACTCTGCAGGTCAGCACACCACTGTTTTGAAGCATGTCTCATACCAGTCTTCAAATATACAAACACCCAGTTTAGTGTAGAGTGTTGAAAGGATTAGAGTTATTTTTCTCCACGTGGAGTCTGTTTTTATTGTAAAATGAGATCGCATTATTTACTTACATGAGGAAACATGTGACTCGACACAAATATTTTTGAGATGCTCATGGAAATATTCTGAAGCCAAAAAAGAATCGAAAACTTTATCTGGTCTGCCTTGACAGGTCTAAAAAAATGGCTTACAGTTATTCTATCAGTAGATGAACAATGAAATTGGACTAATGATTTTTTTTCACCTTACTGTCATGCGGTGCATGCAAGAGTGACACATCGAAACTTCAGACTTGCCCACACACCCACCACTAACGACGTGTAGAATGACCTTGACATATCTTCTAGGGTTTCTTGTTTAGAAGAAAGGGATAAATAACATTGGCCTACAATTTATACAATCAGATTTAATTATACAGTGTGTTACGACCGAGATAAAAAGCGGTGCCGTTTACAAAGTGTTAAAAATGCAGTGTAGGGTTGTGTATATCGGGGTTTTCAAGGGCTTACCATATTAAAGGGCAGTTCTAAATTATCGATGAAGACATCCTGCATTATGAATCCACCAAAATAACGTAAGTAGCTTTATTAAATATATATTTTTTTAATAATGTGTAGTGAGGAATTTACCATGTTACTGCATTACACTTCAAAAATAAAATTAGGGGTGAAAAAGGTGCCACCTGTCTGTGTTTTTTTTTTCTGTGGATACCTGAACTATAACACAATAAGTTTGAACGACTGATAACATCCCTGAAATTTATTTTTTGGATTTTTTTAATATTTAAAAAATAGAATTATATCATGGACAAATATGTCCACTAAGTCTTTTAGGGCTTTGCATTGTATGGACAAAATTTGTCCACCAAGTCTTCTAAGGGTTAAAACCGGAAATATATATAAAATAATAATCTTATTTAAATTATACACAATATTTGGTAAGTAAATAATGTTTTTAATATATATTTTTAAATTATATTACAGTTGTGATTAATTGAAATAAATAAAAATAATTAGAACAATGTGAATGATACTAAAATGTTTCTGTCAATTTTAAAATATAGGAACTAGGGTTAGTTGAGAGGAGTATAACTGCCATTATCTCTGATATTTACAATGTGGCAAGTTAGTCACACAGCCTCCTGTGTAAATCTATAAATAAATCCATATCGGTAATAATAAGCAGATAAAATTATAATATCATTTAATGAAGCAGTTACTGGACTTAGGTCATATTTATATTCAAATTGATCAGGCAAGCGAGTAGAACCTGATTATGTAGGCGCAAAGGTCATATAAAATGATCCAAAGAAGTCAGCATCAATGTAATCAAATTATTAGTTATTAAAGAGGGTACTGACAACTCAGGTAATGTAACCCTTTCTTTTGTTAAGACGGAAGTGGCTGACACATCATAATAACTTACTAATGACAAAATCCTTTGCTCGACAGATTGAGTAGAAATATCTTCTAAGCCTCCAGTTAACTGATTTATCGTGATAACCATAACCCATTAGCTAAATGTACAAGCGGGGGTTTTACCCTGACACAAACTACGCTAGCAAAAAAGTGTGGGAATATGGCAATTTTCTAGCGTCTGAAGCCTAGGAAAAAACCCAAGCCTAAGAAAAAAAAAACCCAAGCCTAGCTAATGTTTGTGACCCGACTGTACGTGAAGCCAGCACGGGAAAAAAGGTCCAACCTCTGAAGGCGTAAATCGCCAATGATAAATTTGTAACACCCCCGGGATCAAAATAGGAGGACGCATTAACCAATTATATGTTTCGTTATATGTGCCTAAGCACTGACCTTAGGTCCACTAGATCGAGGTAGTGGGAGTAACTAATTTACCTATAGGCGAGAGAGGCTTCTCCTCGTCACTTCTCGTATAAAATTACATCAAGTCACTTCTCGTATAAAATTACATCAAGTCACTTCTCGTATACGATCAAACAAAGTCACTTCTCAAAAAAAACACTTCGTTCTGAAAGTTAGATAAATTCACTTCATATATATATACAATTACTTGCAGTTTATAAAAGATAAGAATAAACTACTTTTACCAGACATTCTCTACATATTAATTCTGCCCGACGAAGTCCTCGTGGAATCCCGAGATAAGAACCTCAACTCTACCGATTACCAACCTGAGCAACCTAAGTTCTCACACATGGAGAACTCCTTCAGTATTCCTAGTGTCACTAAATCCAATCTTTACCTCTTTACCCAACAATAACCCTCCTCCATATTGGCTCCCTAACGTGCGGGCAGAATAGGTCGTAAAGTAATACATGAATAGAAATCAACGGCAGAACGACTAAGTCCCACGACCACGAGGCAACCAGGACAGAGAAGATGATGGCAACAAGCAGACAACCCTGGATGCGGAACGAGAAGACAGCAACTGAAGGAAGGAAGCAGTAAGTGACACAACAGCAGAATAAGCATTTTTTTTACTTTTTACAGATATAAGAAATCAAAATATTACAGTGATTTAACGGAAAATATATCTGTGTGTATTTATGTTGTTAAGAAGTAGGAATAGAAAGGGGCAGGCAAATATAGATAAAAAATGGATAAGAAAGACGAATATGACAGGGAGAAGGCGTGTGGGCAAATGATTGAAGGAGAGAACGAAATTGTAAGGATGGGAGAGGATAATGAAGATGGTAGAGGCAACTCAGAGCAGGACACAAGGGAGAATATGACAGGGAAAGAACAAGTAGACAAGGAACCTGAAAGAGTGAGTACAGAGAACAGTCAGAGTAGACAAAATACTGATATTAATACAGTTTTAGAATTGTTCATGAAACGAAACGAAGAATTATTGAAAAATCAAGGGTAGAAAGAAAACAGGAATTAGAAACACTAAGGGATGAGATGAAAAAAAATAGAGAGATGTTAGAAGCGAAAATAAATGAGTCGTCAGCATGCGTAGAAATAAAGGTAAATAACATGGAACAAAAACTTATTAAAGACTTAGAGAAAACAGAAAACAGGGTAATAAGTCAAATGAGAACAGAGATGAACAATAATATAATAACGTTACAAACTAACCTAGGGGAGAAACAGGAGGAACTACAAGGGGGAATAAAACGAGTTGACAAGAATGTGCTCTGTAGGTTGGAGAACGTGGACAAAAGGGTGAATGATATGTGTGTATCTGTACAAAAGCTAGCCGACGAACAAGAAACACTAAAACTCCAAGTAGCTCAGAAAATTGTGGAGCAGGATAAACGCTCAGAAATGATCGAAACAATAGTTGATTCTAGATTTAACGAGTTAGGCACTAATATAGAACAGAAAGTGACTAACGAAATCAGCAAACTAAATGATGAAATAAGTGTCCTCACAGAGAAAATTAATAGCGGATGTCAAAAAGATAGGACCCCTGAAAATGAATCACACGCGTCGGAGAGTGTTTCTTGGACGACGGCTAACCACAAAGCACGTGCGCATACAGAAGTACTAGGGAACCCGGAGATCGCTAGTAGTTCTGTGGTGCATACTAATGTAAGCGAACCAGATAGTATACACGGGTCAGCCCCGTACTATAATTCCTCTTTCATTGATATCCCATTGCCGGAATATAACGAAAGTGAAACAAACCCCATCCAGTTCATTGAAGAACTGGAAAACTATTTCAAAATTAAATGTATCCCGAAACACTTGTATATGTTATATTGTTAAAAAGTGCCTGAAAGGCAACAGTCTTATGTGGTTCGAGGTTACTTTAATCCACTGATGCTCCATACGAGACATTTAAGCAACACATTTCGTAACAAATTTTTTAGTTACGAGAAACAAATGGATATAAAAATACGAGATACGCAATGGGACATATGATAAGAGGAAAAACTTGATGTACAGCGAGCATTTTCTGGCCTTGGCTAAAAAAGCGAAACTTATCTCACCGAGTTACCCTGAACCAGAATTCATACGAACGCTAATCAACCATTATCCGCAGGCAATTAGGCACAGCTTGCTAATCGCGCGCGTTAGCACATACGACCAAATGATAGAAATGCTAACTATCCTGGAAGCGGGCGACAATAGGGTAATAATCAAAGTGGAAATAGGGAAGGAGGAAATAGCAGGGAAAATACGAGTAGGAACAACTCGAACTCCGGACCTAACCGTTCAGACGAGAGGGGGGCAGACGTGTCCGACATACGGAAGAACAATGACCACTATCGAGGAGAAGACAGGAGATTTAGTAAATGCAGGGTAACAATAGACAATACAGGAACGAGAATAGTGACAACAATGGTTATGGTAGAGGGTACAAGGATCTCAGGAGGGACCAGAGGGGTAAAGAACCTAGGGTCAACATGATAAACATAGGGAGGAGTGCAGAGGGCCCACGGAACCAGATTTATGGAAATATAAGGGACCATAGATACATTCCAGCGCAGAGGGCATACGATTATGACCGTACATGCACAAGGCCAGGAAATGAAAAACGTACTAATCAGGTATATGTAAGCGAGGACCTGGATAGATGTGAATAAATTACCATGCGTGTGTTCAGAGTTTGTTGCGTGTGAGCGTAGTGCCGCAAAATATGTATATATAATAATAGTACAGGAGGCCTTTGCGAGTTAACAGACTGTGAAATTAGACACTAATAGTATTAAGGGTAGACAGACGGACAGTGAAAGTTGACACTCGAAAAAAAAGGAGGGAGATATTTTTACACGTAAGAATGACAACGGAATGGATATATTACGTATGTATGTATGTCTTGCATTGTACTATATTGTATTGTGTGCACAGGTAGGCACTACCGTGATTTTGGGTACGAGATAAATGTCCATGTAAACGCTGAAATTATGCAGTACCCAGGTAAGGAAGTGGTTGTATACCGACAGAGTTTTGATTTAACATACAAAAAGTACAAACATATAAGCTCTACATGATTCCCAAACAAAATTAAAAACAAGACCTGATAAATTATACTTAAATGCATGAACCAGTTTTCACGGGATTCGAACTCAATACTAGCTGAGATTAGGACATGAATGAAAAGTATTAGTAAAAAAAATAAATAATGTTGTATGGTAAAGTACCAAATATAATCAGTAATTAAAATAAATAACACTAATAAAGTGATTAAATAGGCCTAGATTAAAATGCTAATCGCGAGAGGAAAGGGCACAATGACTGCGAAAAAAAAAAATAAAGTGAAATGTCGATTTAGATATTAATCATGATAATACCCCCATATTGATGAATATGATATAATTAATTGAATTAGTGTGAATACATAACACATGCATGTCCACTTTCAGCTAAGATTGAGGGCGATTAATAAATTGTTGATTTGAACTTAACGATGGAGAATGGATCTATATTTTTAAATGTTTTAATCCAATCGCTCGAGCAGAAAGCTGCAGTATCTACTTAATCTAGGAAAGCAAAGTATTTGATCAATTTTAAGATTCTATTATTTTATCAGTGATGAAAGAACGCACCTAAGTTAAAGGTTGAAATTCAGTAAATATTAAAATGAGCCCAGATAGGCCATTGTCATTGTTTAATACATATAGGTAATTGAAGAAACTTGTACAACAATCTGAATACGAATAATATCATGATGATTATGATTATTTTGTCTAAAATAACAATCAGACAGTGTAAACATAGGAGCTAATGAGACGGGGTGAAGCTCAATGCACCTTAATTGAAAGGCCGAGTGGCGGTGTGAACCTATAAAGCGTGAGGAATTTATTTGTTGATCATATTTACAGAATTTAATTTGTAGACGTGGGCCGAAGCGGCACGTCACTGTGTTTGTATAACACGTGCTATTTTGTTGAAAATATTTGAGGGCAAGGGATCCCGTATTATCTAGTTAATGAGATGAGATGAAGTCATGATCGCCACTGGAAGCGAATGTGACAATTTGTGCGAATTTGTATTCGATGTTAATAATGAGATGAGATGAAGTCATGATCGCCACTGGAAGCGAATGTGACAATTTGTGCAAATTTGTATTCGATGTTAATAATGAGATGAGATGAAGTCATGGTCGCTGGTGGAAGCGAATGTGACATACTATGCGATTCTGTATTCGAAGGAAATGATTTTGCACGCTTAAGAAAATAACGTCGTTTGGCTGAGTAATGACAGCTATGCTTTGGCAAAGTAAATGGGCCGAAATATGTTGAGAATAAAATATTAAGAATCATGAATATTTCATGGATTAATAATCATGATGAATTCGTATGTATGCAATACCTATGGGGAAAATATGAGATCAGGGTGTAATACTATCAATAATAATCGTTTATAACGATAGCACAGCTGCTTAAACGCGATATTTAGTATTTTGGTCGCAAAGATATAGATCCATGTAAATAAGTCTTATTGACTCAATTTAAATTAAATTTAGCAAAACTGAAGTATTATTCGACATATGGTTTGAAGTAGACAAAACTGGCTCATCGCAAATGAATTCCCAAGCTGTAGACGCGCATTATAATGTAGGTAGATATTAAGGTGTAAATGAAAGTGTAAATAAACAGTTACACATGAAGAAACAATTTATGCTATACTGGTATTCAACTAAATAGTTTTGAATGGTAATTGTATAAGCATGAATGGTTTGAGTAGACCACCAAATATATATTAAGGGTGTATCTTTTTTTTTTCTTAATGAATATTTATGTATGTCTATATTGCAGAAAGTGAGTCTATTTAACCTCAAAGAACGATCCCAGGTAAAAGGGATACATATCAGTGTTTACAATCTGAACATAATTGACGTGCTGGCAACACTCTCAGGGTTAACGTGCTCTAACCAAAATATTATAGCCATTTTTTTTTAAAGGCCACTATAGCTATGATACTAGCATTATATTATGCGAGAGGATTATAAACAAATGAAAAAATCCCTTGATTTTTCCATTTGATTATAGGGCATATGTGGCAAGTTAGTCACACAGCCTCCTGTGTAAATCTATAAATAAATCCATATCGGTAATAAAGCAGATAAAATTATAATATCATTTAATGAAGCAGTTACTGGACTTAGGTCATATTTATATTCAAATTGATCAGGCAAGCGAGTAGAACCTGATTATGTAGGCGCAAAGGTCATATAAAATGATCCAAAGAAGTCAGCATCAATGTAATCAAATTATTAGTTATTAAAGAGGGTACTGACAACTCAGGTAATGTAACCCTTTCTTTTGTTAAGACGGAAGTGGCTGACACATCATAATAACTTACTAATGACAAAATCCTTTGCTCGACAGATTGAGTAGAAATATCTTCTAAGCCTCCAGTTAACTGATTTATCGTGATAACCATAACCCATTAGCTAAATGTACAAGCGGGGGTTTTACCCTGACACAAACTACGCTAGCAAAAAAAGTGTGGGAATATGGCAATTTTCTAGCGTCTGAAGCCTAGGAAAAAACCCAAGCCTAAGAAAAAAAACCCAAGCCTAGCTAATGTTTGTGACCCGACTGTACGTGAAGCCAGCACGGGAAAAAAGGTCCAACCTCTGAAGGCGTAAATCGCCAATGATAAATTTGTAACACCCCCGGGATCAAAATAGGAGGGCGCATTAACCAATTATATGTTTCGTTATATGTGCCTAAGCACTGACCTTAGGTCCACTAGATCGAGGTAGTGGGAGTAACTAATTTACCTATAGGCGAGAGAGGCTTCTCCTCGTCACTTCTCGTATAAAATTACATCAAGTCACTTCTCGTATAAAATTACATCAAGTCACTTCTCGTATAAAATTACATCAAGTCACTTCTCGTATAAAATTACATCAAGTCACTTCTCGTATACGATCAAACAAAGTCACTTCTCAAAAAACACTTCGTTCTGAAAGTTAGATAAATTCACTTCATATATATATACAATTACTTGCAGTTTATAAAAGATAAGAATAAACTACTTTTACCAGACATTCTCTACATATTAATTCTGCCCGACGAAGTCCTCGTGGAATCCCGAGATAAGAACCTCAACTCTACCGATTACCAACCTGAGCAACCTAAGTTCTCACACATGGAGAACTCCTTCAGTATTCCTAGTGTCACTAAATCCAATCTTTACCTCTTTACCCAACAATAACCCTCCTCCAACAATAAAACAGAATCTGCTGAGAATTAAAGTGAAAATTTGTTCTAAAAAACTCACTCAGCTAATTTTTTCTTTGGAAGTTTTTCAAATGAAAAATTAAGAAAATTAATTTCCAAGGGCCCATACATTACACATATATAACTTAAATTATGGAGAAGATGAACACAATACACACTAAGGTAGAATTTTTTATCACTCACCTCATATTGTTCTTCTTATTTGACTATAAACTAGTTTCGGAACATAGTTTCTGTTCCATCCTCAGTATCGTCACGACCGTTGTTCTGTCGTCTTGAAGAGCTGTCCTTCGCTCCTTCCATTGGCTGACTGAAAAACCTCAAAACCAGGTCATTCTCACCGGGAATTTCAAAGTTGAAATACAAAGTTGAACTTTGAAATTCCCGGTGAGAATGGCCTGGTTTCGAGGTTTTTCAGTCAGCCAATGGAAGGAGCGAAGGACAGCTCTTCAAGACGACAGAACAACGGTCGTGACGATACTGAGGATGGAACAGAAACTATGTTCCGAAACTAGTTTATAGTCAAATAAGAAGAACAATATGAGGTGAGTGATAAAAAATTCTACCTTAATGAATATACCTCATAGTGAGAATTCCTAAAATAAGTAACAATATACACTGATAAAAAAAGTTTTGCATAATGTCCATCCATAGTAATTCTGCCCGAAGGCAGGTCCTTCACTGCAATCCTAGCATTTTCATGCTATGTTTGCAGCTCTACTAGGGAATTGTAGATGTGGTAGCTTCCCGTTACTTTCCACACCGGTGAAGGATGATGATGATAATGATAAGGATGATGATGATGATGATGATGGCCATATGATTTTGGGGACCGCTTGGGCCTTAAAGTTTTCCTGACATTTGTCTTACAGGTGAGGATAAAAACCTCACCCAGAAAAACTGTCCCGACTGGGGATCAAATCCGGGCCCGCTGCATGACAAGGCAGCACGCTACATCGAGACCACAGTGGTGGACACTGCATAATGTCAGAACATTGAATTATGGGCACATCTGGTAAACAAAGTTATATTTCTTTAATTAATGAATAAGTTAAAAATTAATACCTCACCTTATAATTGTATTTCTTTGTTTTGCTATGATCTTTAAAACTCACTGTATTTTTTGTTTCATGCCCTCTACTATCAGATAGAGGTACTGTTCAGTTGAGAGGATGAGCTTAAGGAGGGACAGTGAATAAGGAACACAGAAACAGTCTAGGCGAAAATTTTTCTCTTCAAAATATAGTTTTTCTCTATTGTTTACTTATGGCAATGCCACAGAAAACACGTTCAGCAGAAGATCAAATTTGAAGTGACATTAATGCAACATGGTCTTTTGACACAAGTTGAAGTAGATCACACGGTGCAATGCAGTCAAAGTGACGTTTCCTGAGTTTTGTTTCAATTCCAACATACACAGAGTGTAGCTGATAGGTCTTGGAAAGGTTGATCACCAAAACCACTGCACAAGACCGATACATCCATATTACCATTCGGAGAAATCCAATTGTCACTGCTACAACCTTATGCAGAGACCTCCAAGGGACTACAGGTGTCAATGTGTATAGACAAACTGTTAGAAATTGACTCAAAGACCATTTACAGGACCTCAACTCAAATATCATCACAGAGTGCAATGTCTGCAATGGACAAGAACGTATGAGAACTAGATGCTGGATCAATGGGCCCAACATTCATGGATGAAGTAAGCATTGCTTTACATTCAGATGATAAAAGCATTCATGTCTGGAGGCCAAATGAAGCGGTTTTAATGAAGCTTTCATTGTTAAATGCTAGAAGCCAGGTGGTAGTTCAGCATTCTTCTGGGGTGTAATCATGCCATGCACCACTAATTTACATCCAGGGGAATATGAATGCCCAACGGTATGAGAACATCCTTGAACCCATTATTTGTGGATTTAGAGCATTCATTGGAGCAAGTTTTACTTCAATGGACAATAACGCTCATGCTCACTGTCCCAACTCTGTGAATAGATATGGTATTCAAAGGATGACCTAGCCACCTTCGTCTCCAGATTTGAATTGTGTGGAGCATGCATGGATGTTGCTGAAACAGCAATTGTTAACTGTCCTCAACCACCATAAATCCTACAGCTGCCATAGAGGAATGGAATAATATTCCTCTAGATGTACTTGATAACTTGGTGTGAGGATGCCACATTGCCACCAAACTCGCAGGGTTCGTGAAAGCCATAGATGTTACTGTTGCATTGGAAACGGACTTTAATTTTGATTTAAGGTATCAGTGAGTTTTGACAGCTTTTGCATTAAGAGAGAATATTTTTTTTTACCCATTAAATCATGTGTTATCTCTAAGATACAGTGTTTGTTTATTTGTTTGAATTTCACACTTTTCTCAGATACATAACTTTGTTCACATTTCATTCAGAAATATAAAATATTGTAATATGTAAAACTTTTTTTTACCAGTGTATATCTTTCCTTCCCCATTGGCAAAGCAAGGTAAAATAACTCATGACATTAGAGTATGTAAAGTTGAATATATCAGATTCAAATTCAGAATCTACTAAAAATATTTAATTTGACTATTTAACTCATGCCCCAAATGGGAGTCAATGCCCAATCACATTTCAATGAACTTTGTTTTACAACCAATGACAGTCATGTTTCACCTCAATCTTTATCAAATTCTCTTTACCATTTCCTGCTTTTGTGATAAAGAAAGCTCCTCCATTTTAAAATTCTGAAGAGGTCAGAGCATTATTTTACAGTGACTGATTCTTCAACAAATACAATGAATATAGCAAATAATGAACAGATTCCTTCGAACTACACATTTGATAACTGTATGTTCAATAATTGTGTTTTAAATAATTATTTTACTGAGTTGTTTACTAAGATATAAATTAATAACCTATAATATTAGTGATAATATACAGTTTGATGCGATTCATTTTTTTCTCCACTAGGGTACATTTTTACAATATTGCGATCCTATTTGGCAAAAATAATATGATCAAGTTGCAGTGAATGAACAAATGACACATAACCACACATTTCTGATTTGTTTTCAAACATCGCCATTTGCATTAAATATGTAAATATTTTAAAACACCGGTAACTATATTTAAATAATGATTTTTGAGTAAACAGCTTAATTAATTTGTTGAATAGTCCTAACAAATGCCACTCTTCTTATCCAAATCCTATAGACAAATTCATGAGTTTATTGATGATTTGGAAATCACTCATGACATTACTTATGATAATTTGACAGATTACCTTTTGAGCTCATCCATAGCAGACATGTCTCCCAGAATGCTATTAGCAAAGTAGTGGAGGTGTTTTATCAGATTTCTCACCACTCGGATGTGCTGTATTGAAGGCAAAATATCTCCTGCAACACATAACTTACTACTTTAACAAGAGAGTCACTTTTGTATGTTAATAGTCAATTGAAATATCTGCTTGTGGAGGCATTCATAACTACATGAGAAACTGTATTTTAATAATAAATTACAATAGGAAGTAACATTATGAGGTTCTTCTTAGTAAACACTTGGTGTTTCATTAAATTAATGTTGGGAAGTAACATTATGAGGTATAATCATAAAATTCATCGGAGAACATATTGTTTTAAACAACTCACCTCATAGGATTCATGCTTCCATGATATCGCGATTTCAAAGATAGTCATGTTCATCATCAGCCATAACTCCAACTGACGAAATTCTTCGGCCGTCAACTATTCTATTGTCGCCATCTTCAGTCTGCCATCTATGGTTGAATTTATGAACTTCGAAATCAATGTAATTTCGTTAGGGATATCAAATTCATTGATCTATTTTTGTTTTTCTGAATGTATATTTTTTTCCCAAACTGTCAATTCCAAAGGTTTCTCTACTTGTTTTAAAAGTTTAGCTTCTCATCCAATTTTATGATGTTCTAATAAACTATGTGCAGCAATTGCAGATTTTCAATTTCACAATTTTTAATATTTCTGAAATGTTCTTTTGTCCGAATTTCCAAAATTCCTTTTTGTTTTTCCTATATAAACTTTATTGCAATCTTCACAATTTATTTGATAAATTCCAGATTTCTTACTATCTGGAACATTGACTTTTTTATTGGTACTTAGAAGATTACCAGACTAAATTTATTTATTGGTGCCAAAGAAATGTTGTATTTGTCAACATTTTTTTGAAATTTCCAATGCATTTCAGGATGGTAAGTAATTTTCTTGTATTTTTTCTTTTCCTTTTTTTTTTTTTTTTTTTTTGCAATTTTGTAGAGTAGTATATTCATTAAGTCTTTTTTTGTGTTTGAATTTCTTCAACTTATTTAAAGAAAAGAAAAAATACAAGAAAATTACTTACCATCCTGAAATGCATAGGAAATTTCAAAAAATTTTTGACAAATACAACATTTCTTTGGCACCAATAAATAAATTTAGTCTGGGTAATCTTCTAAGTACCAATAAAAAAGTCAATGTTCCAGATAGTAAGAAATCTGGAATTTATCAAATAAATTGTGAAGATTGCAATAAAGTTTATATAGGAAAAACAAAAAGGAATTTGGAAATTCGGACAAAAGAACATTTCAGAAATATTAAAAAATTGTGAAATTGAAAAATCTGCAATTGCTGCACATAGTTTATTAGAACATCATAAAATTGGAAGAGAAGCTAAACTTTTAAAAACAAGTAGAGAAAACCTTTGGAATTGAGAATTTGGGAAAAAATATACATTCAAAAAACAAAAATAGATCAATGAATTTTGATATCCCTAACGAAATTACATTGATTTCGAAGTTCATAAATTCAACCATAGATGGCAGCACTGAAGATGGCGACAATAGAATAGTTGACGGCTGAAGAATTTTGTCAGTCGGAGTTATGGCTGATGATGAACATGACTATGTTTGAAATCACGATATCATGGAAGCATGAATCCTATGAGGTGAGTTGTTTAAACAATATGTTCTCCGATGAATTTTAACTTGATGTTTCATTTGGCATGTTTAGATATATTGTCCATATTAACATCCAGGGCCTACAACATAAAAATCGATAGTCTGGACAAACTGATGATGGTATAGACAATACATTAAAACATGTTAAATGAATAATATTAGTTTTAGTCTGATCATCTTACCTCAGTATTAATGTTGGTTTGTTCTTGAACATGTTTCAAAACAATTCTGTTTTATCGTCAGCTTGTCCAGACTGGTTTTATTATGTTGCATTCTGCTGCACAACCTGGATGCCGATGTCAGCTCCATCCTGTGGTTGGCCAAAGAACCTCCAAACAAGGTCACGCTCCATTGGTATATCAATATTCATAACTCTGTTTTTGTTCTTCTGAATATAAATTTTTTCCCAAATAGTCAGCTCTTTTTTATTTTTATGGGGAAATAGAAAAATCTGCAGTTGCTGCTCATGTTGGTCTGAAAAACATAATATAAATTCAGACACTAAATTATTAAAACAGTTAGAAAATACCAAAAGAGCTGACTATTTGGGAAAAAATTTATATTCAGAAGAACAAAACAGAGTTATGAATTTTGATATACCGATGGAGCATGATCTTGTTTTGGAGGTTCTTTGGCCAACCACAGGATGGAGCTGAATCAAAACATCCAGGTTGTGCAACATAAATAAAACCAGTCTGGACAAGCTGACGATAAAAACAGAATTGTTTTGAAACATGTTCAAGAACAAATCAACATTAATATGAGGTAAGATGATCAGACTAAAAATAATATTATTAAAATAACCTCAATATCCACTTCCTAATATTAAATATTATGTTAAATGAAAACTGTATTTTATTTAATGGTGTTCTTTAAAATCTTAATGTGCTGCATACATTGGAAATAAGATTATATTAATGCCGTCTATCTGCCTACTGTGAAACTCAAATGCAAGAGGTGCAGGGGTAGCATTAAAACATACACACTTCACTTACAAAAGAAGCCACACTCGGATTTTTTACACTCTTAAAAATCCATTATCCAAGTTGGATTCAAATCCTGCAAACCTGGGATCAAGAGGCAAATCATTAGACTATTGGGACCAAAGAAATACATAATAAAGCAACTATAATGAATTTGGAATCAAGAAAAAGCAACGACATATCAAATTAATAGTGAACATGTACATTTTACCAAACTCAGGGTTTTAGAATTTAATCCAGGCATTGGTGGACAATAATAATTAGTTGATTACAAACTGCACAATAGCATTTCCCCTAGTTTCCAAGAGTAAAAACTATCATAAAAATTGGTCAAAGCAGGTATGTTATCGTTAGAGCCTGGATTTTTATGCACTAAAAGTTAAGACTGCAACATAGTATATACCGAATAGTACAACTATTTTTCTTCAATCAATTGAAAGTTAACTTGCTTGCAGTTTTATAAATATTGCTTTAAAAAACTTAATGAATGTTTTCTGTAAGTTCTAACAAATATTAATTAGTAATTAAGTTAGAATTTAACACCTCATTGTACATTTCTTGATGACATGTTTCGTTACTCTGCGTAACTCATCTCTACAGTCTACATCTAACAATATTACAATTAATGATGAAACGGATAGCTGTTTGGCCAGATACCAGATATCTGGCCAACCTTGAGGTCAAATAGCTGTATATCTGGCCGAACATTGCTGATTGGCACATCATAACGAGCAAGCTCGCTTAACGACGGGTGGACTTCGATGAAGTCAGGTCTTTTCATTCATAAGCAAACTTAGCAAGTGTCTCATTGACTTGTTGAATTGATTGCAAACATGATCATTTGAGCATATTAAAAATGTGCTATTGTAGTTTGAGGTTACTATATCCATCCATAGTAATTCTGCTCGAAGGCAGGTCCTTCACTGCAATCATAGCATTTTCATGCTATGCTTGCAGCTTTACTAGGGAATTGTGTAGGTGTGGTAGCTTCCCGTTGCTTTCCACACCGGCGAAGGATGATGATGATGATAATGATAAGGATGATGGCCATATGATTTCTACTATATAAGTACTTTTATAAATAATTCTAAAAAGATTTAGTGACAAAAAATGACAGTAGCAGTTCATCTTCAACACTGGCTAAAAAAATTTAGAGGAGAGGTGACAGGGTCAGCTGTATCTTGCAAAGCTGATGCCAAGATCTGGGATTGCTTCAACGAGGTAGCAAATAAAAACAACAGTAGACAATCTCACGATCAAGAAAAAAACTTGATTGCATGTGAGACTGATTTTTATCTGAAGTCAGTGCAAATTGATCACGAATGTAACCCTTATATTTGGTGATCAGATAGTGCTACGCAATGCCCGAACTTAAAGTTTGCCAGAATTTATCTTTCAGCACCCTGCAGCAGCGTATACAGCAAAAGACTTTTTTCTGAAGCTGGCCTTGTCTATGAAGACAAGCAAAACTGTTTGTTGCTTCTTAATGCAGAGAAATTGGTATGCATTCACCATAATTTGCCCTTAGTGCAGTACGAGTACAATTTTTTTTTTGTTGTAAAATGAAAATATGGTGATAAATTCTGAACCAGGACACAAAATATGGTGATTGTTATGTGGATAAATAAAGTGCCTAAATTTTACATTTCGTAATTTTTTTAAAAACTCCGATATCGGGCCAGATACAGATAGTTACCGGATATCCGTTTCATCACTAATTACAATATTATATACACATTCTTACATATTTCATTACTTTTACGTAACATCTTCAGCTCCATCTAACAATATTACCTAGATATTACATACACATTTTACTTTTGTTATTAGGAAACAAATATTTTCCATTTACACAAACATATTAATCTATGTGTACAATCTTAGCTTTTAGTGCACAAAAATTCAGGCCCTAAGTAATCACTGAGCTACATAGGGAAAAAAATAGATTTTAGGGACTAAACTACATTATAAATACATTCATGGCACAAAAGTTGTGAAGAGTCACAGCCGATTGGCATTGTTGCTGTTACATATGGAGCAATAATTGCACAGGGCAGAGGTTTTCAAACTTTTTGCTGTCAGGTCTCCTCTCAACAGCCAAAATCAGAACACCTTCTTTGTCAAAAGTGAAATATGTCAACAAAAAATACATGTTATCCCTAAAATTAAGATAATTATTATAGTAACATATATTTTAAATGGTTAATCATTAGTAGAAATATGAATCATTAATACTTGTGCTCACCTCTTTAATGTTATCACCTCATTTCAATTTAGTGTGATAAGTAGGGAACAATTTTTTTTATTTTTTGCTTATAGATAGAAGATTGAAATTAACCCATTCGCTTCAGGTTTAAATGTTCAATGGATTTCCCCAAGCCCAGATTTAAGCTACCGTAAATTATATTATCTATTTTCAGACATTCAAAACAAGCAAAAGATAATGGTACTTGAGATCACAATAAGGGTTAAGGCCAAAACACATTCCTCTACTATTCATGTGTGTTAATAAAAGATAACCCTGCCAAGGGATGTACAAACTATTGCAAAATATATAACAAGAAAGTTAAGTAGTGAGTAGAAGGCCATTTAACTACCGGCGAGTCTTACCTCGTCTTTTGAGGCGAATGGGTTAAGACAGAAATTCTGAATCCAGGACACTGTAATCTGTATACGAAATTCTATTTCACGTAAAAATACATATTCTTGTGATATTTTTAATATAAATACATACTTTAAATAATGGCTAAAAAATTTTTTTTGTTATTATTTTTAAATTAATCCAAAACTCCTACTTTTTCATATAATGATAATAAAATATGAGTGAATTTATTCATAGTTAATATGGGAAATAACATTACGAGGTTCATCCTGAAATACATAACAAATTTCAAGAAATTCAATAATACATTGGCACCAATAAATAAATTTAACCTTATATTTAATTAATGTTGGGAAGTAAACATTATGAGGTATAATCATTAAAATTCATCGGAGAACATATTGTTTAAACAACTCACCTCATAGGATTCATGCTTCCATGATATCGCGATTTCAAACATAATCATGTTCATCGTCAGCCATAACTCCGAGTTATGGCAGACGATGAACATGATTATGTTTGAAATCGCGATATCATGGAAGCATGAATCCTATGAGGTGAGTTGTTTAAACAATATGTTCTCCGATGAATTTTAAATTTAACCTTGATAATCTATTAATAACCAATAAGAAATTGAACACCCCAGATAGCAATAAAGTATCCTACATAGGAAAAACAAAAAGGAATTTGGACACTTACACAAAGGAACACTTCAGAAATATTAAAAATGATGAAATTGAAAAATCGGCTATTGCAGCACATAGTTTGTTGGAGAGTCATAAAATTGAAAAAGAGGCTAAACTTCTAAAACATTTGGAAAAACCTTTGGAATTGACAGTTTGGGAAAAATATAAATTCAGAAGAACAAATTGAGGGGTCTAGTAAGAGAGGCAGCTATGCCACTTTGAGAAGAAATATAAATAATCAGTGCTATTTATATTAAAATTTATATTTTTTCCTTTTGCATAGTTACATAACAGTAAGTTAAAGAAGAAAGAAGTTATCCCTTCACTGTACAAATAATTTTGTAATATAATGCTTTATAAAACCCAATTTATTTCCATTTCTTCTCAAAGTGGCATAGCTCCCTCTCTCACTAGACCCTACAATTTAGATCCATGAGTTTTGAAATTCCTGATGAACAGGTCTTGATCTCAAAGTTCATCAAATCAACACCAGATAGCAATGTTATAGATGATTCCAATGAAAATCCGGTAGTCAAAATATCAGCTGAAGATGAGAGGGATGTCTGCAGTTCCCATGTTTAAAAAAAACATGAAATATGAGATAAGAATATGGCCTATTTTTTTTTTTTTTTTTTTTTATTTATGTTATTATACTGCATGCTCCATTACGTGGAGTAATACTACATGCATTGTGGTGTTCTTATTATACAACTATAAATTAAAACAGTGTTTACAATTAATATGGCCTATTCATTCAATGAATGAGCCCATGAGGCTGGTCGAATTACTGGTCTGAAATGAGCTGGGTTAGATAGTAATATCTGAGGCTCATATTCTGGAAGTCCCATATATTTAAGACATTATTTAGAAGATTCCTAGTTCAAATTCCAGGCCCAGCAACTGATTAGGGTTTTTTATTGCTTCCCTTAGTCTTCAAGCAAACTCCGCATTGGAATTTGATTATCAAAATCCATTTTACTGATAATCATGAATTCATAAATTAATTATATTTAAATTCAATTGCATGTGCATATGATGTTTGAATACAAGGATATACACAGCTATTGGTACAAACAAGATCCTAAATTAACATAAAGACACAAAAACAAATTAAAAGTGAATACCAATTCCCTATAAATTATGTAAACAACAGAAATGTTTTGACATATTTGCACATTTATGTAGAGATGTAGTTAGAGTGTCAGTCACATGCAACCATGTTAACATGTTAACTTGGGATACTGGGGGTAATTTAAATAAACTTACAGGATAATACCGTATGGGTAAGTTGACATTATCTCTCATCTGATTATGTAAGAATGAGCAAGAATTTTCCATCGATACTTGTTGTGAGTACTGCTGAAAATAAGTACATGTATAACAATAAGGGTTCAGAAAAAACTGATAATAAAAAAAAATGTACAAGCATACTAATAATCTCATCAGCTGAAGGAAGAATAAGTTCAAGTTACTGATTGATATCAAATTTATAGCTATCACTGACTGGATACAGATTAAACAGTTCAAGTTTCCACAAATTTATAACTTGACAAGCTCCCTGTAATCTATAAGAGGAACTTGATTAACTAAATATCACTAAACTGCTAATTATTATTAAAAAACAAAGATATTCTAAAATCTTAAATACTGCTTTATAGCCCATCACCCCAGCTATTCATAAACAAATACAATGGAAGTCTATCCAAACATTAAGTATACGATGCATGAAATGTCCAAATTCATATTTTCTTCATTTGAATAATTTTAATATCAATTTTGTATTTAAAATATAGATACAATACATATTCATTTCTCTACAACATATATTTTAAAAAAATGCTAATTAGAATGAGAGTACTATAAGAAACTTTAACAGGGTACAAAACTTACATCAATCTACATTTTAAAACTTTTTGTCAAATAATTTCTCAAAAATAGAAATACTTTAAGAAAATTTGTATGCTGATTCTAAAATATATTTCCATTTTTTTCCCCTATCATATCAGATTTTTATACAAAATAAAAAATGTTTTCAATAAACGATGTGTAAATTGAAAATAGACTATATAAACGCTATCTATCCATCCAGCGCAGAACCCAAATTATGTAAAAAATGCAGTGGATGGCAATAGAACATGCACACAAAATTGGATCATTTGGAGTGGGGTTAACCTCAAATCTGAAAATTTAGTGGAAAGATTTTCAACATTCAAGCATCAAAACGAGATGTCTCAGATAGTACCATTATGATAGACTAACATTTGGGAGGTCCTGAGTTCAAATTTCAGGGCCAACTAACCTGACTATTGTGATTTTCCTCAGTTGTCAAAGCAAATGCTGAGTTAGAATTTCATTACTAAGATCCATTTCATCCTTAATAGTGTTTTCATGTGTAATTTGAAATTAATATACAATAGATTAAAAAATATATATAAATATACAATAATAGACAAAATTTACACATACACATATCTCAATTGATATTGTCTACATAGTTTATTGATATCCAAATATCATATATGCGATAATTTTCTTGCAACAAACTTGATATATATTATTTAATTATAGAAAGAATGACACATTCTATAAACCAGCAAAATTGGGACATTAGAATAGAGGTTTACATGAAATACAAACTTTTTAAACTGCTTTAGCAGCTACAATTTTGAAACCAAACTGGATACAAACAATTTAATTAACAAAGCACGATATATTCTGTAAATTAACAAAATCAGACTACAAATTCTACTTATGAGAAATTTGCTTAGTTTACGAAGCTCCTGCAGATTGACTTTTATACATTTTTGTTTAAATTTTGTTTAAAAAAAATAGGATGACAATAATCCCTGCAATGCATAATAGCATTTGTTTCTAGAGTTGAGGCTATGTTTAATTTCTTTCTTCATCTCTTTCCTTTTGTTATTATCATCTTTCTATCACTTCTTAAAAATGTCCTTCATTTGATCTCAAATGTGCATTCAATAATGTACTTAGATGACCATGTGCTTATGACGCATCATAATAATGACGTTTGAATTTCGTGGGCAAAGGTGAAAATAGTGGTCACTCATTCATGAGTAGCTGACTCAAGTCGAAAGACAAGCGCAGATCATCAAAATGTCTAGGCTCCCATTCCAGAGATCTCTATGACCCTCTACTTCCCCTTTCGAGAAAGATTGATGACCAGAAATTTCCATATTCATAAGCCTAGGAAGTTCTTTCCCATCCTATATGATCTGTGGTCGGGCTGAAAGCAAGTCAATTGTGAAATGGCAGTGATACACTGAACAGCAATAGAGAACAAATTGTAGCAAGGGGATTCAAAGACTGACAATAATTGTTGTGCTAAATAAACTTTAAATCAAGATTAATTATTAGTGCAAATTGTGATTGAACTGTTATTGATAGTTTGTAGAATTAAATAAAGTTATTGTAAGAATAACATGATCATCTATGTGGATTATTTACGCAAAATGACATGAAGATGACCCCATGGCCACCTACAGTGCACATACGAAGTGTATGAAAGCAGTAGGTATTTCATACTCAGAACATTATATCATGAAGGATTGTACTGTAACTTAGCTTCATTTAGACGCTGAGCGGGCGTGTTAGTTCCGAGTCTGACGGACACACTTCAAAATTTTAATCATCACCCTTACCTCATAGTGAACTACAAAACATTAAAATATAAAGTAACTAAACTGAATAAGAAGAGCAAATTTAATTACCGTAAAACCAAAATATAAAACATAAAATTGAATACGCCTGAAATAATCTACACATGTGAGTGACATCATGGACTGTTCCTAAATTCTGAGGTAGTAAGCCATTGTATCACTTGCAAATCCCTGTGCCCCCCTTCATCCCTTGCTTTCATTCTTCTCATCTGTGGACTACATAGACAATATATTTTGTTTTATTGATATTTTATTTCAGTTTTAGTTTCTAATTGTTATTAAGTGGAACATGTAAGTTGACTTTTAATATTTTCTTACTATACATCATCAGCATATACCAATAGCTAATTAGTTGTGTGCCGTCTTTTATCCTCCAAAGATTTGATTGCATCCTCTAGTGTAAAACTTAACAGCAGAGGAGATAGTACTTCTCCTTCCTTTTATCCATTATCAATTTAAAAGATATGATATATAAAAACTGCTTACTTGCACCTACTCCTTATGTGATTTATAAACATTTGAATAAGTGTAAATTTTAGGAATTCTTAATTCTAGCAAGTTACTGTGAAATGTTTCCCTCTTAAATGAAATGTATGCCTTTTAGAGTCTACATATAGTTGATGTACAGTACTATTATATTCCCATTTTTCTTGAATCCTATACTAAATACAGTGTCTGATATATTGTAGATCTATTCCCTCTAAATCAACATTGATGATAACCTATTACAATATCAATATAGGGGGTAAGCTTGAATACCAATATATTTAATTATATTATTTATTGATCTATTCTTGAACATGTTTCAAAACAATTCTGTTTTATCGTCAGCTTTTCCAGACTGGAAACAACAAATCAACATTAATATTGAGGTAAATTGTCCAGACAAAAAATAACATAATTAAAATAATCTCAAAATATAACTTCCTTAAATTAAATACCAATATATTTGTTAGAATTCTGTATGAAGCTAAAAGTAATAAAATTCTCCTGTAGTTCTTGTAATCAGTTTAGATTTCAAAACATTGAAAATAATCTAAATAATAATGATAACTTTGATATGATGTTAAGATGCCAAGTAGGCCTGAATGCATGGATCTTTGATCCGTTTCTAAACTATTTTTTATGCAATCCAAATAATGAATAAAGTTTCATCTTCCAAAATTCTTAGTCAATGGTGTGAGGAAAAAGTAAGGTGGTTAGCCATATGCTCCAGCCAACTATACATAAGTTTTCATTATACAGGATATTTCAACAGTTGTGTATTCATCTGTAAGCTTTGTCTGTTGTTGTGTACTTATGTTTCTTGTGTAAATTCATTGAATATTAATTTTAAATTAAATATGAAAATATCATCAAGGATGAAAGGGATCGTGATAATGAAATTCCAACCCAGAATTTGCCTTCACAACTGGGAAAAGCCACAAAAAAAAAACCTCAGTCAGGTTAATTGGCTCCAGAATTTGAACTTGGGACCTCCCAAATACATCCCAATCAGAGTCAAGTCTTTTGTTGCTAGAGTGTTGGAAATGTTTCCACTGAAATTTCTGCTTTCATGTTAATCCCCACTTTCAATAATCCAATTTTGCTGATCAACGTTGAATTGGGTGAAAAGGAGGGAGGGAAAGCAAAAAGCTGCAGATTGTTCAACATCTTCTGAAGTTCAATTTATTCACAGGCTTCCTTTCCAACCAACTCAACTATACTATGTATCAATACTTTATCTCAGTTTGTAACAGAGATTGTTAAAATCCAAAACTCAGTAATTATAATACAACTCCATGGCTGAGTGTTAATTACCACAAATGCAGTAAAGTATAGATTATTTAGGTATTTTTTTTAATTTACTAATTGGTAAATTATTTTCACAATACTATGTACGTCTAAAATTTTATGTTCATTTTATTCTATCAAATTCACAGAATATTTGACTGTATAATGTATATTATCAAATCATATACAAACCCCTAAAACAAAATATTGCCCAATTTGGACCATCTTTGTAGAACATGATTTATACCACAACAAATCCTGTAATGTAGAATGTAAAATTAACACACTCCAGGTTTCTGCTTTGTTTTAATAGTTCTTTCAGTTTTGTGCAGAAGAGTGTGGGTTCAAGCTGCAAGAGCAGCATATTTACTCTCCCAAGTTTTTATCCATTATCCAGTTAATTTACCTGCATTATATTATACAAGTCATAATATTCATTTTAACACGAAATTATAGTTACAGCAATCAAGTTAATATTATTACTAAATCTTCTCTTCTTGTAAGCCCTTGTTTTCTCAACTAGACTTTGGTGCTCTCTCCCTACCGGGGAGAAATTCAACCATACTAATTTAATTAAACTTGTATTCGAATAAATGTCATTGAGTGGCACAGGGTCAGCGTTCCGCTTCAGTGACATCTAGGAAACCAAGGTGGTACTAGGATGGGAAAATTCAGTAAATTTTGCTTAGAGGCATTTTTATTCAGGTTTAAGGATCTTTTACGAGCTTGAAAATCTTCAGACTCGGGACCCACGGCTTAAAGTCCCTCCTGGAGGACCTGCTCCTTAGATTTTTCCATCCTAAGAAAAATCCATCGACCCTGGCCAGGTTTAAACCCATGACCCTCGGGACCAGAAGCAAGGCACATGACCACTAGTCCGCCATGAACAATACTACTAAATCTAAAAAGAAAAATTATCAATAACAATCAAAGCAAACTCATGTATACACTTTGCACCATGAGTATACATAATGCTTTGTACATGGACATCGGCAAATTAAAGCACTCCCATGTTTTCTTTCAGAGTCTGTATGTAACTGTCATTTGAAATTTTTTTCTTTTTCTTTAAGGTATCAATACTGCAAAACTGTATATTTTCAATACAAGCTGAGTAAAATTAAACATTCTTAACATTAAAGTTAATAAATTAAAGCAACATATAAAAGCACTAAGTATATTTTGTTAAATGTTATTTTCTACCAGCATAAGCAATATAAGCATCATATGTGTAAAAAAAGCAGAATTATTATAAATGTCTACAATAAAGTTAAAAAAAATGAGTCGATTCTTGTTGGTTATGAACAGATTACAAATATGATAATGAGTTGGCTCATATAAGCAATAAGTATAAGCAGCAAATCCAATTTTAATAATATTTAATACAAGTACATGCACAATGTATGGATGATTCACAAGAATATTTAAAAGAGTTCAGCTAAATGCCAATTATGTATTATTTCAGCTCTTAAATATGATTTGGCAGAAAGGTCCATCCAAATGATGGAGTAAATCAATAATTATACCCATCTTTAAGAAAGGAAATAGAAAGATCTGTGGAAACTACAAAGGAATTATGTATTATAAATTCAGGTTTCAAAATTTACTCTAGTATTATTAAAAGGAAATTATATAAACTTTATGAAAGCATTTTAGATGAAAAATAATATGGCATCAAAAAAGGGAAATCTTCTCTGTTAGCTATGAAAATACACATTGAAAAACATTGTGAGTTTAATGTTGTTGTTGTTTTCTAATGGCGAGATTTGATGCTTAAGTCATTTTCTCTCTGGCTTCCCAGTACTAGCGAACAAGGTCCTTAGAGTGTTGTGCAGTTGGATTTAAAGCTGGACAGACTAGAAGGTGGTGTTTGTCCATGATCAGGTCTGTCGGATTGGAAAACATTTATTCTGTGGAGATGGTGAGCCAGGCAGTCGTGTCCTGACATCAGTCTGAATTTTGCTACTGCTTCCTTGCGGCCTTTATATTTTATTTCTGTGTATAGCTCATCAATTTTTTTCCCATGATTTCTCTCTGGCTGTTGCAGTGTTTTCTTTCATGTTTTCCATTTGGAATGCTTTCTTAATTTCTTCGATTTGTGAGTTTAATGTATCAACTCATATAACCTTTAATTAATACATAGTGCTATAAATTTTCACGACTCACCTCATATTTGTAGATTTCTTGAAGATTGGTTTTGATACATTATGCATCATCAATTCTTTCTAACTGAAAGTTATGAAAATTTCTAACTCTATATATTAATTAAAATAAACCTCTTGTAGTGTCACTTCCCTTAAATATTTTAAAAAATCATATAATATACAAATAGTTTCAATAAAAGTAATAATCATTAAAAGTCAACAAAGTATGGATACCTGCCCTAAAAAAACGTCAGATGCAAGCCCCTACAAGAACAGTCTACTAGACCATCAGACAGGAACATCATTGGTGCAGTGGAAGTCCCTACCACTAAACCATCAGAAGGCAGATACAACTTACGACAGAATGAACCACACAGAGAACACATTGCGGTTAACAGTATAAATAAGGCAGGCAGTCGACAAAATTGCTAGTCTCAAGACAATTCTTGCAGATGCCAGACGCAGTCTCTGGTGAAACATCGGGGAACTACAAGCCTCAAGACCACGACCAACAGCCCAGAAATCTTCTACAAGATTATCATACTAACTCCAAATTAATTCCATACTAACCTTTGATAAAGAGTGCTACAAAATGACTCAACAACACCAAAAACTACAGAAAAGAATTAAATTGCAATGGATACCTGCACATTGTGGAATTGCTGGAAATGACACTGCTGATTTTCTTGCCAATAAAGGCTCCAATCTAATTCAGAATACTACTAAAAGCTTACCTTTTGCATCCATAAAAAGAATAATTAAAAACAAATATAAAATCAAACAAAACCAAGACCTATGTAATAAAGCCAAAGACAAAAAAATGGAATATTTTAGTAAAGAAGCCAGATATTATTCCAGAAATTCCATGTAAAACTACAGTAGCAAAATTTAGACTGCTTACAGAACATGACTATTTGGCCAAACATTTATATAAAATAGGAATTTACACAAATCCAAATAGTCCTCTATGCAACAAAGACGAAGAAATGAACGAAGAACATCTACAAACCTGTGAAGTATTATCTGTTGGATCTGCCATAGAGAAATATTGGAGAGTAAGAACGCTAATGGCTTCGTTGCCAAGGCCCAGCAATTGAAACAACAACCTTTGATTTCAATTTCTTTTTGTTTTACCTATGTAAAGGTTGTCACAATCCTTGCCTTTGATCTGATAAATTCCTGATTTGTTTTCTTCTTCAATTTGTTTTTTAATTTTTATTGGTTTTAATTTCCCTATTTAAGCTGTATTCATTCTTTGGTGCCAATCTTGTATTAAACTTTTAAATTTTTTTTTTAAACTTGTGGTGTTACAATCGATGGTAAGTGAATTTCTTGAATTTTATATAGGGCAAAACAAAAAAGAAATTTGAGGGTGAAAGAACATCTTAGAAATGTCAAAAACGGTGAAGTGGAAAAGTCAGCAGTAGCTGCTCATGCTTGGTCTGAAAAAATCAAATTGATACAAAAGCAAGCCTAATTAAACAAATAGAAAAACACAAAGAACTCACGGTTAGGGGAAAAAATCCACATTCAAAAAACAAGAAAGAAAAACTTATGAAGTTCGAAATTCCCGTGGATACTGAGCTGGTCCGGAGGTTTATTGCTCCATCAACAGAGGGAGGAAGAAGCAGTTCTTCTGATCAACATAACATTAGTCAACGAGAAATTACTGAAGATGAACCCACCCAGGCTTTGAAAGCAGTCTAGTTAAAAGACTGGATATGAAGTGAGGTATAAAGCATTTTAATTTAATCTTAAATAAACCTCATAGTGATTTTTTCCTATAAAAGTTCAATGATAAGAATTTATTTATTTATTTTTTAAATAAGAATCTATTTAAGAAGTATTACCAGGTAATAAGATTTATTTCAAGAGGGCATGTCTATATATTTCCAATTCAATTTCTAATTATTACAAGATTATGTATCTCATTCCAATGGCCTTGTTTTATTTTAATTTCTGATGTTATGATTCCTTAAAAGTTTTAGGGAGGTAATCTTGGACATTATTCACTACAGTTCATCTTGGGCATCTGTGAAGTAACCAGACTAAGGGTCGAATCTTTGAACACATTAGACCATAAAAGGCGTTCTCTGCTGAGACAGTTTTATCCTAATACAGGGTGCGGCAGCATAACTTCCTTTTTTTAAAACTTAATAAAATGCATTGTATGAATCAGAAAATTTTTATTCGTTTTTTATAATATAGGCACATACATAAAGTTTTGTTTTACTCAGTTTTGAAGATCAAATCAGTTAGGTGACGTCCCCCATTCTCCATACACTGAGTAAACCGATTTCTGGCGTTTGTCATGACTCCTGCCAGCATAGCAGGCATTATGTTGGCAATTTCTTCTCCTGGATGTTGGTCTTCAAATCTTGTAGGGTCCTTGGACGGTTCACATAAACACGGGATTTCAAATAACCCCATAGAAAAAAATCACAAGGGGTCAAATCGGGAGAGCGGGCCGGCCACTTCAAATCGCCCCTAATTGAGATAAGGCGCTCTGGGAAGTGTTCCCTCAAAACAGTCATCGATGCTCTTGAAGTGTGTGCCGTTGCACCGTCTTGTTGGAACCAAGTGTCCCCTAAGTCCAACTCATCTAGCCGTGGGAAAAAAAATTCCTGTAACATGTTTACATACCGGTCCGAATTCACTGTCACTGTGACTTCATTTTCCTCAAAGAACCAGGGACCAATAATTCCACTTGAGGAAATTGCACACCACACTGTGACTTTAGGTGAATGCAAAGGTCTTTGTTGCAATTGTCGAGGATTGGTGTCAGCCCAGTAGCGCATGTTTTGTTTGTTGACGGATCCACACAAATGAAAATGGGCTTCATCACTAAAAAAAACAATAGCATCCTCAGGAATGACTTCCAGAAGAACCTCACACGCGTTCCTCCGAGAATTGAAGTCACGTTCAGAAAGTTCCTGCACAATTGCCATCTTGTATGGATGGAAATGAAGATCATCATGAAGTATTCTCCTTACAGAACGATCGGAAAGTCCAAGGGCAGACGCATGTTTGCGCGCAGAACGCCGTGGTGATCGCAACATTGAAGCTCTCACTACCTCAATGTTCTCAGGTGATCTAATCGGCCGAGGGACTCCAGTTCTTCGTCTTGTCGCACTTGCACTTGCAGTTTGTCTGAACGTAGTGACCCACGTAACAATTGATTTCCGGTCTGGGACAGGGGCCAACGGGACTAATTTAAAGCGATTCCGAAAGGCGCGCCGGGTTGCGATCACAGAACATCCGCTCGAAAAGTAGGCCTCAATGGCAAACGCATGCTCCTCACTGTTCCAACGCATGATGGCGACTGAACTGTGTCAGGACAAAACTTTATAGTCCCCCCTCTCGAACGAGACCACTAGCGCTCCGCTACGACATCAACCGACTAAATGGCGCACATTTTAAAAAAGGAAGTTATGCTGCCGCACCCGGTACGATTTTGCTTACTCAGAAATCTATTCATGTGATAATAATTGTTGAAATTTGTAAGCTACCTGACGAGGTAACTTAAGATAGAAACCGATGGGAACAGTTGGTAATCGATGTAGTTTGAAACCTTGCCGCGTACCTTACTGCTTTATCCAAGATGTCAGACCTTGAAGACTTCGATCATGTTTTCGGTATATGCGGAGAAGAGGAATTTGATAGAGTCTACCAAAGAATTCAACTGGAAGAACAGGAGAATCGGCATAATATTGCACGATGCAGACGTTGTTGTATACGGTATTATTTGCGGGACGCAAGCGTAAATGTGTTCCTCTATAGCAGACGAAAATAACAGAAGTGGTTTTATCGCTGAGAATTCTGGGTAATTTCTTGCCAATATTACGAAAATGACGACTTTCATGAGTCAGCTCACCAGTGATTGGAAGTAATTTGAGTAGAGACTGATGTATTTGCATGCGGCCCTAAATCTAAGTTCTGATCAATTCTTGTTGGTCCAAAGAATGCATGACAGCAGAAGAGCTTTTTGGAGAACGGCAAGGAGATAATTTGCATTCCAACTGTGATATAGTAAAAATGTTGAGCCACAAAACAGGCACGAATTGCTGCATTGTAGAGGTCTACTGAGAGTTTATGATACTATTTTTATATGCGGTGGTAAAACTGTAAGTGATTATGCTGCAGAAACTGCTGATCTTGCAGGAATAGGTAAAATTATAATATACAGGATACAGAACAAAGCAGCACTTTAACATGAGAAGAATAGAATGCCAGGCAAGAAGCATCCAAAACCATTAAGTTATGTAGATAGGAAATAACACTATGAGGTTCTTTAATATTAACGATTTTATTATTAATTTAACACTTCTCATAGAAGGATAAATTATATTTGAAGAGAAAAATTTTCGCCTAGACCGGGACTCGAACCCGGGACCCTTGGCTTTCCGGGCCAAGTGCTCTACCAACTGAGCTACCGAGGCGAGTTACGATCTAGACGTAAATTTTTCTCTTATGTACGTTGTAATTCCCTTGCGCCAAATGCTTGAAACCATAGCTTCTATCTTTGCAAATCCTTCTATGAGAAGTGTTAAATTAATAATAAAATCGTTAATAGAAGCCCTACTGGCTATAAAGTAGTGTTAAATTCCCAATAAATGTCTTCTTAACTAAGAAGCCGCCATTTGCAAAGATAGAAGCTATGGTTTCAAGCATTTGGCGCAAGGGAATTACAACGTACATAAGAGAAAAATTTACGTCTAGATCGTAACTCGCCTCGGTAGCTCAGTTGGTAGAGCACTTGGCCCGGAAAGCCAAGGGTCCCGGGTTCGAGTCCCGGTCTAGGCGAAAATTTTTCTCTTCAAATATTCTTTAATATTATATTTAATTAATGTTGGGAAGTAAACATTATGAGGTATAATCATTAAAAATCATCGGAGAACATATTGTTTAAATAACTCACCTCATAGGATTCATGCTTCCATGATATCGCGATTTCAAACATAATCATGTTCATCGTCAGCCATAACTCCGACTGTTGAAATTCTTCGGCCGTCAACTATTCTATTGTCGCCATCTTCAGTGCTGCTATCTATGGTTGAATTTATGAACTTCGAAATCAATGTAATTTCGTTAGGGATATCAAAATTCATTGATCTATTTTTGTTTTTCTGAATGTATATTTTTTCCCAAACTGTCAATTCCAAAGGTTTCTCTACTTGTTTTAAAAGTTTAGCTTCTCTTCCAATTTTATGATGTTCTAATAAACTATGTGCAGCAATTGCAGATTTTTCAATTTCACAATTTTTAATATTTCTGAAATGTTCTTTTGTCCGAATTTCCAAATTCCTTTTTGTTTTTCCTATATAAACTTTATTGCAATCTTCACAATTTATTTGATAAATTCCAGATTTCTTACTGTCTGGAACTTTGACTTTTTTATTGGTACTTAGAAGATTACCCAGACTAAATTTATTTATTGGTGCCAAAAAAATGTTGTATTTGTCAAAAATTTTTGAAATTTCCTATGCATTTCAGGATGGTAAGTAATTTTCTTGTATTTTTTCTTTTCTTTGCAATTTGTAAAGTAGTATATTCATTAAGTCTTTTATTGTGTTTGAATTTCTTCAACTTATTTATAATTAATTCTTTATCAAAAACCATTTAATCTAGCAGTGTTTAAGATATGTTTAAACTCTTTATTGAAATTTCTTCATTTAATGGTACATTTGTCAATCTGTAAATTAAGCTATTGAATATTGCATGCTTATGAGCAATGTGATTGAAGCCTGATGATTTAATGTAATTATCTGTATGAGTTCCTTTTCTAAATATATCAAATTCAATTTTCAGTGTTTGATCATTCCTAATTATACATAAATCCAAAAAGGAATTTTGTTTTCTTTTTCTAATTCGACGGTAAACTTTACTGATTCATCCTGAAGGTTTAATAATTTAAGAGCATCTTCAATATCTTTAGAATTTATTATTGCAAAAATATCATCCACATATCTGTACCAAGTCTTAAACATCCATGGGTATGCTTTAGTGATTTGACACTCCAAGTAACTCATGAACAAATCAGCTAAAAATGGTGAAAGCGGATTACCCATTGACAAACCCGAAACCTGTTGGTAAAATTTTTCATTATAGGTAAAATAAGAATTACTGACACATAGCTTAGTAAGAGTTATATATTCCTCTAATATTTCATTTTTAATATTTAAAGAACTTAACCATTTCCTCAAAAAATTTAGCATTTTTTCAACTGGTATACTAGGAAACAATGAAATTACATCAAATGAAACCAATCTGTCATCATGTCCTAGACTCATATTTTTCAATTTGTCAACCAATTCCAAAGAGTTCTGAATACTTTTAGTGTCAAATTTGGGAAACTCATTAAATTTTTGTACTAGCCATTTAGATAAATAATAGCATGGTGAACCAATGTTGTTGACTATAGGTTCATCTTATTACCAATTTTATGAATCTTTGGTAGACCGTACATTCTAGGATTCGATGGATTGGACACTTTTAATTTAAATTTTTCTTGTTTTGTTAAAGTATATTTTATTTGTTTCAAAGTATTATCAAATGATTTAATAGCTTTAGGTAAAGGATCTTTTTTCAATTCCAAAATTCTTTTGATTCTAAGAGATTGTCCATCCTCGCAGTATAATCCAATTTGTCAAGAATAACTATTTTATTTCCTTTGTCTGCTTTCGAAAGTATTAAATTTTTGTTGTTAATTTTATTCAAAATTGCCAAATTTTTCTTTGCTTTTAAATGTTTTTGAGAGTCTTTAATTTCTTCTAAAACTTTTCCAATTTCTTTCCTAATAATTACCTTATCTTCAATTGTCATATCATTTATTCCAATTTTAATATCAGCAATGTAATCTTCAAATTTGACACTAAAAGTATTCAGAACTCTTTGGAATTGGTTGACAAATTGAAAAATATGAGTCTAGGACATGATGACAGATTGGTTTCATTTGATGTAATTTCATTGTTTCCTAGTATACCAGTTGAAAAAATGCTAAATTTTTTGAGGAATGGTTAAGTTCTTTAAATATTAAAAATGAAATATTAGAGGAATATATAACTCTTACTAAGCTATGTGTCAGTAATTCTTATTTTACCTATAATGAAAAATTTTACCAACAGGTTTCGGGGTTTGTCAATGGGTAATCCGCTTTCACCATTTTTAGCTGATTTGTTCATGAGTTACTTGGAGTGTCAAATCACAAAGCATACCCATGGATGTTTAAGACTTGGTACAGATATGTGGATGATATTTTTGCAATAATAAATTCTAAAGATATTGAAGATGCTCTTAAATTATTAAACCTTCAGGATGAATCAGTAAAGTTTACCGTCGATTAGAAAAGAAAACAAAATTCCTTTTTTGATTTAGGTATAATAGGAATGATCAAACCCTTGAAAATTGAATTTGATATATTTAGAAAAGGAACTCATACAGATAATTACATTAAATCATCAGGCTTCAATCACATTGCTCATAAGCATGCAATATTCAATAGCTTAATTTTACAGATTGACAAATGTACCATTAAATGAAGAAAATTTCAATAAAGAGTTTAAACATATCTTAAACACTGCTAGATTAAATGGTTTTGATAAAGAATTAATTATAATAAGTTGAAGAAATTCAAACACAATAAAAGACTTAATGAATATACTACTTTACAAAATTGCAAAGAAAAAAAAAGAAAAAAAAAAAAAAAAAAAAAAAAAAGAAAAAATACAAGAAAATTACTTACCATCCTGAAATGCATAGGAAATTTCAAAAAAATTTTTGACAAATACAACATTTTTTTGGCACCAATAAATAAATTTAGTCTGGGTAATCTTCTAAGTACCAATAAAAAAGTCAAAGTTCCAGACAGTAAGAAATCTGGAATTTATCAAAATAATTGTGAAGATTGCAATAAAGTTTATATAGGAAAAACAAAAAGGAATTTGGAAATTCGGACAAAAGAACATTTCAGAAATATTAAAAATTGTGAAATTGAAAAATCTGCAATTGCTGCACATAGTTTATTAGAACATCATAAAATTGGAAGAGAAGCTAAACTTTTAAAACAAGTAGAGAAACCTTTGGAATTGACAGTTTGGGAAAAAATATACATTCAGAAAAACAAAAATAGATCAATGAATTTTGATATCCCTAACGAAATTACATTGATTTCGAAGTTCATAAATTCAACCATAGATAGCAGCACTGAAGATGGCGACAATAGAATAGTTGACGGCCGAAGAATTTCAACAGTCGGAGTTATGGCTGACGATGAACATGATTATGTTTGAAATCGCGATATCATGGAAGCATGAATCCTATGAGGTGAGTTATTTAAACAATATGTTCTCCGATGATTTTTAATTCTTTAATATTGTTTATTTTTTATTATTTCACTCACCTCATACTTCATAATTCATAGCAGACCCTGGGTTTCTTCACATAATTTGTGACATTGTCAATGCTGCGTCACGTTCACAACTGACGTCCAACGGCCTTCTATCCTGCAGACTGACCTCCGCGCCATCTGGTGGCCGGCCGAAGAATTTCCAAATCAGTCCTCTTTCTTTATAACCGGGTATTTCAAAATTCATAGTTGTATTTTCATTCTTGCATATGTAAATTTTTTCCCAAATTGTGAGTTCCTTCGGTTTTTCTAATTGTTTAAGTAAATTTGTTTTGGTTTCTATTCTATGTTTTTCTGACCAGGCATGTGCAGCTATTGCAGATTTTTCGGTTTCTCCATTTTTAACATTTCTGAGGTGTTCCTTTAATCTTGTATTTAGATTCCTTTTTGTTTTTCCTATGTATATCTTTTCACAATCTTTACAATTAATTTGATAAATTCCCGATTTTTTGCAGTCTTCAATCTTTTCATTTTTGTTGGTTTTTATTAAATTACCTAAGCTGTAATCATTTTTCGGTGCTAATTTAATGTTGAATTTGTTGAAAATTTTTTGAAACTTTTCAAATACGAAAGGATGGTATGTGAACTTCTTGAATTTTTTGCCTATATTTTTATCTGTCTGAAGAGTACTTTCATTGATGACTTTTTGTTCTTTGAATTTATTTATTTTCTTGTGTATCATTTTCTTTTGAAAACCATTATCCTTAGCAATTTGTATGATGTGTTCTTTCTCTTTATTGTAATTTTCTTTGCTCATGGGGACATTCACAAGTCTGTGTGTTAAACTATTAAATACTGCCTGTTTGTGTGAAAAATGGTTAAATCCAGACAGATAAAAATATAGGCAAAAAATTCAAGAAGTTCACATACCATCCTTTCGTATTTGAAAAGTTTCAAAAAATTTTCAACAAATTCAACATTAAATTAGCACCGAAAAATGATTACAGCTTAGGTAATTTAATAAAAACCAACAAAAATGAAAAGATTGAAGACTGCAAAAAATCGGGAATTTATCAAATTAATTGTAAAGATTGTGAAAAGATATACATAGGAAAAACAAAAAGGAATCTAAATACAAGATTAAAGGAACACCTCAGAAATGTTAAAAATGGAGAAACCGAAAAATCTGCAATAGCTGCACATGCCTGGTCAGAAAAACATAGAATAGAAACCAAAACAAATTTACTTAAACAATTAGAAAAACCGAAGGAACTCACAATTTGGGAAAAAATTTACATATGCAAGAATGAAAATACAACTATGAATTTTGAAATACCCGGTTATAAAGAAAGAGGACTGATTTGGAAATTCTTCGGCCGGCCACCAGATGGCGCGGAGGTCAGTCTGCAGGATAGAAGGCCGTTGGACGTCAGTTGTGAACGTGACGCAGCATTGACAATGTCACAAATTATGTGAAGAAACCCAGGGTCTGCTATGAATTATGAAGTATGAGGTGAGTGAAATAATAAAAAATAAACAAAATCCAAAACCATGCTCATTTATTATTGTTATTGATATCGTATATGTAATTTGCTTAGGACTGTAATAGAATATAAGAATTATACAGCCATCTTAATGGAGTTCCATCGAAGTTTAACAATAAAAAAATAATAAACATGCAATATACATAAACAGTTATCATAAACGCTGTGACAAGTGAGCAGAATTATATGGCAAAATGGAAACATGTAACACACAAAAACCTCTAAGTATTCATAAACAATTAATTCATGGTTAACTCAACATGACTGAAATGAAAGTCATGAAAAACATATTACATCAAAAAACCCAAACCACAATAATAAATCATCAGAATTCATAGGTTCCTTACATCATAACACTAAACCAACATCCCTGAACAAGTTGCAAAAGTTTGTCAGTAGAGTTCTGCACCATCTTCTACATAGTAGTGAACATCTATGATGAACAGATGAATTAGGGATACAAGAATATAAGAAGCATTCAAAGTTAAAAATGGGAAACACATTATGAGGTTCCTAATTAATAAATTAATGAGTCATTTTTACATCTTACCTCATATTTCATGTTTTATTAAACACGGTAACTATAGTTTTCAAATGATCTTGTCATTCATTTGAAAACATGTTTAATAAAACATGAAATATGAGGTAAGATGTAAAAATGACTCATTAATTTATCATAAGAAGCATTATTGAGTTCATGTTTTCTCTCTGATGTAAAAAAAATTTGGAAATGCCCAATGTTAATGTTAATAATACATTCAGTTTACTAAAGCGTTAGTTACAAGGTTACAACCTAACAACAACAAAAAAATGCTTCCAAATTATTTCCTGTGGATTTATACTGGAGCAAATTTAAAATAAATTCATTCTGATATGATTAATTCTCACTGCTTTAAAATTATGCATACACAACATAAAAATAAGAAGAGATTGTATATTTGTCTAATGCCAATTCACTCTGCTTTTCATGAACTAGATTCTGCACTCAGCAGGCAGAGAGAAGTCTAGGATAAGAAGATAATTTAAAATGTGTTATATAGTGAGAGAAGTGTAAGATAAATATACAGTGTGTCCCATTTATCTTGATCACCCGAAATATCTTTGTACTTAAGACCAAAATGAAAAATTGTTTTATCTAAAAGTCGTCCAACTTTGAGGGGGAAATAATTCTGATGGTTGTAGCATTATTTATTAACATGATATGTAAATTAATTTTGTTTTCTTCAATGACACTATGTATTTTTTTCTTTGATGTATTAATTAAGCATTTCAAGACCTTAGTTATTTTAGGAATTAATACTATGAGGTATATTCATTTAGGTAAAATTTAATCACTCACCCCATATTAAATTTTACTTAAATTCCAAGACCTGTTCAAAAATGTATCACAATGTGCCATTTTAATGAATAGAACATTGTTAATAGAAACATAAAATAATTATATACCAAGAGGACGAAGATCACTGGGCCGTCCTATGAAACGCTGGAGGGAAAATTTTCTATAGGATCGTAATAGGCCTTGGCCTAATACTTGGAAGGAAGGAAGAAGAAGAAGAAGATAAAATGGGATTATTTCTGCCTATACTATGCATATGAATTATGGACGGTACAACATTCACATTAAGTGCTCAAACTGGTGACAATTTTCAGTAACACACGTCTTCTTCTTCTTCCTTCCAAGTATTAGGCCAAGGCCTGTTACGATCCTATAGAAAATTTTCCCTCCAGCGTTTCATAGCGGCCCAGAGATCTTCGTCCTCATGTAAAATCGCCAAATGAATTAAGAGATTGATTTCTCCATTGTTACTGGCTGAATGGCATTACAAAGCATGTACAATAACGGTCCTGCACATTCTCTGGAGTTCACAGAGTATCTCGATAGACAATATCTTTATTAACTTCTTAGAGAAAATAGTCCGATGGAGTAAGATCAGGAGAATGAGCAGGTCAATGAACTGCCCCTTCACAACAAATCCATGTTTCCATTAATAAGGTTCTATTTATTAGAATGGCATATGTTATGACCCAAAGTTTATAGGCTTTATTAAAAACTAATTATTCCCCTATAAATATTTGGTTATTATAATTATTAGGGATTTTTAGACAGTTTAATTAATATAAATGCTTATCTGGTTGACGTGTACCAATCACGTATCGGCATGAAGAGTTATTCTTAATGCTTTCACGTCAGGTGAAAGCGACCCACTTGAAAATATATATATATATCGGGGTTTCAACCCCTAAAGGAGACTCGTCGGGGGTTGGAGAGATGGCTCTGGCCCCCATGTGGCTGTTTGCAGCGAGCGTCCTTGATTACGAGGTCACCTACCATGGACAAGCGTAAGCCGGCGTACTTGTTTATACTTATTCATAGAGTAGTATTTGTCATAGATTTAGGTAGGCTAATAAACTCAGCATATAACTTCATATAATATTAAAGACAGACTCTTAGTATAAATAACTTTGCATCAGCTCTCTTTATAACCTATGTAAATGATTAACGTCTACATTTTAATATGTTTCACCTCTTATTTTAATTTGTTAAATACATATTTTCGTTTTAGATTTACTTTATTTATGTGACTGCCTTTAAATTCCTTAGTTTTTGCTATCCTTTGCAAAGTTAGGTAAATCCTGACCTTGATTTAATGTTAAGCCCGTCTCGGCTACCAAAATATATCATGCTACCACTAACAGGAGACGGGCCTTAATACATATTGTGATTAATAAATTAATGAGTCATTTTAACATCTTACCTCATATTTCATGTTTATCAAACACGGTAACTATAGTTTTCAAATGATCTTGTCATTCATTTTCAACCACCATTATGACTCCCAAATTTCCCAAATTTAAACTTTGAACATATTGTGATACATTTTTGAATAGGTCTTGGAGTGCTTAACTAATGCATCAAGAAAAAATGCATAGTGCCATTGAAATAAACAAAGTTATTATTCATATCTTGTTAATAAATAACGCTAAAATTTCACAAACCATCAATATTATTTTCCTCCACATAATTGGACAACTTTCCTTTCATACAAAACAATTTTTCATTTTGTACTACATATGAAGACATTTTGGGTGGTCAAGATAAATGGGATACCTTAATATATATATATATATATATATATATATATATATATATATATTATACATTGTAGATTTTTGCAGATATAAGTATGATTAAGAAAGTTTTCTTGAGTTTTCCGCATTATGGATTCAAGGTCGGCCTCTGGCCACTGATTCCGACGTTTCAGAATGATCCCACATGCCATTAACAAGGAATGATAGGATCGAGTCACAGATTTAGTTCTTATATAATCAAACACGTTGAGTTTTCACTGTGGTCCATTTGAGAAGCCACAGTTGTGCAACATGGAGTGTGGTCAATGCTTGGATGGGTGTACAGCTTCCGAAACAGACCACAGTGAAAAGGCTGAAGATGTTTATCTATATAAGACCTAAACCTTGGATGAGTGTACAACTTTGGAAACTGACCACAGCGAAAACTCAATGTGTTAAGACCTAAACCTTGGATGGGTGTACGGCTTCTCAAATGAACCACAGTGAAAACTCAATGTGTTTGATTACATAGGACCTAAATCCGTGACTCAAACCTATCATTCCTTGATAATGACATGTGGGATCATGCCAAAACGTCAGAATCAGCGGCCGACCTTGAATCCATGACACAGAAAACTCAAGAAAACTTTTTTAATCATAGATATATATGGAGTGTTACTTATATTGTGTGATGGAAGACTTGGAAGAGAAGGGAGTAGATGAAACCTAGTTCCAACACATAGCCTAATCCAAATGCAAAACACCAAGGGGACTATATTTGAAGAGAAAAATTTTCACCTAGACCGAGACTCGAACCCGGGACCTTTGGCTTTCCGGGCCAAGTGCTCTACCAACTGAGCAACCGAGGAGAGTTACGATCTAGACGCAAATTTTTCTCTTATATACATTGTAATTCCCTCGCGCCAAATGCTTGAAACCGTAGCTTCTATCTTTCCAAATGGCGGCTTCTTTAGTTAACCCGTCAGCGTGGAGCGACGTGACGTGTACGCAAGTTGAATTCTTCACCCAATGCGGAACGACGTGACATGTACGCTAGCTACACGCACTGCTTTAAACTGTAATTATGACCTTTGTGTTTACATTAACTATTTACCGTTTATACAAATTTTTATGTAGAGACTTCAAAGTTTATATTAGTGCATATATTAACTGATTACGGCCCTGTGTAACAATTTAAAATAATTTTATATTTGCATTTATTCTTGCGGCCTCTGACATTTTTTTAAATTTATAACTTGATAAAGGATTTCTTATAAAACTAAATTCGCCTTTTTTTGTAGATTAGCTTGTCTATCAAATTGAATCTATTTTCAAATCTCTTCATTTTTAATAATAATGTCGCAAAATTCAGTATAAATAAAGGCCCAACAAAGTTATTTCCGATTTACGCTACAGTACAGGACCACAACAGTAAATTTCAGATATATATATATTTCAAATGACGATATCCTTACATTATGGAAAGGTAGTTAGTCTACAATTCAGTCAGTATCTAAAAGGAAAGTGGTCCACTACAGACCTTAGAAGGTTCTTGGGATATTAGGAGGTTAAGGCTCCCACTTTTCTAAAGTATCGGTACTTGATGTAAGCCGAGTACTTATTCCTGTCTGATGGCCCATAACAAGCATCTGGTACTCATTTCAGTTAGAGGCTGAGTCAACCCCGGGTTCACAGTGCCGCCTGAAGGTTTGATTCAGTTTAAAAATCCTGATCCACCGGGACTCAAACCCTCGATCTTCCGGCTTGTAGCATGTTAATCTTTTAAGTCCACACCTCCGGTGAAACTATTATAGTCATATTTCATCAACTGGTTTCAGTTTGGAAACCAGAAGAAAGGCATTGAAATTTAGGGTTGATGAAGGTCTTTTAGTACAACAGGTCTGATGCGTAGAAAGACCATTTTTTGAAGGCACACGACCTAAAATAATGTTTCAAAAGTGTTAGAAAGATACATTTGGAGAAGGCTGCCCCCCCCCTACAAGAAAGAAGGTCAGCGCATAGAAGCAATGTGTTTGTAATAAACATGAACAAAGTAAACACAAGGGGGAAAAAAATACACTTATTGTTGCCCGAGTGTCAAACAGCTGGTTTACATTTTGAAGATTTATCACACCAATTTTTGAAGTTCATTTTTTTTAAGACCCTTCTCTTTGTGTAAATATTTCGTTTTGTTGTTAGGTAAAGCCGGTTCTCTGAATTCTTCAAAGAATCCCTAGTGCAATACACTGTGTCACTTATGTGAGAAATTTACAAAAAGGACCTATTTCAACTGTGGCACAACAACCATAAATAAGTCTGCAAAAAATGCAGAGATGTTATGTGAGAACCGTAACAAATTTAATTAATTAAATATTATATTAAGGGTTCACAATAAAGGAATTGCAAAAACATTTAAATTACTGAAGATATATCAATTTAAATGCGTTATTGGAATACTGGCACTGAACGGCTGAGTTTAAATACCGGTGAACTTCCTCCCACATCAGAGTATTCCCGGCCATTTAAATCCATCCGCTCTGAAGGGTTAAGAAGACATTTATTGGGAATTTAACACTACTTTATAAAGCCAGTAGAGCTTCTATTGACGATTTTATTATTGATTTAACACTTCTCACTGAAGGATAAATTATATTTGAAGAGAAAAATTTTCACCTAGACCGAGACTCGAACCCAGGACCCTTGGCTTTCCGGGCCAAGTGCTCTACCAACTGAGCTACCGAGGCGAGTTACGATCTAGATGCAAATTTTTCTCTTGTATACATTGTAATTCCGGAATGCCAAGGGTCCCGGGTTCGAGTCTCGGTCTAGGCGAAAATTTTTCTCTTCAAATATAATTTATCCTTCAGTGAGAAGTGTTAAATCAATAATAAGATCGTCAATAGAAGCCCTACTGGCTTTATAAAGTAGTGTTAAATTCCCAATAAATGTCTTCTTAACTAAAGAAGCCGCCATTTGCAAAGATAGAAGCTACGGTTTCAAGCATTTGGCGCGAGGGAATTACAGTGTATATAAGAGAAAAATTTGCGTCTAGATCGTAACTCGCCTCGGTAGCTCAGTTGATAGAGCACTTGGCCTGGAAAGCCAAGGGTCCTGGGTTCGAGTCTTGGTCTAGGCGAAAATTTTTCTCTTCAAATATAATTTATCCTTCAGTGAGAAGTGTTAAATCATTAATAAAATTGTCAATAGAAGCCCTACTGGCGTTATAAAGTAGTGTTAAATTCCCAATAAATGTCTTCTTAAGTAAAGAAGCCACCATTTGGAAAGATAGAAGCTATGGTTTCAAGCATTTGGCGCGAGGGAATTACAATGTATATAAGAGAAAAATTTGCGTCTAGATCGTAACTCTCCTCGGTAGCTCAGTTGGTAGAGCACTTGGCCCAGAAAGCCAAGGGTCCCGGGTTCGAGTCTCGGTCTAGGCGAAAATTTTTCTCTTCAAATATAATTTATCCTTCAGTGAGAAATGTTAAATCAATAATAAAATCACCAAGGGGACTGTTAGAGTTCATTCACATCTGACTTACAAATTACTGTAACAGTACCATATGCCTTCTCAACATTACTATGGAGGTATCTGAAATTTAATTAACATACAATCTAGCAATTAGGAAATATACATCACCAATACTCTAGCCCCAAGAATGACTGTTTTAGGATTAAAATTTGCAATCTTGCAAAAATTATACTTAACAGAATTTACATATTTTACTGATAAACTCCTGTTCTACCAAGATAATTGTAATGCAGAGAGCTATAGAAGGTTTATATTATAAAATCTTTAAAATCAAAAAACTTTAAAGCCTGAGAATTTATCAAAATCTGAAAAATTGAAATTTGAACCAATGTCATCCACAGAAAGTTATGCCACTTTACTTTATGAGCAAGTTAAGCAAGCATTTTACAAATTTAGATATCTGGGAAATTAATGACTTACAGAACACCGGCATGAAACTACGTTGGAGTGGGACTGTAAATAGCAGTATGGGCTCACTAATATATCTGGCTGAAAATAACAAATAAATGACTGTTGTTTCACATTATGAATTAGTTTAGAAGAAGACATAATGTTATTATACACTTTCAAGACATTGCAAGAAAAATAGGTGAAATTCAGTAATCTGTAAAAAAAGAGAAAATTACTTTTACATAAAAATATTGATAGAGAAAACAAATTTATAAAATTTACTAATACGCTATAACAATTTTTCAAAATAAAAATTAACGTTTGAACTGGGAATCAAACTGCAAACCTCTGATTCTATACATCAGTGTGCAGAATGTACAGAATCGGAGGTCTGTGGTTCGAATCCTGATTAAAACATTAAATTTTTCTTTAAATAATAAATAAATTTATCCAGGACTGGAACATGTTAAAATAAATATAACATAAAAATGAGATCAATTTTTCCTGAAATTCAAGTTTTTCTTTTAGAAGACTAACTTTCTATTACACAGGTTAATGAAAAATTACAGTTCAGTGTTAATTGCTGATTCTTAAGATTTTTTTGTGCTGAACATCTCTCTGGCCTCAATCTTTTTCTCCTCAACACCACAGTTTCATCATAATGTGACTTTGTTATAAACTAAAAATTAGCTAAACACGTCACAGGAATGAAAACTAAATTAATATTACAAAATGAACAAATTTTTATTTGGGTATAAACACGTAAATATCTTTTTTCTTAATAAAAATTCTAATGGGAAGTAACTTATGAGACAAATATCAATATTACATAACTGAATCAGACATTTTTTATACCTCACCTCTTAAAAATATGTATTTCTCACCTAAGTTTCAAAGGAAATCCCCTCCATCATCAGATTCCATCATATATATTTTTATGAGGTGAGGTGAAAAAAAAAATCTGATTCAATTATATAATAACGTAAATATCTGTTTATTATACAGACTTTATATGTCCATTGGTATGTATTTCCTTTCCCACTTCTGCTTTAAGTTCCTGATACAGCTTTTTCTTTAGATATAATAATAACAATAATAATAATCCCAACTCGTGTCCAACTCAGGGTCGGGTCGAGGGATGAGATGAAATGGAGGTCTGTGAATGACAACTGTGCTGGCCGACCATGCCTGATGCACCATCACGGCAGCTTCGTCCACCATAAAAACCAACATGGAGTGTTTGAGACCCGATCTTGGGACCCGAGTGGTGAGAGGCAAGCATTTAACCGCTTGCACCATGGAGCCACCTAGCTTTTTCTTTAGATATTGAATGTTTAAAATATGAAAAATGGTGGACGATACGGCTTTTTTATTGCCACATTTTAGTTGAACACACTAAAAACCACAATAATAAGGCAAAATAATTAAAAATAATTCTTTCATCTTGTCCTGTATTAACAAATAAGAAAATGAGACAAATGTACCTTATTAAAAGAACATGAAGGCCCTTAGGGATAAGGTTCTTAATCAACGATATTGGAAGGCATCAGTTAGTTATTATATGATGTCCTTTACCAAATTAGATCATCAACATCTCAATATTAATCTGGATATGAAAATGCCTACAAATTTGTTGGTTGGTATCTAATGTCGAGCACTTGATAATGAAATCATTCGCTCTCTTGCACTCCAATATTTAGCAGAAAGGCTGGTCTCTTCTACAAAAGCTGGACAACGGAGGAGATGGTTTCTTTCCATATCTTCATTTAAATTGCAAAAAGGACATTTAGGTGAATCTGTTATGCCAATTCTGTGTAGGTGTTTATTCAAGCAGTCATGTCCCGTTAGCAGTCTGAATGTTGCTACTGCAGATTTTCTTTGTAATGTAGTAATGTCATAAGCTTGTAGATTTTCCCAAATTTGTTCAAAGGTCTCTTATTTCAGGCTTGATATTCTTACACAAGCTATAAATCTTATAATGATATGATACAATATTGGGTGGAGATGGGTTAGCTAGTCCTATGCTCTGACCAACTTTATCCTAAGGAAAATTCCTGGTACTCATTTTATAGAAAGTTAAATAGATTCCATGGCCAGTTTGGACACAAATGAATAAATAAAAATCTCCATCCTTTGCTGCTGGCATCAAACCCAGGCCATGAAGCCCATAATCACCTTCCTATCTGAGCTATCTACCCCACATATAAGAGAACATATTATGAATAAGCTAAAAAAAAAACTGGAATGAAATTTGCACATATAAGATGAATTCTCTCACTCGTACTTTGGCAGTGGCAGTGGTGCACAATGGGGTTATTATGTTGCCCTTTGCATTACTGTTATAGGATAGTCTTTACAGCTCCAGGGCGTCATTTTTGAAGTTTCCAACTTCTTCAAAGTTTGTGCAGTTGCATTATTAGATATTTTTATTAACCCTCTGCATGCCCCTGGAAAAATCTATTGTGTCAGAGATTTAAATCGCATTCTGCCGATGTGATCGACTTTGCAACTAGTTTAAGTATATTGTCTGGCAGGTAATAGACAGAAGCATCAGAGCTGATCTAATCAGCACACGGCACCTAAAGGTTAAGATTACACACCCATATAGGATCACAGGTTTAACATAATGTACAATTTGTTCAATACTGCTCTTGAACAGCATTATTAGATTCTTGCTAGTCTTTTCAGAATATTACATCTCCTGTACGCTTTTTGTCTAACCTTTTTCACATAATGTTCACATGTCAGTTCTTTGTCTATATAAAAAAGTAAAAAAGTAAAGTGATCCCATAACAGACCCGGAGGCCCTTGGGGTAGTAGGAGGTTAAGGCTCCCACTTTTTCTAGACAATCGGCACTTTATGTCAGCCGGGTTGTCAGCCCTGCATGACAGCCGCCTTTACCCCCAGAACAAGCGTCTGGTACTCATTTCCGTTAGAGGCTGAGTCGACCCCAGGACCATAGTGCCGCCAGAGGGTTTGGGTCAGTTTAAAAATCCTGACCCCAACGGGACTTGAACCCTCGACCCTCCGGCTTGTAGCTCAGAGCCTTAACCACTACGCTATGGCGTGCCCCCTCTTTGTCTATATACTCGCTTAAATATTTACAAGTTTCTTCATTCATAATTAAATATGGGAAATAACATAATGAGGTTCTTAATCATAAATTAATGAGTAATTTTTACATCTTACCTCATATTTCATGTTTCTTTAAACACGGGATCTAGTTTTCAAGAGAAAATGTCATAATGTCAGTTGAAAATGAGAGAGATGTTTCTCTTGAAAACTAGTTCCCATGTTTAAAGAAGCATGAAATATGAGGTAAGATGTAAAAATTACTCATTAATTTACAAAGGTTTCTTCATATTTTAAACAATATCTTTTATTCTTAGTTTGATTTCGGGAATATAATGGGCAAGTGTTAATGTCTCTCAAACCAAGAACTATGGTGTAAAAGTAAGCAAGCCTCTATCAAAAAACGAATCAAGGAAAGAAAATGGCATTGGATTGGACATACTCTGCATAAACCTCAAACTGCAATAGAAAAATGCACACTGGAATGAAATCCTCAGGGTTCAAGGAGGAGAGGAAAACCAAAAATAACTTGGAAGAGGACTATTGAAGGAGAAATACATGAAATAGGAAAAACTTGATTGGAGGGAGGTTGGCAGATGATAGAGCTAAATGGATTCTTTTCAATGCAACCCTATGCTCCAGCTAGGAGCGAAAGAAAATGATGATGATGTGAATATCTGGTATAAAGTCTTGCTTGTATTTACACTATTTCTTGGCACAGCTTTCTAAGAATAAAAGTTTCATTATTTTACTTTCCAGTTGATCTTGAGACCTTGTAGGTAGAGATAGCCATAGGACAAAGTCATTAGAATGAAGGGTACATTTCACTTACGTAAATTTGGTTAGTCTAGCACATAGTCTATATCATGAATCAAGTTAAATAGAGTTGGGCTTATAACTCAGCCTTGAGGTAAACATCTTTTTATTTCTATTTTGACGTTTCTCCATAACTAGTATTTAGCAATGAAAGTTAATCAATGATATTTTTTAAAGCCCCAGGTCTGTCCTTTTGGACATTTCTGGTGTTCTCTCCTGGCATTGGCATAATTGTAACCCACTTCTAAGATTGGGACACCTGAAAGGCGGGGTTACGTTGTCGTGATGATATGATGGGTGATAATGATCAATGATATTATAGATCTATTTGAGCATTTTACCATTAATTCCTATAGAATATAACTTTACAACCAATTTCATTTTCCAAACAAAACCCACTTATATTTTCAAATTCTACATAAACGGCAAGTGCCATTTTGTCTTCTGTCTTGAGAGTCTTTGATTTCTTGTCCTATTTTTAGAACTTGTTTGGAAGTTCTTTTATGACATCAGAAACCAGCCTAAACTGAAAGACACAATGTTTTATGTTTTGCATTAATTATCTTATCCATTTTCTTGTAAATAATGCTAGTTCAAAATATAAAGTGCCACTAGATAGTGTTTCAGCTGTTTTGTTTTTCAGCATAGGGATTACTATGCTTTTTGTCCACACTGCAGAAACATAAATATTCCACATTGAATTAAATGAACATAAGCAGAATTTCATGACTTGATGTTCCAAATATTGAAAGAAATCTGATAAGAAATTTTATCAGGACCAGATTGCTTGTCATTTGAGGTTTATGTATTGCCTAATGCAGTTTTTGCATAGTAAATTTGAGTTAATGACTTTCAATATTTTTATTTGAATTAACATTTTCCAATTCTGGATAGAATCTAATTTAAGAAAGAAAAATTAATGTATGAACCGGGATTTGAACCCTGAACCCCTAGTTCTATATACCAGTGTTCTGTCCAATTACACCACTCAAGTGATTATACAAACATTAACATTTCTTTCAACTTATATAATTCTCGTTCGACCGAAGGCTACGATCACGCCAACTGACGGCTTCCATTCAGAAGCATTTTTATTGACAATTTATACATTACTTTTTATGGTAAAGATTATATTTTCGATGTTTTTATTTAAATTAACATTTTCCAATTCTGGAATAGAATCTAACTTAAGAAAGAAAAATTAATGTTTGAACCGGGATTTGAACCCTGAACCCCTAGTTCTACATACTAGTGTGCTGTCCAAATACACCACTCAAACGATTATACAAACATTAACATTTCTTTCAACTTATACAATTCTCGTTCAAAGGCTACGAAGCTGTCGCTACGATCACGCCGACTGACGGCTTCCATTCAGAAGCATTTTTATTGACAATTTATACATTACTTTACGGTAAAGATTATATTTTCGATGTTTTTATTTAAATTAACATTTTCCAATTCTGCAATAGAATCTAATTTAAGAAAGAAAAATTAATGTTTGAACAGGGATTTGAACCCTGAACCCCTAGTTCTACATACTAGTGTACTGTCCAATTACACCACTCAAATGATTATACAAACATTAACATTTCTTTCAACTTATACAATTCTCGTTCGACCGAAGGCTATGAAGCTGTCACTACGATCACACCAACTGACGGCTTCCATTCAGAAGTATTTTTATTGACAATTTATAAACTACTTTTTGCGGTAAAGCTTATATTTTCGATGTTTTTATTCAAATTAACATTTTCCAATTCTGGATAGAATCTAATTTAAGAAAGAAAAATTAATGTTTGAACCGGGATTTGAATCCTGAATCCCTAGTTCTACGTACCAGTGTGCTGTCCAATTACATAAGTCCAATTGTATAAGTTGAAAGAAATGTTAATGTTTGTATCGTCGTTTAAATGGTGTAATTGGACAGCATACTAGTTCATAGAACTAGGGGTCCAGGGTTCAAATCCTGGTTCAAACATTATTTTTTCTTTCTTAAATTGAGTTCAAAATGTTGAAAAGATCATTCTTTGAGTTCTGCTGCTTCATATTTTGTTTGATATACTATATTTTACTGCTTTCTTCATCTCTTTAGTGATAGTTTTCTTCATAGAATTTTATAAATTCACTAGGAATCTTATTTTCTTCATAGAGTGATCAATATTTTATTATTAATGGCTTTTTTTACCTTAGTATTCAACCTATTCCCTAGAGTTTTAATAAATTTGTAAATTCTATTGATATCACCCTTTCTGCAGTCAATGTTTTGAAGACTTTATGAAAGCTTTATTTCTTTGATTCTCTTATTTCTGTCCTTAGATGTGCTGCTTACTTTATCCAGTCTTGTATATCCATTGGCTCTTTGTTTCTTTCAGATTTCTTCCTTAGATCATTTCCATCACTTTTAAGATATGTTGCCTTTTTAACCAAAAGCCTTATAATTAAGAACTGCCCTCTTGGAATATGTTTAATTACTTGTTGTGTGATATTGCAGAATTGTTTACAGTAGTTGTTATCAGAAGCTTCCTCTTGAAAGTTGAAATTTTCCTTTAGGATAGTTGTTTCAAAACATTCTTTGGAATCTTTCCATTCTATACTCTTCAGGTTCTACATTATCATATTATTACAGTTAGGTCCATTCTTAGATACAATACTTACCTCAGAAATACTCTAATTATACTATCTCACTTCCTATGTCATCAATTATATTTCTTCTGCTATTCTAAGATAGGTTATTGATGCTGAAGTCAGGTTTGAATTAGTTATGGCTCCATTATAGTGCAGGTACATAGACTGATCATTTTTATCAAACATCTATGGTACTGAGGCTATAAAATTCTCACAATCCTCCCAGCAGCAGCACTGGTGATAATCAACTATGTCAAAATTCAAAGTTAAATAGGGGAAATAACATCAAAATTAACATCACCTAAACATGTTTCACAGATTACTTCTCAGTCTGAACAAAAATCTAACTTAAATCAGTTGGAATCTAGTTTAAAAGATGATCTCTGACATATGTCCAGGTGAGAAATTTTATGTTAATGGGTAAGGAGTATATTTCCAATGGCATTTTATTAACTATTAGGGCCCCTCCTATCCAAATGCCATCCTCACCTTCTCATTGCCCACCCTGTTTCTACAAATGAGGAAATGGTAACCGAGTCACAGCGCTATAACTGTTTCATCAAATGCAGAGGAAATGCTGCATTACAAGACTGTCCAGAGGCTAAAAGTGGCAGCACCACTACTGGACTACTTAACAATAAGGCCAGTAACATATCTTAGGGAAAACTACACTACTTTCAAACCTCAGATAAATTAAACTGGCTAGGCCATGTAAAAAGAATTGGATAATTCAAGAATCCCAAAACTGATGATGCAATATATACTCAAGGACATCGTCAACCAGGAAAACCTCTTAAAAGACTGCTAGATTGGGCCAAAATAGGTCTATAAAGGCCTAATTCATGACGGATGATGATAATGACCTTGTAGTATCCCACCTAATCGTTAATGTATAACAAAAACTTATTTCGTTGTTATCCTAGTGATAAATTTACACAACAAACTGAATGATATTATATTTTTCTTTAAATTCTTAAGCATCTGCTCAATTATGACCACAGAACTACTTCTGTAAAATTATTGCCATTCATTTGAATGTGATTTTTATTATCAAAATAGCATACATTTCTGAGGAATGTGATTTTGATTTTCTTGATATAAATCTAGGCAGAAAATACACAAGGTTTTATCTTACCCTGGTTGGGGCTCCGAATACTGAAGTCTGCCTTTCTCCAAAGCTGAGCCAAAAATCTATGAACACTTGTATCACAGTTTCACTCCTCCAGATTTCCACCATCGAGCTCTGCTGTGGTAATGTGGGTGACGAGTGCAATGAACTGGAAGTGCTATTCTGTTTGAGTATCACAGACTGACGGAACAGAGTCGGTGACCGCACAGGCCTGAAAATTAATTTAACAGCTACTAGTAGTCACCACCAGATCTAACTTACAGAAAATCTCATAGTTACTAAATTTATCTTTTCATTTTGTTCTGTTTGTAATTTCCCTTATTAAAAATTTTACCATATTTACTCATTTATAAGGATGCTTTTCAATTAAATTTTTAGTTTTAAAATACAATAGGAAGTAACATTAAGAGTTTCGTTTAATAATTAAAACATTTGGTCTGTTCATTCTTACCTCTTAGAGTTGTTTTTGTCGAACATATGTTTCAGAGCTTCTTAGCCCCATCATCAGCGATTACAGACTCATTGTCTGTTTTTGTCGAACATATGTTTCAGAGCTTCTTAGCCCCATCGTCAGCGATTAGACAAATTCTTAGCCCCATCATAAGCGATAACAGACAATGAGTCTGTAATCACTGATGATGGGGCTAAGAAGCTCTGAAACATATGTTCGACAAAAAAATTCTAAGAGGTAAGAATGAACAGACCAAATGTTTTAAATTTTTAGTGTCCAAAAATTAAAGGTATGGAATAAAATACTAAAATAATTAATAAACATGAAAAATCTTTCAAAAGTGACACATAGCTATTAATTTACTAGTTTTGAGCAATTTAATAAGAGTTTTAAAAATTGTACAAATCTCTTTAACAAGAACCTATTAAATGCAATGTTTCAAAGTTTGGTTTTTAACCCTTAAATTGGCAAAGCACTTATTTTTCATGTCAGTTATTTGAATGTTGCAGACCGCACTGAAAACAGTATCATACATAACTATTATTGTTGAGTGTATTATGTAATTATACACACATTTAAGTAACTTCTACTCTTTTTTTTTAACCATTAGGAAGTAATATTATGAGATTTAATTTGATAATTTAGTTTGTATTTTTTAACATTCTTACCTCATATGATTGTTTATCAGGACATATGTTTCAAGGCTGTTGCCCCATCGTCAACATTGCACAAACTCTTTTGTTTGTTGAGTTTGTGCTATGCTGACGATGGGGCAACAGCCTTGAAACATATGTCCAGATAAACAATCATATAAGGTAAGAATGTTAAAAAATACAAACTCAATTCTCTAGTTTCTACTTGTTTGTTTTCTTCTGTTTTATTAAAAAATATAAAATAAAATAATTGATGTATCCTATAGGATACATTGCCAATTTAAGGGATAACACTGTCTATCCTCGCAGACTGATACATACCTGCTGGTTGTCTGGAGTGGCAATGAACTCTTGGGATGCACATAGCTGCCTGCATATGGAGGTACTGTAGAGCCATCACATGGCAGGAAGTGGATCAGATATTCCTCAGACAAGTGACTGTATGGGGTCTCCCACAGCGACCAAGTGCCATGATCCATAGCTCTCTGCAACCATGGGTTCACCAGATGGTATGCGAAGTGGAAAATGTAGAACTCAAATGAATCTCAATAATGTTAAGGATAACACACAATGTACAATAAAGTCCAAACAAATCAGAAATTCTAACAAAACATTGTGCTGCTAGTTCACTAGGCCAAACATAAATATATAATTTATATGTTGTTATTATTGTTTTCAAATGCTGGGCCTTGGCAATGAAGCCATTAGCGTTCTTGCTCTCCAATATTTCTCTATGGTGGATCCAACAGGTAATACTTCACAGGTTTGTAGGTGTTCTTCGTTCATTTCTTCGTCTTTGTTGCATAGAGGACAATTTGGATTCGTGTAGATTCCTATTTTATATAAATGTTTGGCCAAATAGTCATGTTCTGTAAGCAGTCTAAATTTTGCTACTGTAGTTTTACATGGAATTTCTGGAATAATATCTGGCTTCTTTAGTAAAATATTCCATTTTTTGTCTTTGGCTTTATTACATACATCTTGGTTTTGTTTGGTTTTATATTTGTTTTTAATTATTCTTTTTATGGATGTGAAAGGTAAGCTTTTAGTAGTATTCTGAATTAGATTGGAGCCTTTTTTGGCAAGAAAATCAGCAGTGTCATTTCCAGCAATTCCACAATGTGCAGGTATCCATTGCAATTGAATTCTTTTCTGTAGTTTTTGAAGTTGTTGAATCATTTTGTAACACTCTTTAATTTGTATTGACTTCATTTTGTGTGAATTTATTGCATATATTGCTGCCTTAGAATCAGAGAGTATGACAGCATTTTGAAATTTATTTATTCTGTATAGTAATTGTTGGAGTGAAATATGAATAGCCATTACTTCCGCATCAAAATTTGTTGTGTGGATAATTTATATGTGACATATTTCATTTAGTGTGTCACCATAGTATAATCAGTACAGTCTCTATCTTCCACTCTAGTGGCCTTAATTTAAATCCTAATAGGATATGTGAATCCTTTCTTTAGATCTGCGTGTGTGGACACTATCTTGTGCTCTCTTCAGCATTGGTCCTGGTTTATTGCTTATCACAGATCCAGCAACATCCATCACTGTATAGTATACCCTACCCTCTATCTATAGACAACTATCCCTAATATATAAGGCTTTAAATTATAAATTATTACCTTGTTCTCAATCTTTCTGAACTATTATCTGTATAAATTTTTAAAAAGGCCTGTCAAAAGCCATGTTACATCTTCTGTTTACTGACTATAGTAGAAGATGAAACATTGCTTTCAAAAGGCCTCTTTAAAAAACTATACAGATAATAGTTGAGGAAGACTGAGAACAAGGTAATAATTTATAATTTAAAGCCTTATATATTAAAAACCTCAACAGAGATTCAAAATGTATTTAAAAAATCTTGATTAACTATCCCAAAACATTTACTTGTAAATCCAGAAAAAGGAGGAATGGAGAAAAAAAGAAAAGAAATATTAAAGAAAAAAAAGTCAAGTTTAATAATAGAAAGAAAAAATAAAAAGTAATTGATTTAAGAATATGGAAAAAAATTGAATGGATTTTAGACACATCAAAATGTCTGAGGAGTGAAATAACTACAACACAGTTGGTCCTGGTGGAGTACTGGTTACCATTTTATATAAGTTTCTTCTCCAGAAAAGCCTGACCAGAAGCTAAGATGGCAGCCCCATCACTGGTCTTGCCTTCCTTTGGCCAGCAATCAATCGAAGGGACTATTATTATGCTTTCAAGTCTTATACAAGAATTTCCCGGAAGGATCAAACTAATGACAACCAAAGCATGAAAAAGGACAACTCTTGGAAGAAAAAAAATTTCATTGGGCCATCCTATGAAACGCTGGGGGGAAAATTTTCTATAGGATCGTAACAGGCCTTGGCCTAATACTTGGAAGGAAGAAGAAGAGTTGAAAATAACTTTTTACATCTCACCTCATAAAACTACATGATTCTCACTGGACTTGGCTTCAGAAGCTGTTGCTTCTATCCCCAGACAAAGATCTGACTGCTGAACTTCCGCTGTCAGCATCAACTTTCAAACTCCCAACTGGTGTTGGTTTGATGAACTTTAAGATTAAATCTTGCTTGTTGGGAACTTCAAAATTTGTGGATCTATATTTGTTCGTCTGAAAGTATGTATTTTCCCAAACTGTTAATCGGGAAAAGATATACATTCTTGCTCACTGGGAACTTAAAAAAATCATAGATATTTGTTCTTCTTCTGAATGTATATCTATTCCCAAACTCAAACCACATACTTCTACTTTAGGGACTGCCTCAAAAGAATCAAGTTTGATTACTAACTAAACATCAACAATGGACTTGGAACTGCCACTGATTTTTAATATATCCAGAACTAGACATATCCAAAACTTAATGAAAACAAGCTAATTACGCTTTTGGTACTATTTTAAGGTAATTAAATTTATGAAAATGAATCTCTGGTGTCTTCGGTACAATCTGAAAATAATTACTTTAATTACTCAATTAAAACTGTATCAAAAATATAAGAAATTCACTTTCATAACAATCTGGACTTGTCTGGTTTTGGATAAAAGCTCCACAAATGTTTGTTAGAACATAAAAACAAGCCACAAACACAAATGAAAAAAAAAAAACTCAGTACATCTGCTGTATCAAATACTGCTTGAAGTTTAATATTGAAGAAGAATGATCATTGGCTATACACTCTAATACACACTATTCTCAAGGGAAACACAAAGATGATTACTTATTTTAGGAATTCTCACTATGAGGTATATTCATTAAGGTAGAATATTTTTTTATCATTCACCTCATATTGTTCTTCTTATTTGATTATAAACTAGTTTCGGAACATAGTTTCTGTTCCATCCTCAGTATCGTCACGACCGTTGTTCTGTCGTCTTGAAGAGCTGTCCTCCTCTCCTTCCATTGGCTGACTGAAAAACCTTGAAACCAGGTCATTCTCACCGGGAATTTCAAAGTTGATAAAAATATTCTACCTTAACAAAGATGATATATACTTTAAAAAAAAACACTGTATGAGTTTTATAAGTTATGTCTCTGTTTATTTTGGGCGTAAGTAGTTAAATTAATATTTTGAATCAGATGAAACTTGTAATGTTTCTTTGCACAATACAGTTTATATTTATTAATTAAATAGTTTATATTTATATCATTATCACATAATTGATAAATGGCAGTTAACTTTTGCTCAACTTTTTTCTAGGAGCACCACTATAGTTCCTATTGAGATTATGTTTAGTTTTATAGTGAAAATCTTAATATCACTTGCCAATAGTTACACTTTAATATAGGCAAATTGAAATTATTTCCTTCCATTTAAGAAAATTTAACAATTGAAGGTGAACTCATTCACACAACTAGAGTCTTTAAAAATATAAATGCTAGTGTTAATATTCATTGAGTAGACAATATTATGTCACTATTTCTTATTTTCATAAGCACAACTTAAAATTCACAACTTTATCTTTCAAAAGTATTTTTTTAAGCGACGCTGACCGTTTTAACATCGACCAGATGTGGACTGATATAGCCATCATAGAGATGCTATCCCAGCATTCTTAGCATTTTAAATATGATTGGTTCATAAACCAGGCCATGAGTATTATTGGCTAACTCAATTCCAGATTACCCAACCATTTTAAAATAAAAATATCCAGTAAATATTTAAATATTTCAAATACCTAACAATTTCTTAGATAGCTATAAAGTTCAACTATTTCAACAACAATAACTTAGTTTGAATTATTTATAACATAAAACATAGGAATTCTGTCCATTTTCTTTATATTCATTTTTAAATCATATTTTCCTATATTTAAATGAAATATAAAAATTTGTATTAAAATTAAATAATCACATAATTATTAGGATACTAATAAATATCGCCTTTAATATTTTCTTTCTTGTTGTAGGAAGTTCCTTTACCATTTTATATTTTATTTAAAATAGCATAACACTATAATAATAAACTGTGAGAACAAAATGTTTTCTGAACTAATGACTGAACCACAAGTGGGCAGGTAGAAATCACTAAAATTGCAAAAGACTCATATTGAAACAAAAAGATAATAATAATACATATTTTCTTGTAATTCAATTTCATAATCACTCTGTAAATACCACATGAAAAGGAAAATGGAAACCCAATACTTATTTATTATTTAAAAAAAGTTTTATTTATTTTACATTTAAATTAGTGACCCCTACAAATATAATATTACACAACTAACAATTTTCTCATAAAACCGTCTGCAATATTCACTCCCACTAACTCATGCCCTTGTCAAGGACCAGCCCTAACTTTCACTCATACAATTCTACATCTGCTGAAAACCAATCTGTACAAAATCTAATACAAAACACCTAATTACAGAATAAAATTCCTGAAATTTGTAATCTACAATTTTTATAAAGTTGTGCTTCGATGAAATGTTTTCAGATTTGCATAAATTTTTTCTGCATTCATTTGAAGGGAATACACATCTTTTTAGACCATGTTCATTTTGAAATTCGAACATTTTTTTCGATACACACACACATATATAAACATTATATTACATTATATTTGAACAGAAAAATTATATGCTCAGACTGGGGTTTGAACCCAGGACCTTTGGGTTCAAATCCCAGTCGGGGCGTATAATTTTTCTTTTCAAATATAATTTATACTTAAGTGATAAGTGTTAAATTAATAATAAAAACGTTATATTATATGTATATTGTAGGTAGTCTAAATTAATACTATTCTTTTTTTTGAAGTATGGTAATTTAAGAAATTCTAATCAATATTAAAGATCAACACACTGCTAGTGTCATCAACATAGAATACACAAAAGAGCTCCAAATACCACATATAACCACAAGTCAACCTAAGAGCAAAAAATAATTAAATTTATATATAGATATTCTAACATATATTTTTAATCCTGCTATCTACAGACTCATATGTTTATAGGTAAATTGCACTGAAATATCTCGGGTATAAAATTTATCAACATTACTGAAAAAGGTGATTAAAGGATACTCAAGACGAGCGATGTTGGCACTCTAGTTTGTGGATCAATCTGCAGTTTGTCGACGTAGAAAGGAGGCACCATACCATCTTCTATAAGCTTTCTAACTTTTTGCTGCAAAATCATTTGCAATGTATAAATGTTTCAAATTTTCTAAAACACTGCAAATTGTCTTTATATTAATTTACATTTTCCAGAAGTTATGATGATGAAATGAAAAGTTTAGCATAAAAATAGTATACAAAGGTCATTTCATAAGGCATGGCAACTATTTATATCTGCCAATAAAGCACCAGAAATAATATATTCACAATATGCAATTGAGAGATTACTGGCATGTGCTTCACAATGCCAGGACCAAATTGGGTCTGGGTACAGGAGCCAAAGAGTAAGAGAAATTGAAAGATGTGTAAATAGAATTAATGTTTTATGAAGCATAAAAGGAACAAAGTACATTAATCACATCAACTTGCTTCAAAATAATTCTCCAAGGCTTCCACACTCTTCCCAATGATGATGAAGGCATTGAAAACCATCTTATGTGTGAGATTTGTCTATGTGTACCATCTCATATTAAATATTCTCTTTGTTTGGAAACTCTCCTATGCAGCAGTTTCTTAAGTTTAGGAATGAGATGAAAAATTGCATGGACTGAGATCAGGCAAGTAGGGAGGGTATTCCAATACCTCCCATTGCTTTTTAACTTTACATACCTCCATCTTGCAGCATAGCATCTAGCTACTAACTTTAGGATGTACTGTCAACTACCTTCCAATGCACACAGATGTAAATAGCAATGGCATCCCGTACTGTGTAAAAACAGGTTTTCTAACATATATATGTTGAACTAACACATTTTCAGCTATTTCTGAAGATATAATAGTTGTCATGACTTTTGAAATGACCTCCTACAAGAAAACAGCATAAAAAGTGTATAAAAAGTTATATCAATAAAATTGAACTGGTTTCTTATAGCTCACCTATATATATATATTATATAATATGAGGTGAGTTATAGGCCCAAAGGAACTGATCTAATTTCTTTAAAAAATAGTGAGTTTACCTGCCAATATTATGTTAAATAAAAGTTATATCTTCTAAATAAGTAGTTTTCTGTCTATTGTAAAACATTGTCTATGATCTCACATTTATTTTTTCTCAGGGTGCAATAGGCCTAGAAGGCTCTTGGCCTAACAGCCGGCTGCTGACCTCACATCCACATGTGTTAATCACAGAGGTAGATGATCATCCAGTCAGTGTAGGGGTGACATGTGATCAGCATGTCGGGTCCCCCAAGTGTTATAACTGGTTTTCTTAACCTGGGGCCGCTACTTTATTGTAGCTACCCAAATAACTCACAATGCTGGGCAGACAAAGGTCCCTTACTGGCCGAAATTCCATGAGAAAATTCTTCCTCCATGGAGACCCAAAACCAGCCCAAGTCCTGTAGCTCTGCACCAAGGCACCTTGCCTTAAACAACTTGGCTACAGTGCGGGACCATGTCCTCTCATGCCTCCAAAAAAACTAATGTCTGACATGTACTTTAGGTATACTTTTTCAGTATAATTTTATGAGAAGTTCAATTAGTTTGTGAACTAAATGATAGGAATAGTTTGTCAAACATCACTTTTATAAAATTTCAAAAGATAGATTTTTTTTTTGTCACAAGATGTAAAAGTGGCTTCTCTATGTACAGTACTAGTAATACAGAAGCATCATCTTTGACTGAAGCTATACTTACCGGCAAATATGTTAATGGAAATTCATATTTTACATAACATTCTGTCAGCAGTTTGTAACAGAGTTTAAACATTGGCCCCGTAGGTTGAAGGAATCTAAAAAGTATTTCAAATTCTTGGGGTTGACTATTGTGATATACTGTCCGCAAACCCCATCCTGTTTGATTAGTAAGTCCAAAAATATTCTCCAATAGATGAGGAAGCACCAACTGCAAATCCTTGCTGCTGAACTCTTCAAAAATTTTGGAAAGCTCATCGCAACGATAATAAAGTGGAAGATTTAGAGCCTTATTGAATCTAGCCTGTAATAATAAAAAGTATAATCTCAGACACAAAATTACAGCAAATACTTAAGGAACTAGATTTTTAAGTTCAGTTGAATTAATACATTACAAAATGAGGGAAAACTTCAGTAATTGACTCTCACCTAATCAATGAATTTTTCTAAGTTCTACAGAAACACAGTGTGCATGCACAAACACTTAGGGTCGAATGTTTGAACGCATTAGACAGTAAAAGGCATTCTCTGCTGATAAAGTTTTATTCAAACACATTTTTCTTACTCAGAAATCTATTCACGCGGTAATAATTGTAAAGCTACCTGACAAGGTACCTTAAGATCGTAGCTCAAGATATAAACTTATGTGAAAATCCCGAAGGGAACCGATGGTAACCGATGTATTTGTTTGAAACTTATCCAAGATGTCGGACCTTGAAGACTTCGATCATGTTTTCGGTATATGCGGAGAAGAGGAATTTGATAGAGTCTACCAAAGAATTCAACTGGAAAGAACAGGAGAATCGGCGTAATATTGCACGTCGCAGACGTGTTTGTATACGGTATTATTTGCGGGATGCAAGCATAAATGCATTCCTCTATAGCAGACGAAAATAACGGAAGTGGTTTTATCGCTGAGAATTCTGGGTAATTCGTTGCCAATATTACGAAAACGTCAACATTCATGCATGACCGTTTAAGGCGGCCGTTAATTCGATCTCAGCTCACCAGTGATTGGAAGTAATTTGAGTAGAGAGTAATGTATTTGCATACGACCCTTAATGTAACCTCCACCAGGTGGCAGGATGTATATGTGAAATCGGAATGACCAACCTTCAAAATAAATTCCCAAACAAGTTTATAAGAAATGCACATACAGTAACTTCCCTCTTCCTAGCCTAACAAAATTAATTATATGCATATTATTCAATAAACTATAAATTAATTTTGTGTACACTAACATGTCCTATCAGAACCTAACAAAATGAATTTAATTTCTTGATATACGGTTTGGAATTCATTGCAAATTTGGTCATGCCAATTTTACAGATTGTCCTGCCATCTAGTGGAAGTTACATTAAGCATTGCGCATATGCACTGCAATTCTACAAAACTTCTTCACAATTTGCATACATAAGTAAATATATTTAACAATTGTAAAAATATGTTTAAGAATCATTTAAAAACTTTAAAATAGCAAGAAATGTTATTACAAATGGGTAAAAAGTATGTAGTGCAACAGTGCATTAAGAATGTTGCATGGAAATCATGGAGTATCACTCTCTAAAGTTCAGCTAAAACAAGCAAAATTAATTTGGTGGACCATGAACTACAGTGTGTGAGATCTTTGAAAATGATTGACAGCAAATGGACAATCTTGGACATGAAGGGGCTCGTCTTATTGTTGACCAATCACAATCAATTTTATCATATGATTCAGGGGATCCACAGTCCTGGATTGAAATTGTTCCTATGTTGTGCTTGATTTTTCAGTTATATTGTTCTAAACTATAGCTCTTCTTCTGTATTTACTAACATTATTTAATATTTTAAACTTTTTCAAACAATTTTTATAACATTATTAGACAATTTTTAAGTATTTATTTAAATATGCAAATCACAATATTATGACACTGTTAGACAATACTGTGAACTGCTATTTTCTCCACAGAGTATATTACTTAGTCTATGATTTTTCTATCGCTGTTTTGGGTTATTGCTGGTTGGATCAGCGTTAGGGTGTGATAAGTAAGTGTACACCCATTTTTAATAAACGTTTGGTAATTTTAATATTATTAATATATGTTTTTAACATAGATTTGGGGATTTATTGCAAATATTGGTCATTTAAATTTCATATCGACGGATAGTGATCGAGGATGATAATCAATATGTGGTTCGATTGTGGGTTATCGCTGGCTCTATAAACTCTGGCACATGTGCACTGTTGTTCTATAGGACTTTCAAAATATTTCACGCTAGTGTAAGTTCAGTTTTTCCAAGTATACTTACGTGATAATAACAGCTTTAACTCAAATCAAGTTACCTGTATCCAAATACCATTGGCATGGCACATATGTAATTAACATATCACCGAGATTGAAAATGAATTGGGTGTAGTGCCACTGGAAAACGATAGCAAGTATGAGGACATGATCATCCTGCCAGCTGGGAGCAGAAACGTCAATCATAAAGTAAGATCTCACACACTATAATTTAACATACAAGACATGTCTTTAATTTTAGTTTATCTTCCCTAATACATTTTCTAAGTCCTATAGAATAAAAGTGCATGTGCGATAAAGTTTATAGAGTTGTTGTTAGATGGAACCACGTAGTTGTGAAATTGATATGACCAACCTTTGCAATAAATTCCCAAATGTTTATTAGAAATGAACGTACACCAACTTCTCCCTTCCTAACCTAACAAAATGAATTACATGCATATTAATTAATGAAGCCTAAATCAATCTGATGTGCATTAACTTGTCCAATCGGAACCTAACAAAATTAAGTCCATCCATTTCTTAAAATATATTTTCAAATGTTGGTCATTCCAACTTCATAGATATCTCCACCATCTAGCAGATGTTTCTTTAAGTGTCTCACATGATCACAACGATTCTGCAGAACTTCTGAGAAATCATGGAGTACATAGATAAATGGCTGAACAGCAGTTATGGTTACCCTTGATTTTTCAGTTTATTGTTGTAAACTATAGCTCTACTATTTACTAACATTTATTAATATTTTAAACTTTTTCAAACAATTTTTATAACATCATTTGATAATTTTTAAGTATTTAATTAAATATGCAAATCAAAACATTATGACACTTTTAGACAATATTGTGATGCTGACCGCTATTTTTCTCTACAGAGTATATTAATTAGTCTATGATTTTTCCAATCGCTGGTTGGAACGGGTTATGAAGTGATAAGTGTACACCCATTTTTAATAAACGTTTGCTAATTTTAATATTATTAATATTTTTTTAACATAGATTTGGGGATTTATTGCGAAGATGGTCATTTGAATTTCACAGTGACATTCTGCCATCTAGTGTAAGCTGTATAAACTTTAGTACGATATCAATATGTTATTAATAATATTAAAATAACCAAACATTTATTAAAAATGGGTAAATACTTACTTATCACTTCCTAATGTCGATCCAACCAGCGATAACCCAAAACAGCGATAGAAAAATCATAGACTAAGTAATATACTCTGTGGAGAAAATAGCAGTTAGCATCACAATATTGTATAACAGTGTCATAATATTGTGATTTGCATATTTAAATATTGAAAATTGTCTAATGATGTTATAAAAATTGTTTAAAAAAGTTTAAAATATTAAAAAATGTTAGTGAATACAGAAGAAAAGCTATAGTTTACAACAATAAACTGAAAAATTAAAAAGCAGTAAAAGTGCAGTTGAGCCTAAGGGGATATCAAATAATTTACTTTATCTAATTCTTTTGGTGTGCATAAAAGTTATGGATTGGAATCGTTCAGTGAAAGTAAGAGAATTATTCAACGACACCTCCTAGTAAATTACACAATCCTATCATTCAGGATACCTTATTTTTCATTACTACATATATTAAATGTAGAAGCTAATCATGGTATGTGATAGTTCAAAGAATAGTGTTTTAGCCTCTATCGCAATAATAATTTAGGAAAAAGTCGGTTATATGGAGGACACAAATTCTTCTAAGTTCCACAGAGTCGCAGTGCGCATGCACGAGTTGAGGTAGTTGCTGCAATGGTTAATATAGCCTCCAGTAGATGGCTCTGCAGTCGGCATTGCCAACTTTGGGAATAAATTCCCAAATGAAAAAAAAATGGGTGTAAACTAACTTAAAAATCATCGGAGAACATATTGTTTAAATAACTCACCTCATAGGATTCATGCTTCCATGATATCGCGATTTCAAACATAATCATGTTCATCGTCAGCATAACTCCAACTGTTGAAATTCTTCGGCCGTCAACTATTCTATTGTCGCCATCTTCAGTGCTGCTATCTATGGTTGAATTTATGAACTTCGAAATCAATGTAATTTCGTTAGGGATATCAAAATTCATTGATCTATTTTTGTTTTTCTGAATGTATATTTTTTCCCAAACTCTCAACTCCAAAGGTTTCTCTACTTGTTTTAAAAGTTTAGCTTCTCTTCCAATTCTATGATGTTCTAATAAACTATGTGCAGCAATTGCAGATTTTTCAATTTCACAATTTTTAATATTTCTGAAATGTTCTTTTGTCCGAATTTCCAAATTCCTTTTGTTTTTCCTATATAAACTTTATTGCAATCTTCACAATTTATTTGATAAATTCCAGATTTCTTACTGTCTGGAACTTTGACTTTTTTATTGGTACTTAGAAGATTACCCAGACTAAATTTATTTATTGGTGCCAAAAAACTAACTTGCCATTTCCTAACCAAAGAAAACAATTTACATGCATATTATTTATTTCCAAATGCTTAAAAAAAATGGAGGTAAACCAACTTCGGAAAAAGTCGGTTATATGTCTCAGACAAATTCTTCTAAGTTCCACAGAATCACAGTGCGCATGCACGAGTTGTTGTAATGGTTAATATAGCCTCCAGTAGATGGCTCTGCAGTCGGCATTACCAACTTTGGGAATAAATTTCCAAATGCAACAAAAAAAAATGGACGTTAACTAGCCATTTCCTAACTAAAGAAAACAATTTACATGCATATTATTTATTCCCAAATGCTTAAAAAAATGGACGTAAACCAACTTCCATTTCCTAATGTAACAAAACAATTTACATGCGTACTATTTAATGAACTATAAACTAATTGTTCGTACACTAACACTAAATATGGTTTGAAATTATTTTCAAATGGTGGCAACGTTGGAACAACATGGGAAAGTAGCAAGGAAGTAATGTATCCACAATCATGTTTTACGTAAATATAAATATTGTGAATAAAGCTTGAAGATTGTTGCAAAATGTTTAAAACAGTACAAAATGTGTTT
>JASPKZ010003340.1:0-14401 GCA_030220185.1 Diploptera punctata | reverse complement strand
AAAATGTTTATATTTTATGAACAGTTTTACCAGAACATGTGAATAATTTCGAAATCTTCAAAAAAATGCAACACTACTATCTCTAGAGACGGTTGTCCCTGGATTTAAAATGCACAAAATCCGGTGTCAACCTGAATTTCAATTTGGGTTTTTCGTGGTTATATCGTCTTGCGGTTAACCAAAAAAAATGTAAAAATGCTCTGATATTAAGAAACTGCCATAACTACTTTCTTGAGACATTGTAAAGCGTTTATGATGGCAAAAAATCCAGTATAAGTACATTAACTTCAAACTTGTGGTGAATAATGTTAATATCGTTATCATTTTGACTCAAAAAATGTCTAAATTTTCTAAACTTCAAAAAATGCAAATCTACTATCGTAGAGACTTGTGTCCCGTGACTTAAAATGCACAAATCGTGTGTCAACCACTATATTCATTTTCGTGTTTTTTCCGTGTTGATCGATCTTACAGGTTAAAAAAAAATGTAAAAATGCTCGATTTAATTAATGGAAACTGCGTAGACTACTATTCTCTTAGACAGTGTAAAGCGTTTTATTGACGCAAAAAAATCCAGTATTAGTACATAACTTCATAAATTGGGTTGGAAAATATTATATTCTTTACATTTTTGACCAGACAATGTCGCATTTTTGTCGAAACTTCAAAAAATGCGAAACTAATATCTAGAGGACTGTGTCCCGGAAGAAAACTGCACAAAATCCGGTTTCCAACCAGATATTGTTTTTTTTTTTTTGCAGCCAAATAGCCAGGATTAAAGGTAGAATACATTGATATCCAATATGGCGATCGCAGTGAATACGCATGTAAGAAAGCGCTCTGCAAAAATTGAAAAGTACTAGCGGAAATAAATGGATATCTGAAGAAAGAGGTGAGGAGGATAGATGTATTAAGTGCGGTGAGTACCTGTGGATGAATATTTCAGTAAAAAAGTATAGTTGAAAGCAGAATGGTGTAAATCGCCGTGAACAATAATCCTATTCAAATGAATCAGAAAGATGTATTACATGAGGAGAAGCAAATGGGTCGGCAGAGGGAGAGGACAAGCTTGGCAGGGGGAAATGTGGCGCTATCTAGTGATAGTAAGGAAGAAACACCAAGAAACAACACGCGACCACCCAACCAGTACCGACAACTTGCGGAGAGACTGGAAACCACAAACAGAAGCCAGATCTCAAACTCGCATTCCGCTAGAGGAGAAAATCATGAACAGTGTTGCAATGAATAATGAATGAAATGATCGATATGTTTACTAACAATATAAGGAACATGATAAAGGCAGAAGTTGAAGGCAACTACCAACAACACAAGCGGCCGGACAGTCGACCAATATCACAAACCAACAGAATTAACAGAGACCCACAACAGGAAAACAAATAAAGAACGAAGCAAATGCCCTCCATCTCGTAAAGGGAATCGCGTGAACACGACTAAAACCCAGAATCGGATATTAACGAGGGGGAATGGACACAAAGTAACTGGCAGGAGAAACAAGAAGGCAAGCAAGACCAAGGAATTCAGTTAGCGGCTCTGGACCAAGCGATGAAGACCGACCATCTGGCAGACAGGAAAGCTGGGCTCTTCGTGGTACGCGCTGAAAGCCACAGACAACAACCGGAAGCCATGAAGAAATTCGTAACTAAACGAGGAATCAAGGCAAATGTGACCTTCTAAGAAATCACCAATACCTAATAACCCAACTAAAGCATTCAAGGTGGGTATCCCCTACGACTACCTAACCAGACGTTAAAGAATGAGTGATTTCTGGCCAACAAGGAATAGTCGTCAGGCTGATTCAATCACAAATTTGCGCCTTTGGGCCCCCAAGGGTATATGAAGGTTCCGGCCTCGAATAACTAGCCAAAGTAAACGCATAAAAAGAATCAAGCCCCAAAAAAATAAAGAAAAAACTAGGAAATTAAAAAAATCTTATTATCGAACATAGAAGGTATAAAAAGTGCAATGACCATGAGCCCGGAAAATTTCCTAAAAGAGTACGACATAGCAATCCTGACCGAAACGTTTCTAACAGAGAACTGGCAACATCCAAATTTCTATGCAACACACCTTATGGCTAGACAAGGCGAAAAAAGGCAGACCATCTGGAGGGATAACTATCTTACTAAAACCACATCTGAGACCCATTATAAGCAACAAACAACAGGAAAACACCCTACTACTCGAAACGGGCTACCTAGTGATAATAGCTGCATATTTCAAACCGAACATGACAGCAATTGACATAATGGATGAACTAGGCCACAAACCATCACCCAGTACAAGCAGGACAAACCAATAATCATCGCGGGAGATCTAAACTGCAGACTAGACTCCCAAAACTATAAAACAAAGTTTGGTATTGGAAAAATTACAAGAGGAAGGATTCACATTATTAAACAACCCTAAGATACCTACATACATCTCTCACAATGGCAAGAGTGGCAATAGATATCGCACTCACAAAAGGTACTATAACAGGAAATATAACTACATTATGGAATGCAAACCACTCGGCATTAAGGAAACATATACCACTAGAAATAAATATTCAAGGTAAATGGGAAAAGACACAGGAAGAGACAACACAACACCTATCAAGGAAGATAGACATAGGAAAAGTAGAAGCTAAGATAGAGACAAAACGCAAATAGAAACGTTAATAGAAAATGAGCGACTGGAAGAAGCTACTCAAATGTTAGGCGAAATACTAAGACAAGCCACGAATCACCGAATCAAAAGAAGAGCAAAACCCTGGTTCGATAATGAATGCTACAGACTAAGAAGAGATACCTTAGATACTTTACAACAACTAAAACAAAAATCCGAGAACCACGCTCTTCTACTCACATACGCCGAGAAGAGGAAACACTACAAGAGAATAATAAAAGAAAAGAAAAGCGCCTTCTTGGAGGAAGAGGGTAGAATGCTAGCGGAGGAGGCCAAGAAAGACCCACATTTAGCACTACCGCCAAAAGAAACAAGCGCAAACACACTACATTGACATGGAAATATGGGAAGTCGCATTTCAACAACATACTCAATAAAGAGGGACCAATCTATCTGCGGCAAAGGAACCCTCAAGAAATTTTAACACCAATACCCACAAAACTGGATACCCCTGACCACAGAAGAAGTTGGATATGCAATATGTAACTCCAAAAACAAGAAAGCAGCGGGCCCGGACGGAATATACAATGAATACATAAAAGACACGGCACATCTGTTAGACCAGGTTTGGACAAAATTATACAACAAATGCATACAAACAGCCTCCATACCTGAACAATGGAGAAAATCAATTGTCAAGGTATTATATAAAGGGAAAGGAAACCCGAAAGACCCCAACAAATATAGAGGTATCGCTCTGGAAAATTGTCCCTTCAAAATTTTCACCAAATTAATAACAGGACGAATAAGGGAGGAAATAGATGAGCATCTACCAGAAAATCAATTCGGGTTTAGAAAAAGGAAAGTCAACTCTAAACGCAATCGAATTCTTGTTTGAAACATATTTGGGAAGCATTAGAAGACAGAGAGAAATTTTTATACCGTCTTCATAGACTTCACGAAGGCCTTCGATCTACTAGACAGGCAACTAGTGATAGAAAAACTAAAGGAGACACTAGGAAACCAACACACATATGGACGAACCCTCATCAATACAATGCTGAGCTGGAATGAAATATATGTCTCAGATAACATCGTCATGTCAAAACCGATCATTCAAACAAATGGAGTACTGCAGGGCGATTCCACTTAGCCCCTTACTGTTTATACTAGCAACCGAAGAAATCCTTAGAATTACCCAAAAAGATGGTATCTTCTCGTGCGCATATGCGGACGACATCGTAATCGGTTCCAGAGACATAACAACACTTCAGGAAACAATACACGAAGTGGAAAAATGGTGCTCCAAGAACAAGCTGGACATTAATATATCAAAAACGGACACAATGATCTTCAGAAACGGAGGAAGAGCCGCCATATATGAAGAGATATACACAATGGAAACTAAACTGAAAATAGTACCAGACTTCAAATACCTAGGTATCACGCTACACAACAAGCGCAAAATGCTTCACAAAACATATCACAGAAAAGACAACCCAGGCAATAATGGCAATGCCACGAAATAAGAAACATTAGATCTCTCACCTTAGAGACGGCAATGCTATTATTTAGAGCAAAAATTCTACCAATACTGACATAACGGCATAGAAAACATATGGACACATTTAACAATGAAGAATCTTTCCTCTCTAGAAAGGGTGAAAGCGAGATATATAAAGGCAGTATTAGGAGTGTCAAAAGTAACACATTCAAGACTCGCATACCTACTGGCGAAGGAAAACTTTCCCCATCGACGACCTCAGAACAAGCGTACTCTTGCCCAGCACCAGCGCATCTGAGCAGCTGCTAGCAACATTGAACAGAAAAAGGGAAGAAATACATCCAGAATTCTACAGCACCGGGGCAATGGTGGACCGTGCGTGGACAAAAGAAAATTTCGAAATGAGACACGTCATCACTAGGTTGGCAGTCCATGGATTCCACCACCTGATATGCAGCAACACAAAATTTCATGAAGCAAATATAGACTGTAAATGTACGCTAATGCGAAAAATCGTGTAACCGATATCACATTGAGCTATGCACAGAAAGAACAAAGACAAATGTGTGGAATATGCAAAACCAGATATTCAATTTTGGTTTTCCGTGGTTATCGTCTTACAGATTAACAAAAAATGTAAAAATTCTCGATTATTAAGAAACTGCATAACTACTTTCTTGAGACAGTGTAAAGCGTTTATGATGCAAAAAATCCAGTATAAGTACATAACTTCAAAATTGTGTTGGAAAATTTTATATTCTTACAGTTTGACCAGAAAATGTCAAATTTTTCGAAACTTCAAAAAATGCAAAACCTACTATCTAGAGACGTTGTCCCGGATTTATAATGCAGAAAATCCGGTATAAATCCAGAATTTCAAAATTGAGTTTTCCGTGGTTATCGTCTTACAGATTAACAAAAAAATGTAAAAATTCACGATTATTAAGATAGTGCAGAACTACTATCTTGAGAAAGTGTAAAGCGTTTATGATGCAAAAAATCCAGTATAAGTACAGAATTTCAAAATTGTGTTGGAAAATGTTATATTCTTACAGTTTGACCAGAAAATGTCAAATTTTTCGAAACTTCAAAAAATGCAAAACTACTATCTAGAGACTGTGTCCCGGATTTATAATGCACAAAATCCGGTATAAATCCAGAATTTCAAAATCGAGTTTTCCGTGGTTATCGTCTTACAGATTAACAAAAAAATGTAAAAATTCACGATTATTAAGATACTGCATAACTACTTTCTTGAGAAAGTGTAAAGCGTTTATGATGCAAAAAATCCAGTATAAGTACAGAATTTCAAAATTGTGTTGGAAAATGTTATATTCTTACAGTTTGACCAGAAAATGTCAAATTTTTCGAAACTTCAAAAAATGCAAAACTACTATCTAGAGACGTTGTCCCGGATTTATAATGCAAAAAATCCGGTATAAATCCAGAATTTCAAAATTGAGTTTTCCGTGGTTATCGTCTTACAGATTAACAAAAAAATGTAAAAATTCACGATTATTAAGATAGTGCACAACTACTATCTTGAGAAAGTGTAAAGCGTTTATGATGCAAAAAATCCAGTATAAGTACAGAACTTCAAAATTGTGTTGAAAATGTTATATTCTTACAGTTTGACCAGAAAATGTCAAATTTTTCGAAACTTCAAAAAATGCAAAACTACTATCTAGAGACGTTTGTCCCGGATTTATAATGCAAAAAATCCGGTATAAATCCAGAATTTCAAAATTGAGTTTTCCGTGGTTATCGTCTTACACATTAACAAAAAATGTAAAAATTCACGATTATTAAGATAGTGCATAACTACTTTCTTGAGAAAGTGTAAAGCGTTTATGATGCAAAAAATCCAGTATAAGTACAGAATTTCAAAATTGTGTTGGAAAATGTTATATTCTTACAGTTTGACCAGAAAATGTCAAATTTTTCGAAACTTCAAAAAATGCAAAACTACTATCTAGAGACTGTGTCCCGGACTTATAATGCAAAAAATCCGGTATAAATCCAGAATTTCAAAATTGAGTTTTCCGTGGTTATCGTCTTACAGATTAACAAAAAATGTAAAAATTCACGATTATTAAGATACTGCATAAACTACTTTCTTGAGAAAGTGTAAAGCGTTTATGATGCAAAAAATCCAGTATAAGTACAGAATTTCAAAATTGTGTTGGAAAATGTTATATTCTTACAGTTTGACCAGAAAATGTCAAATTTTTCGAAACTTCAAAAAATGCAAAACTACTATCTAGAGACTGTGTCCCGGATTTATAATGCAAAAAATCCGGTGTCAAATCCAGATATTTCAAAATTGAGTTTTCCGTGGTTATCGTCTTACAGATTAACAAAAAAAATGTAAAAATTCTCGATTATTAAGAAACTGCATAACTACTTTCTTGAGACAGTGTAAAGCGTTTATGATGCAAAAAATCCAGTATAAGTACAGAATTTCAAAATTGTGTTGGAAAATGTTATATTCTTACAGTTTGACCAGAAAATGTCAAATTTTTCGAAACTTCAAAAAATGCAAAACTACTATCTAGAGACTGTGTCCCGGATTTATAATGCAAAAAATCCGGTGTAAATCCAGAATTTCAAAATTGAGTTTTCCGTGGTTATCGTCTTACAGGTTAACAAAAAATGTAAAAATTCTCGATTATTAAGAAACTGCATAACTACTTTCTTGAGACAGTGTAAAGCGTTTATGATGCAAAGAAATCCAGTATAAGTACAGAATTTCAAAATTGTGTTGAAAAATGTTATATTCTTACAGTTTGACCAGAAAATGTCAAATTTTTCGAAACTTCAAAAAATGCAAAACTACTATCTAGAGACTGTGTCCCGGATTTATAATGCAAAAAATCCGGTGTAAATCCAGATATTCTCAAAATTGAGTTTTCCGTGGTTATCGTCTTACAGGTTAACAAAAAATGTAAAAATTCACGATTATTAAGATACTGCATAACTACTATCTTGAGAAGTGTAAAGCGTTTATGATGCAAAAAATCCAGTATAAGTACAGAATTTCAAAATTGTGTTGGAAAATGTTATATTCTTACAGTTTGACCAGAAAATGTCAAATTTTTCGAAACTTCAAAAAATGCAAAACTACTATCTAGAGACTGTGTCCCGGATTTATAATGCAAAAAATCCGGTGTCAAACCAGATTTCAAAATTGAGTTTTCCGTGGTTATCGTCTTACAGGTTAACAAAAAAATGTAAAAATTCACGATTATTAAGATACTGCATAACTACTATCTTGAGAAAGTGTAAAGCGTTTATGATGCAAAAAATCCAGTATAAGTACAGAATTTCAAAATTGTGTTGGAAAATGTTATATTCTTACAGTTTGACCAGAAAATGTCAAATTTTTCGAAACTTCAAAAAATGCAAAACTACTATCTAGAGACTGTGTCCCGGATTTATAATGCAAAAAATCCGGTATAAATCCAGATATTCAAAATTGAGTTTTCCGTGGTTATCGTCTTACAGATTAACAAAAAAATGTAAAAATTCACGATTATTAAGAAACTGCATAACTACTTTCTTGAGACAGTGTAAAGCGTTTATGATGCAAAAAATCCAGTATAAGTACAGAATTTCAAAATTGTGTTGGAAAATGTTATATTCTTACAGTTTGACCAGAAAATGTCAAATTTTTCGAAACTTCAAAAAATGCAAAACTACTATCTAGAGACTGTGTCCCGGATTTATAATGCAAAAAATCCGGTGTCAAACCAGATATTCAAAATTGAGTTTTCCGTGGTTATCGTCTTACAGGTTAACAAAAAATGTAAAAATTCTCGATTATTAAGAAACTGCATAACTACTTTCTTGAGACAGTGTAAAGCGTTTATGATGCAAAAAATCCAGTATAAGTACAGAATTTCAAAATTGTGTTGGAAAATGTTATATTCTTACAGTTTGACCAGAAAATGTCAAATTTTTCGAAACTTCAAAAAATGCAAAACTACTATCTAGAGACTGTGTCCCGGATTTATAATGCAAAAAATCCGGTATAAATCCAGAATTTCAAAATTGAGTTTTCCGTGGTTATCGTCTTACAGGTTAACAAAAAAATGTAAAAATTCACGATTATTAAGAAACTGCATAACTACTATCTTGAGACAGTGTAAAGCGTTTATGATGCAAAAAATCCAGTATAAGTACAGAATTTCAAAATTGTGTTGGAAAATGTTATATTCTTACAGTTTGACCAGAAAATGTCAAATTTTTCGAAACTTCAAAAAATGCAAAACTACTATCTAGAGACTGTGTCCCGGATTTAAAATGCAAAAATCCGGTGTCAATCCAGATATTCAAAATTGAGTTTTCCGTGGTTATCGTCTTACAGGTTAACAAAAAAATGTAAAAATTCTCGATTATTAAGAAACTGCATAACTACTTTCTTGAGAAAGTGTAAAGCGTTTATGATGCAAAAAATCCAGTATAAGTACATAACTTCAAAATTGTGTTGGAAAATGTTATATTCTTACAGTTTGACCAGAAAATGTCAAATTTTTCGAAACTTCAAAAAATGCAAAACTACTATCTAGAGACTGTGTCCCAGGATTTATAATGCAAAAAATCCGGTATAAATCCAGAATTTCAAAATTGAGTTTTCCGTGGTTATCGTCTTACAGATTAACAAAAAAATGTAAAAATTCACGATTATTAAGATAGTGCATAACTACTTTCTTGAGAAAGTGTAAAGCGTTTATGATGCAAAAAATCCAGTATAAGTACAGAATTTCAAAATTGTGTTGGAAAATGTTATATTCTTACAGTTTGACCAGAAAATGTCAAATTTTTCGAAACTTCAAAAAATGCAAAACTACTATCTAGAGACTGTGTCCCGGATTTATAATGCAAAAAATCCGGTGTAAATCCAGATATTCAAAATTGAGTTTTCCGTGGTTATCGTCTTACAGGTTAACAAAAAAATGTAAAAATTCTCGATTATTAAGAAACTGCATAACTACTTTCTTGAGAAAGTGTAAAGCGTTTATGATGCAAAAAATCCAGTATAAGTACAGAATTTCAAAATTGTGTTGGAAAATGTTATATTCTTACAGTTTGACCAGAAAATGTCAAATTTTTCGAAACTTCAAAAAATGCAAAACTACTATCTAGAGACTGTTGTCCCGGATTTATAATGCAAAAAATCCGGTATAAATCCAGAATTTCAAAATTGAGTTTTCCGTGGTTATCGTCTTACAGATTAACAAAAAAATGTAAAAATTCACGATTATTAAGATACTGCATAACTACTTTCTTGAGAAAGTGTAAAGCGTTTATGATGCAAAAAATCCAGTATAAGTACAGAATTTCAAAATTGTGTTGGAAAATGTTATATTCTTACAGTTTGACCAGAAAATGTCAAATTTTTCGAAACTTCAAAAATGCAAAACTACTATCTAGAGACTGTGTCCTGGATTTATAATGCAAAAAATCCGGTATAAATCCAGAATTTCAAAATTGAGTTTTCCGTGGTTATCGTCTTACAGATTAACAAAAAATGTAAAAATTCACGATTATTAAGAAACTGCATAACTACTTTCTTGAGACAGTGTAAAGCGTTTATGATGCAAAAAATCCAGTATAAGTACAGAATTTCAAAATTGTGTTGGAAAATGTTATATTCTTACAGTTTGACCAGAAAATGTCAAATTTTTCGAAACTTCAAAAAATGCAAAACTACTATCTAGAGACGTTGTCCCGGATTTATAATGCAAAAAATCCGGTATAAATCCAGAATTTCAAAATTGAGTTTTCCGTGGTTATCGTCTTACAGATTAACAAAAAATGTAAAAATTCTCGATTATTAAGAAACTGCATAACTACTTTCTTGAGAAAGTGTAAAGCGTTTATGATGCAAAAAATCCAGTATAAGTACAGAATTTCAAAATTGTGTTGGAAAATGTTATATTCTTACAGTTTGACCAGAAAATGTCAAATTTTTCGAAACTTCAAAAAATGCAAAACTACTATCTAGAGACTGTGTCCCGGATTTATAATGCAAAAAATCCGGTGTCAATCCAGAATTTCAAAATTGAGTTTTCCGTGGTTATCGTCTTACAGGTTAACAAAAAATGTAAAAATTCTCGATTATTAAGAAACTGCATAACTACTTTCTTGAGACAGTGTAAAGCGTTTATGATGCAAAAAATCCAGTATAAGTACATAACTTCAAAATTGTGTTGGAAAATGTTATATTCTTACAGTTTGACCAGAAAATGTCAAATTTTTCGAAACTTCAAAAAATGCAAAACTACTATCTAGAGACTGTGTCCCGGATTTATAATGCAAAAAATCCGGTATAAATCCAGAATTTCAAAATTGAGTTTTCCGTGGTTATCGTCTTACAGATTAACAAAAAATGTAAAAATTCACGATTATTAAGATACTGCATAACTACTTTCTTGAGACAGTGTAAAGCGTTTATGATGCAAAAAATCCAGTATAAGTACAGAACTTCAAAATTGTGTTGGAAAATGTTATATTCTTACAGTTTGACCAGAAAATGTCAAATTTTTCGAAACTTCAAAAAATGCAAAACTACTATCTAGAGACTGTGTCCCGGATTTATAATGCAAAAAATCCGGTGTCAAATCCAGATATTCAAAATTGAGTTTTCCGTGGTTATCGTCTTACAGGTTAACAAAAAAATGTAAAAATTCTCGATTATTAAGAAACTGCATAACTACTTTCTTGAGACAGTGTAAAGCGTTTATGATGCAAAAAATCCAGTATAAGTACATAACTTCAAAATTGTGTTGGAAAATGTTATATTCTTTACAGTTTGACCAGAAAATGTCAAATTTTTCGAAACTTCAAAAAATGCAAAACTACTATCTAGAGACTGTGTCCCGGATTTATAATGCAAAAAATCCGGTGTCAAATCCAGAATTTCAAAATTGAGTTTTCCGTGGTTATCGTCTTACAGGTTAACAAAAAATGTAAAAATTCACGATTATTAAGATACTGCATAACTACTTTCTTGAGACAGTGTAAAGCGTTTATGATGCAAAAAATCCAGTATAAGTACAGAATTTCAAAATTGTGTTGGAAAATGTTATATTCTTACAGTTTGACCAGAAAATGTCAAATTTTTCGAAACTTCAAAAAAATGCAAAACTACTATCTAGAGACTGTGTCCCGGATTTATAATGCAAAAAATCCGGTGTAAAACCAGAATTTCAAAATTGAGTTTTCCGTGGTTATCGTCTTACAGATTAACAAAAAAATGTAAAAATTCTCGATTATTAAGAAACTGCATAACTACTTTCTTGAGAAAGTGTAAAGCGTTTATGATGCAAAAAATACCAGTATAAGTACATAACTTCAAAATTGTGTTGGAAAATGTTATATTCTTACAGTTTGACCAGAAAATGTCAAATTTTTCGAAACTTCAAAAAATGCAAAACTACTATCTAGAGACTGTGTCCCGGATTTATAATGCAAAAAATCCGGTATAAATCCAGAATTTCAAAATTGAGTTTTCCGTGGTTATCGTCTTACAGATTAACAAAAAAATGTAAAAATTCACGATTATTAAGATACTGCATAACTACTATCTTGAGACAGTGTAAAGCGTTTATGATGCAAGAAATCCAGTATAAGTACATAACTTCAAAATTGTGTTGGAAAATGTTATATTCTTACAGTTTGACCAGAAAATGTCAAATTTTTCGAAACTTCAAAAAATGCAAAACTACTATCTAGAGACTGTGTCCCGGATTTAAAATGCACAAAATCCAGTGTCAAACGAGATATTCAAAATTGGGTTTTCCGTGGTTTATCGTCTTATAGGTTAACAAAAAAATGTAAAAATTCTCGATTATTAAGAAACTGCATAACTACTTTCTTGAGACAGTGTAAAGCGTTTATGATGCAAAAAATCCAGTATAAGTACATAACTTCAAAATTGTGTTGGAAAATGTTATATTCTTACAGTTTGACCAGAAAATGTCAAATTTTTCGAAACTTCAAAAAATGCAAAACTACTATCTAGAGACTGTGTCCCGGATTTAAAATGCAAAAAATCCGGTGTCAAACCAGATATTCAAAATTGAGTTTTCCGTGGTTATCGTCTTACAGGTTAACAAAAAAATGTAAAAATTCACGATTATTAAGATAGTGCACAACTACTATCTTGAGAAAGTGTAAAGCGTTTATGATGCAAAAATCCAGTTTAAGTACAGAATTTGAAAATTGTGTTGGAAAATGTTATATTCTTACAGTTTGACCAGAAAATGTCAAATTTTTCGAAACTTCAAAAAATGCAAAACTACTATCTAGAGACTGTGTCCCGGATTTAAAATGCACAAAATCCGGTGTCAAACCAGATATTCAAAATTCGGTTTTCCGTGGTTATCGTCTTACAGGTTAACAAAAAAATGTAAAAATTCTCGATTATTAAGAAACTGCATAACTACTTTCTTGAGACAGTGTAACGCGTTTATGATGCAAAAAATCCAGTATAAGTACATAACTTCAAAATTATGTTGGAAAATGTTATTTTCTCACAGTTTGACCAGAAAATGTCAAATTTTTCGAAACTTCAAAAAATGCAAAATTGCTATCTAGAGACTGTGTCCCGGACTTAATATGCACAAAATCCGGTGTCAAACCAGATATTCAGAATTGGGTTTTCCGTGGTTATCGTCTTACAGGTTAACAAAATAATGTAAAAATTCTCGATTATTAAGAAACTGCATAACTACTTTCTTGAGACAGTGTAAAGCGTTTATGATGCAAAAAATCCAGTATAAGTACATAACTTCAAAATTGTGTTGGAAAATGTTATATTTTTACAGTTTGACCAGAAAATGTCAAATTTTTCGAAACTTCAAAAAAATGCAAAACTACTATCTAGAGACGTTGTCCCGGATTTATAATGCAGAAAATCCGGTGTAAATCCAGAATTTCCAAATTGAGTTTTCCGTGGTTATCTTCTTACAAATTAACAAAATAATGTAAAAATTCACGATTATTAAGATAGTGCACAACTACTATCTTGAGACAGTGTAAAGCGTTTATGATGCAAGAAATCCAGTATAAGTACAGAATTTGAAAATTGTGTTGAAAATGTTATATTCTTACAGTTTGACCAGAAAATGTCAAATTTTTCGAAACTTCAAAAAATGCAAAACTACTATCTAGAGACTGTGTCCCGGAATTAAAATGCACAAAATCCGGTGTCAAACCAGATATTCAATTTCGGTTTTCCGTGGTTATCGTCTTACAGGTTAACAAAAAAATGTAAAAATTCTCGATTATTAAGAAACTGCATAACTACTTTCTTGAGACAGTGTAAAGCGTTTATGACGCAAAAAATCCAGTATTAGTACATAACTTCATAATTGTGTTGGAAAATATTATATTCTTACAGTTTGACCAGAAAATGTCAAATTTTTCGAAACTTCAAAAAATGCGAAACTACTATCTAGAGACTGTGTCCCGGAATTAAAATGCACAAAATCCGGTGTCAAACCAGATATTTATTTTTTTTTTTTTTATTGCAGCCAAATAGCCAGGATTAAAGTAGAATACAATGAGATCCAAGATGGCGATCGCAGTGAATACACATGTAGAAAGCGCTCTGCAAAAATTGAAAAGTATAGCGGAAATAAATGGATATCTGAAGAAAGATGTGAAGGAAGATTTATTAAGTGCGGGTGAGTACCTGGATGAATATTTCAGTAAAATAATTGAAAGCAGAATGGGGAAAATCCCGAGAACAATAAACCTCTAAAAATGAATCAGAAAATGTATACAATGAGCGAAGCAAATGTGTCCGGCAGAGGGAGAGGACAGCTTGGCAGCGGGACATGTGGCGCTAATCTAGTGATAGTAAGGAAGAAACACCACGCCGACCACCGAACCAGTACCGGACAACTTGCGGAGAAGACTGGGAAACCACAACATCCAAGCCAGATCTCAACTAGCATTCCGCTAGATGAGAAAATCATGGAACATTGTTGCAATGAAGATGAATGAATGATCGATATGTTTACTACCAATATATAGAACATGATAAAAGGCATAGAGTTGAAAGGCAACTACCAACAACAAACGCCGACAGTAGACCAAGATCACAAACAAACAGTACTAACAGCTCCCCACACCATGAAAACAAATAAAGAACAGCCACCTCCATCTCGTAAGGAATTCGCGTGACCACGACTACAACCCAGAATTCGGATATTACGATGGGGGATTGTACCCAAGTAACTGGCAGGATAACAAGAAGAA
>JASPKZ010003339.1:0-50742 GCA_030220185.1 Diploptera punctata | reverse complement strand
TCATCTCTTACCATATCGTAACTCCGCCTTTAAGGTGCCCCAACTTAGGAAATTAATTACAATTCCGCCAATGCCAGGGGAGAAAGCCAGAAATGTCATAAAAGTCTACCTGGTGGCATTACAAAAAAATTATAATCATCGTATATTAACTGCACTCTTTAAGAAGACTACAAAAATGTAATACGTATTTCTGTATTAACAGATGACGTACTTGTTAAAGGCAGCTCAGAGCGTCATTGCAGATCAAATGTCGCTTTAATCAAAAATAAAAGTGTCGTAATGACTGTTTAATTATTCAAATGAAATTGTACCTATAATGACGTTCCTTTTTATTCGTTAAATAGTCCTAACAAATGCCACTCTTGATTTCCAAATTCTCTAGATAAATTCACTCCTCACTTCGTGAGTCGTGAATTTATCGATAATTTGGAAATCACTCGTGGCATTACTTATGATAAATATCAGTTATTAAATGAGCAAGTGACTTCCAAGTTAGATTAAATATTTGTGACAAGGGCGGTCAAGGTGACTGGTATTACCCCCTCCCTCCCCCTGGTAATCGTCATTCCACCACATGAACTTCATATTAAAAAGTCGTTCATAAGATTACACCACAATAAATACTGTAACCACGTTACGTTTTTAGGTAATATGGTCCATGGCTTGAGTCAGACACAATTGCGTGAATTGGCTTACGAGTGTGCGGAGGAAAACGGAATCAAACTTAATTTTAACTATTAAAAGAAAACTGGCGGGAAAGATTAGCTGCATGGGGTTTTTATATGAAAGTCCGTTTATAAGTTTTAGGAATCCCTAGGCTATTAGTACGAGTATTAATAGGATTCTGAGTTTCTCTTAGAGTGAATTTTCCCATTTCTTCGAACACTTGAAGAACTGGCCAATACGCATTGTCAGGAATATTTACATGCAATGTGCATAAACTGGATATCAACGTAAAAAAATCCACGTCTCTTTTTACAATAAAAGAGGCCAGAACGTGTCTAAGGTGTGTTATTAGTTGCAAACAAGGGCAAAATATTAGTTATTTGTGCCATGAGTGCTTCTGGCAGTTTCATTCCCCCGATGATACGAATATTCAAGGACAGGATTGACAAGTGAACATCCTCATGATCTGCTTCGAGCATTTCACTCTCTGTGCAAAATCTTATAAAAATAATCCTGTTCTTATGTTCGATATTCCCAGCAGTCACTGGATCCTACCGAGTAACGTGTTGTGCAATGTAATTGTTTTGTTAACTTTTACCTTAAATTAGATTTGGTAGATTGTGTTGATCTCTAAACACGTGGGCACCAAACTTAACAATGTATGATTTTGAATTCTGAGGAGAAAATAATAAACATTAAGCAGTAGTCTAACTTGATAAAGATTATTATTATTACTATTATTATTATTATTATTATTATTATTATTATTATTATTATTATTATTATTATTATTATTATTATTATTATTATTATTATATAATATCCTCAACTCGTGTCCAAACAGGGGTCAGGATAAGCGGTTAGATGAAGCCCCTATATTATATTTACAGAACGAGAAATGTGCCGGCCGATCACGTATGACGCTACGTCACAGTGGCGAATGAACGAAATGTGTGTGATGAGTTTGGAGAAATCCTGAATTGAAATTTGTGACAGGGAAAAACGGTAGAAACCTACAGAGATATAGAGCAATTCCATATGTGACTGACTGATATTTACAATACACTTTTTCTGCAAAATGCTTGCATAAATATTACAATTGGTTGAAATCAGTGGTGTTATATACGTGATATGATAGAGAAAAAGTGTCTGATTAAGATTGTACATAAATATACAACTTCTGAAGAAAAGCAATGCTATTTATTATCTATCAAAATGTGTGTGACTGACTGACATAAATGTCAACTCATCATGCAGCTTGACATGTTCATCTGCATCATTCTCTGAAATGTGATCCTTAATTCAATTTTCCAAAATACCGTTGGAGGGCACATTTCAAGTTACATTTCAAATGAAAATAAGCCTAAATCACAATTAATACCGAAGTTATGACCTAATATGTGATGTGTAACTGACTGACATTATTTTGTGACTGACATCTGAATTTTATTTAGAATTTCAAAATGGAAATATTACACAAATGTAATAAAATACTATGAAACTAGATAAACAGCTTCGGTAACCCCTGTGTGATTAATAAAGAACTGCAAATACTTTATCAATTCTACAAAAATTGTTAAATTTAATTTTGCTGTAAAATAAATATTAATTTAAATCAATAATGTAATTAAATTAACTCGCCTGCCACGTGCCATTTTAAATTATTTAAATAACGAAACTATTAAATACTTAATAACGAAGTGCCTTCCCTATTGTTAAATATACCTACTAAAATTGTATGCATGCGTGTGTAATAACTGATTACATTTATGTACGGCGCCATAGCCGAGTGGTTAAGGCAAGAAGCCTTGGCGCAGAGCTATGGAACTTGCGCTGGTTCAATTCCCCAGGGGGGAAGACATTTTCTCATTGAATTTCGGCCAGTAAGGGACCGGTGCCCACCCAGCATCGTGAAGCATTTCGGTAGCTACAATATGTAACGACTCCAGGTTGATAAGACCAACTATAACGTCTCGGTAACCCGACATGCTGACCACATGTTACACCTACACTGGCTTATGATCGTCTGTCTCTGGAATTAACACGTATGGACGTGAGGCCAGCAGTCGGTTGGTAGACCAAGGGTTTTCTAGGCCTGTCGCGCTTGGAGTGGAGTTTATTACAGTTTATCTGATGTAAGATATAATATTTTTAATTCCTAGATTGAAGCACTGAAATAAAACGTTTAAGCTTTCCAGAATGTATACACATTCTTAGTTATTTACCAAAGTGCATGTACTTTCAAAACAAATTATCGTAAATCGCATTAGTAAGCTATAGTTAGTAAACAATTCCTGACGTAGGAAATTCTACTTTTAAACAACCATAAATAAATCTAATCTAAATAAATCTATTCTAATCTAATCTAAAAAAACTCTGATGACTCACATCATAACATCGATGTATCAGATCGCTTATATAAACATTTCACCGCTAACTTTACTTGACCCATTAATAAAAATAATGTTTCCTCTCACGCATGAAGTCCCGCGCTGTAACTGAATGGTTTCAATCACAATGTCTAAATATATTCGATTCCCCATGAGCGAATACATTTTTTCATGGAATTTCGGCCACAATGGAATTGGTGCCCGCCCTGAATCATGAAGAATTTGGGCAGCTACATTATTTAGCGGTTGCGGTCGAGGAAACCAGCCATAACGGCTGGAGTATCCTACATGCTGACCACATATCACCCTGTATGTTGGTTAGATGATTGTACACCTCTGTGATTGTCATACTTATGTGTGAGATTAGCAGCCAAGGGCTTACTATGCCTGTGACACCATTCAGTTTTTTAACACTGAATTTGTTGCACTGATTGTTTGACAGGTGCATACTGTGTAACATACAGTCCAACGCTTTCACGCTGTATACGCAATGAATCTGTGATAGATGCAGGATATTCAAATTGTTTTTCTAAATAATTCTTTCCTTCTTTTATATAATTCTCTGACTCCAGGTATTTGGTTGGTTTTACAGCTCACATTACATGATTCTGCACCATTCTGTATCTTCTTTCCTGATTTTTCATATATTCGTGCCATCCTTTTTACTTGGCCGCCAATCGCATCTATAGCCAACTTTCCATGGTACGATTCAAAGATATTCCATTTTATGTCAAAATCCAAATGTGCAAATAAGCAGTGTCACATTGCTAAATGTATAGGTCTATTCTATTAACTGCTGCACCAACTGAAATTTTTTATCACCTCAAGATTTGGAAGAAATCACTATAGTTAAAAAAAACACTTTTCTCTCCGAAACATCTGTAGCACACTTGCTATGTGTCACATAACCTGACATTAGAACAAAGTATTTGTTCTGAACTTCTATGTCACCTTCCGTCTAAACTAGGCAACAAGAGTCAATATTGAGATATGCTACTTTTTTCAATCAACTGCCTGGATCTCATTTTGTTCTTTGTAGGTATAATTTTCTGAGAAATCAACCAGTTTACTGCAACCTTTTTCCTGAATATATTTAAATGCTTCCCATAACTGTCTTTTAGTTCAAATTGACACATAAGTCCATCCATAGTATTTCTACCTGATGGCAGGTCTTTCACTGCAATCATAGCATTCCCATGCTATGCTTTGCAACTTTACTAGGGAATTATAGGTGTGGTAGCTTCCCGTTGCTTTTCACACCGGTGAAGGGTGATGATGGTAATGATTATGGTGGCAGGATGATTTTCTTGGACCGTAGGACCCTAGGCTTCCTGACATTTGTCTTAAAGGTGAGGAAAAACTCCGAAAACCCTCACCCAGGAGCCTGTCCCGACCGGGAATTGAACCCGGCCCCGCTGCGTGACAAGGCATCACGTTACCTCGAGACCACAGCTGTGGATTGACACAGAAAAAGGGTCAGTAATTATTTTATGTAAGAGCTGAACCGAACAGTCTACCTGATTTCCTAAACCATGTTTATGTTAATCCTCAGCGGTGTGCAGCAAGCAACTGACTGCACAATCCGTATTAGCATATATGGGACAATCCATATCCAATCGGACAGCAAAAAATCTTGCAATTTATTTTTTAATTTTATGTATCCCTAAATATAGTGAATACATTTATAAACGTATTAATACAGAAATTTAATTTTTATTAATTATAGGTTCGTAGTTATGATGATCTAAAATTATCGTAAATATGATAAACTAAAACGTTTATTAACTAATATTCTGAAACAGTAAACAGCAAAAATTTGTTTCAAACATATTTATATAGGTGATATCATGTAGTTTATGGGTGTTATTTTTATAATTAGGATATTTTTATTTTCGGTGTCAATTTTCTGTTTTATGGCGGTTTACTGCAGTACATATCAAAAAATTAAAACGGAAAAAATACAGGATACTATTCACGTAATAAGGGTTAATTTCCAGCAATTACCCTTTGGAGAGTTGAATAGTTCAGACAATATAATGTTTTTTTATTCTGTTTTCGTAAAAAACTCGCGGGTCCAAGGCGCAGCAGATTCATTTCACGACCAAGGTCGCACGCGTACTTTATTGAAAGAGCTTCATCAGTGACTTTTTCAACTGCCATTAAATCGAATAGATTATTATATGTTCTGCTTAATGGAACAGTACCGTAAATTTATAAAAGTGGCGATATTTTAATTCTTACGCAGTAGATATTTATCAAATTTTATTGCTGAAGTGAGAAGTAAAGAGCTCTGTTACTTACGTTTACTGTGAATTATTCAACAAATTATTATAACTAACTCACTCACTGGCTCTGTGGAACCTGTAGGTTTATGGCAGCGCGGACATAAGCTCTCCCTACATCCCATCCCGAGCTAACGTTTTTCAATATCTCCTGTATAATCTACTTCCCTCAAATCATGCATAATGTTATTCTCCCACCTCATTCTTAGTCTTCCAACTGGGTGTTTTCCCTCCGGTTTTCCTACCAGAAATTTCCAAGCACCTCTTTCATCTTCCATACGTGCCACATTTCCTGCCCATCGCAGCCTACGAGACTTAACTGTTTTTATTATATCTGGCTTCCTATGCAGATCATGTAGCTCACTATTATGTAGTGTTCTCCATTCACCTGTCTGTTCATCTCTTTTTGATCCAAAAATTTTCCTAAAAACTTTATTCTCAAATACTCGTAATCTTCTGCCCTTTTTTAAAACAAATTATTTATTTTGTTACAATTTTTTTATTAAAGTTTAAATGTAATATTACATAATAAAAACTCTTTCATCATTAATTGAATAAACTGGTATAAATTTGTATTATGTTATAAGTACTAATTTCAGTCTTAAAATAACTTTTTATTCAGTGTATTTTATTGTACCCTGAAAACCGAATGTTTTAATACTCGTACCACTTCCTACCAAACAACAATAATGCAGCATCAGTAAAGTCTTCCTAAAACATCTGTTTTACATCAACAATTCTCAAGTTCAGACAGTTGATTTACATCAGTATGTTTAGTGCATCTCGTCATTTTAAGTGTCACAGTCAAATTTATAATACCTCATTGTTTTTAACTCACAAGTTTGCAGATCTACAAAGACTGAATGGTGTGTTAGAAGTTAAATATAATTTTAATTATGTATATATCAGTATACACTAGTTATTAACAATATTATGTGTTAATATATAATTTTACAATTTCTTAAATGTTTCTGGAATGAGAGAATAATCGTAGAGGTATACATTTTGTGTTATAAAAGGAGAATAATGGGAAGTTTAAACATTAAATTAAACACTATAACAATAATTTAGCTTATAATAAAAGCTAATATTATCGTGCATTTTAATATCATCTTAGATATGTCATGAGTAGGGGATGCAATATCAGTAAATGATACCAAGCCAATGAAATATATTTATACCTCTTAAATATTACTTGTAACAGCATGAAAATTGTTATAAATTATTATCGATAGCTTAATTTACTTACAATATTCAACATCAGACATTGGCGTAGGGTAAAAGTACAAAATATTACAACACATTACAAAGCTACTCTCTAGAAAATATTTTTAATAGACCTACCAGCTTGAATTCGTAGGTGCCTACTGAATATATCAATAAAGATTGTTAAATTCAATGACGTTTATTATGTAGCAATTTATTTCAAGCGCGAGGTTCTCCTACGTACCATAAATTTACGACACGGGACTCACGGATTTCCTTCCTTCTGGAGAAAGCTACATTCAGAATTGTTACGCCTTTAATATGTCATTGATTCCTATCGAGTTTGAAGGCGCGAACCTCGGAATCGGAGGCATGCAGAGTAACCACTTGTCCACGACGACGATGATGATGTAATAATTGTAATAATGATAGTAAACATAATGTACTGATGATAATAACAATAAAAATATTTGTAAGTGCGCAAAGGATTATTACCAAGTAGCTCCGTCAATGTTTGTAAGAGCGAGCGATCTCCACTCACGCGAAAGGTATTGCGGGCAGTCTACACATAGGAGATTTTAGGAAAAATAATTATTTTTGGTAGTTTCCTTTCAATACTCCACTTTAATACTAATTACAAAAAAATAACTGGTGTTCAGGTAATAATGTGGCATTTTTTGATTTTATAAAATTTTTGGTGAGGAAGGTCAATTGCGTATTAATTGCATTTACGCCCTTCAGAAAAACGTAAATATTAACTAATTTTCAAACGATATAGCATTAAATCAACTATAATGTGACTATCTTTTCAAGTTGAGGGAATAGCCATATTTCGAAAAATGTATTTTATAAAAGAGACTATTTAAAACAATACGATAAATTGACAGCTCTATTACTCTTTAATTACACCAAGCGAAGACTTGAAATTCGGTTCAGATATTCAGTATACCATAAAGTTTCACTGTAAAAAAATTGTAAACTTTTAAAGATGTGAGTTCAATTTTCACAATTTTTTTGCCGATTTCATATGGAATGTCCCATATGTGATAGAACAAAAAGTCAGTCAGTCACGGGACACTAGCGGGAATAATAATGACTTTACAAGAAAATGTCTTCAATAATATTTTGTTAGTTGTGTATCGATAACGTAGAATCCAAGATGATATTTTATTCCATCAATTATTATGTTGTGTACAGTAATTTATATACATTTTCCGAGACTGACTGACCATAGCTTGCAGTTAACAATTATAGGACACATTTAAGGTATATAGAACAGCAGAAATCAATTTATATTATTACATTTACGACTAGGGAGGACCAAAGTATGGTTTGACAAAAGAGTTTGTACAATAAAACTAATTAATACGACCAAATCATTAGACAACAAATTGGTAAAATGTTGCGTGTTTTTACAGGCTTGGAATATTACAAGTTCTACCACTAATATTACATTAAAATAATACACTTATGAAACATTATCTTATAGAATCAGATAATTTGATCCTTAAAGATATATATTACGGGGTGTAAGAGGTAGTGATGTGCATTCTATAACCTCTCCTACCTAATTCTCAACCTCACCTGCACGTGGTACACCCTGCTTTTAACTAACGAGGTAATGGGGACCGAGTCACGGCGGTATAAACCGTTCCATCGAATATGGAGGAAATACCATATTTTGAACGCCTGACTAGAGGCTATAAGGTAGCAGCCCTACCACTAGTCTTGCTCTGCGGATGGTTGGTAACCAACCCAGGGGACTTCCTACTACTCGAAGAAACTTAAGCAAAGACTGGAATGATCACACTGATGACGACAAAGCAAGAAATAGGTTAATGATTAAGGATCTCAAAGTTGCAACATGGAATGTGAGAGGAATAACACATAAAGAAGAAGAGTTAGAAGTAGAGTTAGACAAAAGAAAAATTGACATTGCCATTATTTCGGAAACAAAAAAGAAGAACAAAGGATCAGAAGAATTAGGAAAATATGTAATGATTTATTCTGGAGTTCCAGCAGAGAACTGGGCATCATCAGGAGTCGCAATTTTAATAAGGAAAAATTTTGCAACACAACATTTTATATTACCAATGGATTTCCCCAAAAATTGTAACAGTTAGAATAAAAAATTTTAGGACATAATTTGAATATAATTGGAATTTATGCCCCTGTAGAAGGAAACGATTCAGAAACCATAGAATTTTATGATATTTTACAAGAAACCATTGACAAAGTAAATAAACAAGATTATCTCATAATTGCTGGTGATTTTAATGCAAGAGTCGGAAATCAACCGATAAGAGAATGCATTGGATCAGAAGGAGAACCAACTTGCAACAATAATGGTAAACTGCTAATAGATTTTTGCATATTCAATAATTTAAGAATCACAAACTCCTTCTTTAGACACAAGAAAATACACAAATATACATGGGCAGCAAGGGGATCAAAGTCTATAATAGATTATGTACTAATTAATAATAAATTTAAAAAGTCTGTAAATGATACTAGAGTATACAGAGGAAGTGAAATTGATAGTGACCATTTTCTTGTTGAAAGCAAAATAAAATTATATCACAAACACATCAGCACAAGAAAATACAAGCAGACAGTACAAAATAAGATACCAAAAAAGTTTAAAATTCACTTATTGGAAGACCAAAGTACACAAATATTATATCAAACTAGAATAAAGAATAAACTTAAAACAAGCACGGGCGATATTGAAGAGGACTGGATAAATCTAAAACAAGCAATCATGGAAGCAGCATATGAGAGTCTCGGATATAAACAAATCAAAAACAAAAAGAGATTACGAACTTGGAATCCCGAATTAAAAGAAAATATTGAACAAAAGAAAAAAGCCTATAAAGTGTATTTACAAACTAAACAAGAGGAACATTATACAGAATATAAAAAACTCAGAGCTAAGGTTCGTAAATTGTCTAGAAAATACAGAAGGGATGATTGGGATAAATTTGTAAAATCCTTAGAACGTGATATTACAGGAGCACAAAGACAGGGATTTAAAATATTCAAAAAATTACAGATGGAAACAAAAGACAAAATTAATGTTAATCTGATACCAAAACAAGACTGGATTACTTACTACAAAAATCTTTGGTCAGAACCGAACACTCACACTGAAAAAATTACTTCGAATTTGACTTGTGAAAATGAAATAGAAAAACCAGACATAACAATGGACGAACTAGAAGAAGTTTTAAAGAAGGCCAAGAACAGGAAAAGTCCAGGTTTAGATGATTTAAATTTAGAACTTTTTAAGTATGGAGGAACTGCCTTGAAAGAGAAACTATTAGAACTTTTTAACAATATTTGGCATTGTCTTAATATTCCAACGGATTGGGAAACGGGTCTAGTAATTAATATACATAAAAAAGGTCAGAAAAACAAATGTGATAACTACCGAGGCATTACCTTACTCCCAACTGCATCTAAATTATATGCCAACATAATTAAAAATAAGTTATCAGTAAGTACTGAAACATTTTTGGAAGAAGAACAATGTGGATTTAGAAAAGGGAGGAGCACTATAGATGCAATATTTACCCTGCAACAAATTATGGAAAAAAGGAGAGAATTTAATCTCCCACTGTACATACTATTTATAGATTATGAAAAGGCATATGATAATGTAAACCGAGATAAACTTTGGCAGATACTGCATGAAGAACATATACACTCACATGTAATACGAGCCATACAAAGCTTATATCAAAATTCTAAAATCAAAATTAAATTACCAGATGGAGAAATAACAGAACACATAAACACAGGCAAAGGTGTTCGACAAGGATGTGGACTATCTCCACTCTTATTTAATATATATATTAACAGAATAGTGCAAGAATGGAAACAAACAGTAAACAGTGGAATTTCAATAACTAGGAATAAAATAATTCAAACAATATTATATGCTGATGATCAAATAATATTATCAGATTCCGAAGATAGCTTACAAATAGCAGCATATCAATTATTCAAAATTGCCAGCAAATATAATATGAAAATTTCCACATCAAAATCCAAAACAATGGCAATGTGTGGAAAAAACATACAACGGGTGAAAATTGAGATTGATGGAAAAATTATAGAACAAGTGTCAGATTTCTCTTACTTAGGAAGTGTATTTGCAGAGTATAAGAGTGACATTGATTCAAAATTACAAAAATATAATAAAATGAATGGGGTAATACGAAGACATTTTGGTAAACAGATGAGGACAGAGACAAAACTAAGATTACATAACGTCACATCAAAAGCTGCTCTAAAATACGGAAGTGAAATTTGGATTTTAAATAAAAGAAACTCTCATAAACTTCAAGTAAGCCAAATGCGCTTCTTACGATCATTGTTAGGAGTTAATAGACTGGATCACCAAAGGAACACTACTATCAGAGGAAAACTTGGAGTAGCAAGTTTAAATGAAGATATCCAAAGATACCAACAAGAATGGAAAAATCATCTGAGAAGAATGGCAAGAAATAGACTTCCAAAATTGGCATTCCAATATACCCCAACTGGACATAGGGACCAAGGAAGACCAAAACATCGGTGGAAAGATCAAGACCATCTTCGCTAGGTTTACCGTACAGGCCACATGGCCTAAAACGAATTTGTTCATGATGATGATGAGATATATATTACGTCAAAAAATATTTCTGCGTCAAATTCAAACTTTTCACCTCGGTATGACATTTTCATGGGATCGCTCTATAATCACTAATGAAAATAATTATATTAAAATATGAACATCCCAAATAATTACATAACCTGGAGTTTGTAAATAAAAAGTTAATAGATGAAAGATAATTATTAACCTGGAAATGTTCATATAATTAATAATATAAAAAATTGAGAATGGATCGGGGTGAAGCATCATGCCTTGGCGCGGGGCTACCGAACGTGCGTTAGTTTGATTTCCTATGAGTAATTTTTTTCTTATGGAATTTTGCCCAGTCAGCATCATGAGTAATTTTGCTAACTCTAAAATATAGAGGCTCCAGTTTGAGTGAACTAGCTATAGATATTGTAAGATCGGTAGGCTGACCACATGTTACCCATATACCATCTAGATTATAGACTTCCTCTGAAAAAAACATAGTTCTAAGTGGTTAGACATTTGGTAGATCAAAAGTTTTGATGGGTTAAAGAACGGAAAAGTTTAATAAGAATAGTACCGGTATAACACAACATTATGTGAAATGATATAAAATATAATATTTCTAATATGAGAGTAAAATTTGTTATAATTTCAATTAACATGCATTATATACATCACGATATATCATAACAACTAGCATTTAAACTATGAAAAATTAAATATTTGAAAATGTATTTAATATTCACCTGATAGAGGAAGCGTTGTCTGTAAATCTCAGCTACACAGATTAAACAGTTTTGAATCCAATCTGTAAAATATTAATATTTTATTAATATCATTTAAAACCATAATTTTCTATTTCATATTCAATGACGTTACTTGCTAACGTTACGGTTATTGTGTCATTCGTGCTGTCAACAAGCCGCATTTCGTCAAAATGTTTATGAAATCAACCTTCTTTTAATAAATGTGCTAATTGTGCTTAGGAAAAAATAGCTCTTATAAATTTAAATGGTTATTATATATATAGTTTTGAAGCGGTGGACTACTGGTTTGTTTCTTGCCTCTGGTTCCGTGGCTCGCGGGTTTAAACCCGGCCGGAGTCGATCGGTATTTTAGAACGGAATAATTCAAGGAGCAAGTCTTCCGGGAAATACTTTAAGCTATGGGTCCCGAATGTGAAGATTCTTTAGGCTCGCATAAGATCCTTAAGCCTGAATAAGAAGGCCTCTAAGCAAAATTTACTGACCTCAGCATCCTAGTAATACCTTAGTAGCCTGTTAGATGTCTCATTGAGTCGGTGTGTTGACCGCAAGCTATGCATGACACCTATGCGCAAATAAGGTAACTAACTTGGACTAGTAACTCCTTACAAAGGATAGACTATGGCTCAACAATGCGCTACGCCATTATCGATAGATTGTACATAGTTTTCTCCGCTGAAATATTCATAATGTGGGTCGGACTGCGAACAGTATCATCTGTTACAGTGCAAAAACATAGGAACCTCGATAACAGATTTCTGTAAGATATGAAAACAATTGAACACATGAACACGATCTTAGTACATGGACATTGTTTGCAATAACATCTATTATTACAATATACATAATGGCAAAGGTAACTTTAAGAAAGTGACATTATTGTAATATTATATAATGATTTGACAAGACATGTAATACGCGTACAATTAGAGCACATGTATTTTCTTCTCTCTCTCTCTCTCCCTCTCTCCCTCTCTCTCTTCTCTCCCTCTCTCTCTCTCTCTCTCTCTCTTTGCATATATATATATATATCTTTCTCTCTCTTTATATATACAAACATTGGTCGAGAAGAACTGTAATAACTCACACTAACATCACATTAATCATTTTTAACATTGGTTACCAGGTCACATTGCAGTTAGATTCTTATAGTGATTCAATTATAATATAAAATTTAAAAAAAATTTCTTTCTCCTTCATAAATACAAAATATGAATGTCGAGGACAAACAATGGGAATGACGTTATAGTTACGTCACGAATGTATATATGTATTTTTTTACTTTTTTTTTGCTATCTTATGTTTAATCATTTTTCAATACTAGGAATAATTTATATGTCGTGAAAAAATTGGAATTATTTTTAATTTTCCAATAACACAACCATAATATATAAGGCTAATGGGAATATTAGATTTTCAACGTGGCTAATTAGACAAGACCTGTATGGAGTGGTTCTATAGATCAGAAGTCCAAGATTCAAATCTCGCTGAAAACCAGGGTGAGTTGTATTTAAAATACATAGGAATGTGATAATGTGAATTGTATAGAATTTTATGGACAAGTTGAATTGAGACAAAAGTGAAATACAAAATAAGTTAATGGAAGAAGAGAACAATAAATCGAGTAGCCAAAAATGCATTTCTTTTTAATTCTAAATTAGCTTAAGATCAAATGAACGTGAAATATGTGGTACTTCATTTATCGTTGCTTTACTATTTCATGGTTCATATAAAGTTTCTTCATATTTACGTAATATTTTCTTATTATATTTAAATGACTTGTTCTTAATTGGTAATGTCCTCTCTCTAACTTACACCTAGATAGACCTGTGTGTTTGTTATCTTGTATTATCCTGTGCTGATGGAACTGGAATCCTGACAACTAGGAACCAGCGAGGCCGGTCACTAATTTAATGTGTTTCACAGTTTTGTCCTCCCCCGAAGACATTAATTTCAAAGTATGTTGTGTATAAAGTAGGTTAGTGCCAGAGCCTGAAAAGAAGAAGATAAACATGTGATTTAAATAAAAGTATCCTCATCGCCCACAATGTGAAAATGTATTGAAATATTCTTAAACAATTAGCCCGATGACGTTACGTAGTTGGTAAGGCAATGTGCTGGAAGATTGCGGATTCGATTGTATAAGAGGTGTTGTTATTCACGCAGGTTCTTCTTCTCCTGAAGATGTCTTATAATCATTACAAGGAATCATAAATTCTAACGTTATAAAATTGTTGGATTCAAATATTGAAAAGACGTATTCATAATATATATCTTAACTACACCCATTGCTCTAAGTTTGAATATGTGTCTCAACCAATTGAGTACCATACATACGTTCTAAGTGTAAAGCCGTTGGGAAGGGCTGACAATCCGGCTGATATCTTGCACCAAATGTCTAGAAATGTGTGAGTCTTAACTACACAATTTCCCAAGGGCTTCCTAAGGACTGCAGTGGGATAAATAACACCACTCATAGCAACTAGCCGTGATATAAATTGGGATTATGAGTATTTTACCTAATACACTTCGATAAAGACGTGTGTGCCTTTACATACTAGCTTTTCTTCGTGAGATTTCATTGTGTTTTTTTTGTAAACTTCATTGTTTTCTTAACTTGTACATTAAATTAACCTAATCGATAATAATGATCCAGGGAAACAAAACAACTTAAAATGTATAAATTTGAAGTCTGGGAACAAATAAACGCCCTCCAATTAATTAAAAATATACAGAATTATAAAAAATTGATAAAATGGATATTTCAAATAATATATAACCTAGAGATTATAAAAAATAAGCAATGGTCGGAAGAGAGAGTTGTTGGTGCGGAAATGTTCATATAATGATAATGTTAAAAGTGAAAAATACAGCGTATAGGATATTACACCTTGTCGCAGAGCTACCGAAACTTGTCCCCAAAGGCTAAGATTATATATATCAGAACCCCAACTTGTTAGCCACCAAGTAATTAGCTGCCAGGTAACCCAGTGGGTTTCTATGCGGCACAATGGACGGCGCCAAGTCACCGTCTAATTAAAAAAAAAAAAAATGAGCTGCCAAAGATGCTCTGGTTCGAGTTCCTATTCGAAAAAAAATTACTGACTAAATGTCAGCTAATATATAACGGTATCCATGTTGAATTGTTATGAATATACCGATACATACCGTGTATAACATTTTGGGAATCCGTTGGTTGCCCACATATAACACATAGCTATAACGTCTACCTTTCTGTTATACCAAGTGCCTTGCACACTTATCGCTCCATGAGTTTAATTTAGTTTAAAGAAACGAAAGGCTAAATGTTAAAGCATAATAATAAAATGTTATCTGAAATAAGGTAAAATAGAATATTTGTATGTTTGGAGTTAAATTTGTTACGTTATTAAATGAGCTAGCTATGTCAGCCATTTAAACGATGATAAATGTGTTATATGAAAATGTATTTATATTTACCTGATAGAAAAAAGCGTTTGTCATTGATCTGTCTAATATGCATATCAGTATAAACGTACAGACAAATCAGTTTGTTCGGTTTGTGAAATATTCATATTTTATTAATTTAAAATATTTTTCAATTTCACATTTAGTGGCGTTGCTTCGTAACGTATTCGTAAGTTATTGCATAATTTTTTGTTATTGAACAAGGCGCACTTTATACAAATGTTTTATGAAAGTTATCTTCTTTGTAAATTATTAGGACCAAAATGTTCCGCGAACATCATCTAGCCATCATTATCATATTCGCCATGTTTAGTATGAATGTGTGTGTGGTTGGTGTGTTTCGTCTTAATGTTGTGTTGTCTTGGAGAAGGCCCTGGTATTGAGCTGATCACTCATTCAAGGAGGCCCAACATGTCCATAGTTAAAATCTTTCTTCGGACAAGTGATGCGTCTGAGTGACTTGTGATACATAAACGTACCCCACGTACAAAGTGTGAGGTTAAACTACACTATTGAATGGATGTATATATATATATATATATATATATATATATATATATATATATATATATATATTAACTATACGTCTACCGCTGTGATCTCGAGGTAGAGTTCTGTCTTATCACGCAGCGGGCCCGGCTTCGATTCCCGGTCGGGACAGGTTCCTGGGTGAGGCTTTTTCGGGGTTTTTCCTCATCTGTAAGACATATGTCAGGACGCTTAGGGCACAACGGTCCCCGAAAATCATCCGGCCATGATCATCATCCTTATCATTATCATCCTACACCGGTGTGGAAGTCAGTTGGAAGCTACCACACCTATAATTCCCTAGTAAAGCTGCATAACGGAGCCTGAAAATGCTATGATTGCAGTGAAAGACCTGTCCTCGGGCAGAATTACTCTGGATGGATTAACTATATGTAGCGGAAAAGCCCAATATGGAATAAAACAAACAAATTACATATAGTTTTCTCGTGGAATCCCTTGTTTAAAACATTCTCAAACCACAGCTTTATCTTCATAAAAATGTGACACTAAGTTAACATTTTGTTAATTTGACATTGGGTGCAAGTTCATAGGAAAACGGTTGGAACAAAGAGAGTTGATCAGATAGGTGAATGGAGAAGGCTACATAACATTGAACTACATGGTCATTATAGGAAGCCAGAGATAATAAGAATAGTTAAGTCTAGTAGATTGCAATGGATAGGACATGTGTCAACAATATGGAATGAAAGATGTTAGTGGAAGCTTCTTTATAAGAAAACCAGAGGGAAAACACGCAATTGGTTGACCAAGAATGAGGTGAGAGAATAATATTAATCATGATTTTAGGGAAGTAGATTATACAGGGAATAATTGGAAACCATTAGATCAGGATAGGGATGTATGAAGAGCTTATGTCTGTGCGGTCATGAACTTACGGGTTCAATTATGCCAGTGAGTTTGTTTGTAATTATGTAATATTCAGGCATATAGAAAAATATAAAAAATATATTCTCTTTGTCCTATGTTTACTTTCTTCTTCTTTTTCTTGAACGACATAGAAAATCTTGGTCGACTAATGGTTACCATGCGTGCATTTGACTCCCAGGGTCATGAGTTCACATTCCCAGAGATCTGTGGTTTAACAGGTCGTAAATATACTGAGTACCGGTTCCGTCGGAAAGTCACCAAATACTTCGGTACCGTGAATATATTCACGGTATGTAAAATAACCTCATGTTTGAAGAAACATAACTCGGAGTAAAATACGTTTATCCTTTCTCGCTCATATTTGAATTTTACACGAATGATCGTAGATGTTAAAGACCGTCCTTAATTAGAAATAATATCATAAAACTGAATGAATTTTAGGTTTCTAAACTAAGTTTTACCCAACTATACATAGTCTAGCTTCTTTTGTTGGAATATTTTTGGAGTGGTTTCAAACATCCAAACTCCAACTTAGAAGACTAGAATTTATTTAAGGTTATACCCGTTAGAAGATTATCTTCTCTACGGCTAACATTTTCCTCCTGCACATTGATCTCTTTCTGCCATCTTTCGTTGGAAAGTCAAATTTTCTCTTCCGGCATTGATGCAGTCTGACAACGTTCTTCGAGATTAATTAATTATTTGGTTTCTTGCCCACGGTTTGTCCAGTCTATCATGGTATTTTTGATTTAGCTCTAAACACTCCCACTACCGTCAAGGTCATGGAATCCCTGATGGCCCTAGATATTTTTAGGATTGTTATTAATTAAACATTTCCTCTTTCTAACTTAACTTTGGGTATGATATGCGTTTGTTATATTGTGTTGTTCTTTGCTGCCTTCATGATGTACCGGAGTCATAACTAAAGGCTCAGCTAGGCAAGTCATGTTGTACCAATTTAATGTTTATTTCTTGTTCACGTTTATTTTCCTCCGCCAGCATAAAAACCGTGGTAAAATTGTGGTGCGAAAATTCGTTTAGGGTAAAATAATTTTAAAAAAAGAGGATGAATTAGTGTTTTAAATAAGACCAAAAAAATTAAGTGGAATAGAAGAAATTGATTAATATATTCTGAAAATAATAGTCAGAAACATGGTGCATAATTTGATAAGGCAATATACTATAAGCCGGGAGGTAGCGAATTCGATTGCGGATGAGGTTAGGATTTTTACCACATGACCAACCATTATGGTAGGATCATGTCACTGGGTTCTACTCGGTCTCTAAAATCAATGAGTACCATATATATTTCCTTGACTAAAAACGTCCATCCCGGAGCAATGAAAACTCGGGAGATAAATATTCTCCAATTGTCTAATGAGGCGTCAGCCATAATGTACTAATGTTTCAATAGCTGTCTGAGACCTGTGGTAGGATCGCTTTACGCATTTACAAATATATAGCTTGGGGTGATGAGTGCTTTCCACCAGACAACTTGATGTCTTTACATACTCACTTCTTTCAAGAGGTTTCGTGATGTTTTATGAAATTTGTTTTGTTAACTTTTACATTAAACTAGACCTAAATCATTATGTTGATCTACCGAAATAACTAACTTATGTAGTGTATAATATTGTAGTCTGAGAACAAATCAGTGTCATGTATTAACTTGCAAAACATAGAGAATTATTAAAGGAGAAAAATCAATAAGTGCGATATTTTAAGTATTTACATAACTCGGAGTAAATGAACAAAGCAAGCAATAGACGTAAGAAAATCATTAATGCGAAGATTTCCGTATAATAATTAATACAGGAATCGAAAAAAACAACGACCTAATGTATCATGTCTTGGCACCGGTCCACAAAACTTCAAGTCTCTGTGGAGAAGGAATTTTCTCACGCAATATTAGTCAGTAGGAGATCGGTGTCCTTTGTGAAACGCCCAGTTGTTAGACCAAGAATGAGGTGGGAGAATAACATCCATGATTTGATGGAAGTAGATTATACGGTGGGTGAATAGTATCACGTTAGTCACTGTATTGTCGTGATAGAGTATTAGATTCTCAATGGAAAGTGATATATTTTAGTAGTCCGAAAAATTAAAAGAATCTGTTTAATCACGAGTTTACTTGCCTCCAAATTTGGCACATATTTAAAAAAGTAGGTAAGTTGTACAATTGAGGAGGTTAGAAACAAAAGCACAAGTTGTGCAGTATTGAGAAAACAGTTTTAAAGTTGAAGTTGTACAAGAAAATGACAGGTAAGTCAAAACGATAACTGCGGGTGATGAGTGTTTTCCCCCAGATAACGCGAAAAATACATCAATATTTTTACATAATCCTTTTTTTTCAAGAGAAAGGCAATTATTTAGTGACGGAAAATTGACTTTCATGGATTTTTCCATGTACGCTTCATTTAAAATGATAACTATGGTATTGAATATTCACCTGATAGAGGAAGCTTTGTATATTTTTCCACGGTATATATTAATAGATGATGCACTTCAGTCCTTGAAATATTAATATATTTCAAAATTAATTTGAAAAAAAAAATTGTCATTTTAAGATTTCGTGACGTTGCTTTGTTACGATAGAGTTATTATTACGTCAACATTAGCAACAAAGGACATTTTTACAATTATTTTTTACACGATAGTGCGTACTGTCGTACTTACAGGAATGGCGACCATGATTGAAAGTTCAATTTCCCAAATTTCGGGGTGGCCATCCTATAAATAACTGAATAACTGTACTGTAATACGAAAAATTACTTACCTAGGGTAGGAAGTAAAACTACTGCCTTTTTGTATACTTGGTGCATTGTATATATAAAAATGTATCAAAAGGGTAGTGTGAATATACATTATATGAAACAAATCACAGCATTTTGAAACAATAATAATCAATAAATTCATTCTTGCCGCCATTTTATCCCTGATTGGCGTTACTGCCTGCTGTAGTCTCAACTGAATTATTTTCGACATTTACCGCATACACATTGGTCAGACTAACGCCAGTCACTTGTTTATAATGAACGTAAATATTTCCAAGACAGATGTATTAGTTTACTACTGTTTGTAATTTTCAAACACCATCGTGAAAAAAAAAAAAACAGTACAACACAGTTTGTGAAGTGTTTTACAGAATCTCGGAAATTAAATCCTTGGTATCGCTCGCTTTTTAATCATTTCCTCACTTCTGTAAATCCACTTACAATCTCGCATAGTTGTTTACTATTGCGAAATTTATCTGTTCCTAATAAAAAAAATTATTGAACGTGGGGAAAAAGTTCTCAAATAGTTTTAGATACCTAACTACAACACGATTCCTCACAGTTTTATTTTTAAAAAGTTATATTATGTTACAATTTCGGATCTGATATGGAGAATGTAATATGCATACGGTTGGAGTTGTTTTTTTTATTTTCCTTCTTCTTAAGCGCTGTAATCGATATTTGCTAGACTAGAGCTTATCAAGCTCGCTTCTGGTTTTATGTTCACGGGAACAAACCCTGGCGGCTTTTGTCGATTTTTAGCACGTAAAAATCGTAAGTATATGTTCCTTCGAAAAGGACTAGAAACTAGTCTTACGTACTGGATTTATGGCACATAAGATAATATCATGCTTGTAAGAAGAAGTCTTGTTGGTTTTTTCTACCTTAGATAATAATTACGACACTAATTAGTTTAGCTTTTAAAGAGTGTCGTTGATTATTAATTACGACATAACACCATTTGAACGTATTGGTTTGTTTCAACTTTTCTCCCGTAGAAGAGTCGCCTCTTTTACGGCTAAAGTGTTCCTCCCACCCGTTGATCTCTCTTCCACCATTTATATAGCTGAAAATTCAAAATTTCCTTTCGACATTGATGCTATTTGACATTTTATTCTGCATATCTTCTTTGTGCGGTTTCTCGCCAAGATTTCCCTAGCAAGGACGAGTTAACAATAACTATGCAACTATACAATTGCTAGTTTAGTTTTTGGGGACTAGAAAAACACAAATACATCCATCAGCATCGTCGTGGAATTCCTATTGGGTTCAAATATTTCTGATGAACTAACTAACTCAATGACACTAACAAAATCATAAATTCTGAGCTAATATTTCCCCAATCATCCCCTGTGTAATCTACTTCCCTAAAATGATGTTTAATGATATTTTCCCAACTCATTCTTATATATAAACTGGGCGTTCTCCCTCTGTTTTTTAAAAGTTTCCACGTGCCTCTTTAATTTCTAATTCGTGCCTCTTTCACTTCTAATTCGTGCCACATGCCCTGCCTATCGCAGTCTACCAGACTTAACTATTCTTATTATATCTGGTTTCCTATAAAGCTCATGTAGCTCAGTGTTATGTAGCCTTCTCCATTCGCTTGTTCACCTCGCTTTGGTCCAAAAGTATTCCTAAGAGCTTTATTCTCTAATACTCGTAATCTTGTCTCTACTCTTAAAGCAAGAGTCCTTGTTTCACACCCATATAATTAACTGGCAGGACAACAGTTTAATATATTTTCACTTTAACGGTTTTTGAGTGAAGTTGGGGCGATAATAGTCTCTACAACGCATAATAACATGCATTTGCAGAGTTGAGCCTATGTTTAATTTACTTGTGCATCTCATTCCAACCTAATCTAAACTAAACTAAACTTACCGAACCAAACCTAACCGTACCTAACCTAACCTAACGTACCCTAACCGAACCTAACCTAAGCTAGCCTTACAGAATCAAACAAGTGTGGCGTGAACACACGAATCAAAGAGTAAAAAGCCAAACCAAACCTAACCGAACCTCGACAAACCAAGCTAGCGTGGCAGACCATCCCAACCTAACCTAATTTAACCAAACCTACCCTGACTTGACCTGATCTGACCTGATCAGACCTCACCTGACCTGACCTAACCCAACCAATCTTAACCTAACCTAACCTAATCTAACCAACCTAGGGTGGTGTGACCACTCCAACCAAAAAAAAACTAATCTAAGCGAACCGAACCTAACCTATCATTTACCTAACATAAGCGAAGCTAAACTAACATAACCTAACCTAACATAATCTAACCTAACCTAACCCATCCTAACTTAACCTGTGTTCTGAAAGTAAACATTCAATTGTGGTAACCATCACTTCATGTTAATATTGCCAAGTAAACAAACATGAATAACATTGTTCTGCATGTTAAAATTTATGTTTTACTGATAGATGATTCTAAACGGAACTTTTGTTTCTTAAATTCCAAACATCACGTCAGGGTTTCAAAAATTTTCATGAATAACTACAAATGGAATTATACGTTTGTGGAACGTAATAAAAATCACTTTCAACGAGAATATTTTATAAAAAACTAGGCCAGAATTTGTCACTAATTAACATTAATTAATAATAATAATAAAAATAATATTTATTATAATTAATAATTATAAGCACATTCATAACCTTACCTTAATATTGCATTTCAATTTTTCTCCTATTTGACTTCTCGCATGTTGTTCAGAGCAGACACTTTTAAACATCCAGCAATAGTCACCCATCCTGTTAACACTTAATTTCCCTCGATACATCATTTTCATATTTCTTTTATAATCTTGTGAAATATTTCACCCTGTTTTCACACTAAAATCCCCTAAATTATCATGGAAATAATTTTAATGGGAATGGAGGAAGTGAACTTTCACACTCATGTTGCAACCAATCTCTTTGTAATTTTGTAGCATCACTTTCATTATTTTAACATAATTTGGGTCTATTTTATTTCCAAAGAAATTAAAAAAAACATTTCTGAAAGCATTCCAGGCACACTTCACTTCTCGACTCACAGTATTCTCGAACTGACTGTCCATCATCAGTTTTCAAATTTGTGGGACAAAGAATACACCAGTTTTAATAGTTTCATTGGATAATGAAGGAAATGTAGCGTAAAGGTATTTAAAGCACTCGCTGTTCTTATCTAGAATTTTTAAAAATTCGTTTAGTAAACCTAATTATACATCGAGTGGTGGCAACAACACTTTTGAGGGATCAATCAGAGATTCATTTCTTATATTTTTTTCGTCCGGTATAAAATTAGTCCTACGTGGCCACTGATCCCTTTCCCAGTGGTCTGACCTAGCTATGCTGTCCCATTAACATAACAAACAGGGGTATTTTGTGAAACCAGCTTGCAGGAACAAGTAGTAGTCTAATAAATGATGAAATCTCCACAGACCAGCCATAGATGATTTTGCTAATGCAGTTTTTTTATTGAAGTCGAGAAAGTAAGAGAAAGCTAAGATCTCTATATTGAAAACAGTAAACTCAAACAAAATAGGTTACAACTTGGATAATTAGCGTCAAATTCCAATCCAGGCCTCAATGGACTGACGAATGTTACACAGTGGTCTCTCTCTCTCTCTCTCCTCTCTCTCCTCTCTCTCTCTCTCTCTCCTCTCCCTCTCTCTCTCTCTCTCTCTCTCTCTCTCTCTCTCTCTCTCTCTCTCTCCCCTTATTTATTTATTTTATTTTTCGCGGTTTTAGGACCTGTTACGAGTTGTAAGTCTATGATACGAGATCTTTCCAAAAATGATGTATTTAGGTTTTTTATGTCCCTAAAAATCCATTCACTTAAGCGAGAATTGCAAATGCGAAACTCAAAACCTGAGACGACTATGATAATCGCTAGTCAATCAGGACCGACCTGTTGAACTATAGAACGCCTTTTTAAGGTGCATTCAAAATATTGTAGATTAAAAAAAGTATCTCCTCTACTATTTAATTTTGTACTAGAGCATGCCATTAAATCTTTAGAGAATAAGGAAGGCTTACAACTGAATGGTATTAATAAGCTGTTAGTTTATGCTGATGATGTGGTACTACTGGCCGATAGCGAGGAGATACTAAAGGCCAACACGCACACACTATTGAGTAACACTAAGAATTAGGACTGGAAGTAAATATCAGTAAAACTAAATATATGGTCACACGTATAAATACATTATATAATGGAAATGGACAGCTAATGACAAATGAGGGAAATTTTGAGGAATTGGCTGAATTCAAATACCTAGGAACAATAATCACAAATAGGAATGAGATGCACAAAGAAATTAAACATAGGCTCAATTCTGGAAATGCATGCTATTATGCATTGCAGAGACTTTTTGATGTCCCAACTCCTTTCAAAAAACGTTAAGCTGAAAATATATAAAACTATTATTCTACCAGTTATATTATATGGGTGCGAAACATGGACTCTTACTTTAAGGGAGGAAAGGAGATTACGAGTATTTGAGAATAAAGTTCTTAGGAAAATTTTTGGACCAAAGAGAGATGAACAGACAGGTGAATGGAGAAGACTACATAACAATGAACTACATGGTCTTTATAGGAAGCCAGATATAATAAGAACAGTTACAGTAAGTCCCGTAGACTGCGATGGGCAGGACATGTTGCGCGTATGGGGAATGAAAGACGTGCATGGAAACTTCTTGTAGGAAAGCCAGAAGGAAAACGCCCAGTTGGTAGACCAAGAATGAGGTGGGAGAACAACATTAACTATGATTTGAGGGAAGTAGATTATACAGGAAATGATTGGAAAGCATTAGCTCAAGATAGGGATGTATGGAGGGCTTATGTCCGTGCGGCCATGAACCTACGGGTTCGATAGTGCCAGTGAGTAAGTAAGTAAGTAATCGAGTTTTTCTTTGGCAAGGAAATAATCGGCCATAACAGACACTCGTTTCGAGACGAATTGCAACTGGGCTACAGTTCTACCAGCCAGGAGAGAATAACAAAATGTCGTAAAGACAAACTGCTGGCATTTTTTAAAAAAAACACTATACAGTTAATAATTTATAGACATGTTTGTGAAAAAGTGACGTATCTCAGGGGAACAGTAAAATTTCAATCAACATTAATTTATCTGCATTGAATATTTTAAGAAGGGCAGTATTTCTTATGACACGTTATTTTCCCTTGTGTACAGAACTTGCTGAAACCGGGTCGTGCGTCTCTGAATAAATAACTGCAGTATTCACTCTCATGTCCCGTAAGGATTCTGTTTTAATTATTTTTTTCAATCAATCGATAGTATTAATGAAGTATAAATCAACATTAAGAGTTTGTATAAAATGTTATAACTAAAAACCTGTTATCAAATTATTAGTTATCCTGGGAATTGTATTCCTCTTGATACAAATCAGAAATTACTTAGAATGTTACAGCATGTTTCATAAAAACTTTAGACTTTCTTTATAAAATAAATAATTACATTTCAAGAGTCCGGTCTGAAGAAGTGTTAAAAAATATTAATAAAGTTATTTTCTATATAATTATTATTATTATTATTATTGTTATTATTATTATTATTATTATTATTATTATTATTATTATTATTATTATTATTATTATTATTATTACGAAGCATTGGGTGAGAAAGACGACTATAGAGGAAGGACAGCACTGTTTTGGAACGATGAAATAGAGAAAGAAAGACAAAATAAGAAACAGTTATTTTTAAAATAGCTTAGTACAAAGAACCAAAATGACAAAATACAATATCAAAAAAGCAAGCAAAAGTGAGAAGAATGGTTACTAAACACAGAAACGAGATTTGGGATGAGAAATATACAGAAACACAAACATATTCAGGAAGGAAGAAGAGTTCTGAATCATGGAAATTTATAAAAAATATACGTTCATCGAATAGAAATAAGAATCTTCTCAACCTAATAGGGATACATGAATGGGAAGAATAATACGAAAAGCTATTAGTAGAGGACCGAAAAGAATTTTTGGGACAAAATGACGATTTATCAGAGATGGAAACAGCAAACATAATCGAAATTGATATAAATACTGTAAAAAAGGAAATTATGAGAATGAAAAATTATAGAATTGATTAAAAGTGGCAGTCAGAAGTTATTGGAAACGATCACTGTACTGTTTAATAAAATAATAAATGGCGAAGAAGTGCCAGAAGAACGGAAAGTCGCTATTATAACATCGATACATGAGAACGTAGACAAGAGAAAGTGTGAAAATTATAGAGGCATATCAGTAACGAGTACATTAAGTAGATTATATGGACGTATACTAAGTAAAATGGTTGATATAGAATACCAGGATAAAAAATGGAAGAACAATCTGGTTTTAGAAGTGGTAGGTCATGCACAGGTAATATATTTTGCATAACACAAACGATAGAAAAAAAAGAGCTACTAACAGAGATTTACATTTGTTTTTTGTCGATTTAACCAAGGCATATAGTATTCCCCAAAAAATGTTATGGGAAACTTTAGACAATTCTAACATTACCAAAAAATTAGTAGAAACTATAAAAGCATTATACAAATGATCTATTTCGAAAATAAAAGTTGGAAATCATATAAAAAAGGGATTTACTATTACAAAAGGTTTAAGGCAAGGTTGCAGTTTATCTCCAACTCTATTTAAAATTTATCTCGAAAGAGTACTAAGAGACTGGAGGAAAAGATGTCAAAAAATGGGCATACCTATCCAAAATACACATATATAATCACTAAATTTTGCAGATGACCCGGTATTAATAGCACAGGAACACGGTGACATAGAATATATGGCTAAAAAACTAAAAGAAGAATATGCAAAATGTGGACTTTATATGAACATTGAGCAAACTAAATACCTGTGTATAGGAGAAGAAATGGAAAATATAAATTTCAACAATGGAGAAGAACTAAAACCTAGTATTGAATGCACTTATTTAGGAACAAAATTAGACCATTCAGGCGATAACACAGTGGAAATTAAAAATAGAATCGCACAAACAAAACAAACGATAAATGCTTTAAACTCTGTTTGGTGGAGCAAAAATATTACAAAAAATAGAAAATTACAAATATATCAAACCATATTTCAGAGCATTTTAACATATGGTGCTGAAGTATGGCAAATTCCTACCAGAGAAATGAAAAGAATTTTAAGTACTGAAATGGATGTTTTAGGAAGATCAGCTGGAAAATCTAGAATGGATAGAATACGAAATAAAGAAATAAGGGAAATTATGGGTGTACAAGATGAGCCGGACATCATAGACATTATAGAAAAGCAAAGATTGCAGCGGTATGGCCATGTCAAAAGAATGCCAGAACAAAGATTGCCTAAAATTGTTATGGAATGGATCCCAATGGAAAGGAGGAAGACCGAATAAAACTTGGATAGAAGGGATACAAGCAGTTATGAATATCAGAGGAATGGAGGAAGATCAATGGATGGACAGAGAGGAATGGCGTTTGGTTTCCGGAAGACTGCGGCAGCTGCCATGTTACCGGATTATTATTATTATTATTATTATTATTATTATTATTATTATTTATTATTATTACTACTACTATTAGTCATACATTGTTATGTATTACCAATGCCACTATGTTGTATATGTCATTCCTGGTTTCATCTCTGCATTTGGCGGAATTGCACCCACTTCTTAGGTTGTGGCGACTTGTAGGTGGAGTTACGTTACCCCTATGTTATGACAGTTGATGAATGTCGTAAAATGGAAATGCATAGTTTATGACAAATGGAATTTTTGAAGAAAATGACTGAGTTCAAATATTTTGGAAAACATAGTTGGAAAAAAGGAATAAAATGCACAAAGTATTAAAAAATAGGCTCAATTCTGGAAATGAATGCTATTATGTAACAAAATTATAAAGTGAATATATAATACTGTTATAATCCTAGTTATATTATATGGATGTGAAACATGGACTCTAACTTTAAGGGAGGAGAAAATATTACGAGTAATCGTATATGAGAATAAACTTCTAAGGAAGATTTTTGGATATAAGGGAAATGATCGGTGGGAGGGGGTATATAGGAAACTAAGTAACAGTTGAGCTGTGTTACATTTATGGGGAGCCAGATATGACAATAAAATTAAGCCTCGTAGACTGTGATGGGCAGGATATGTAGGACAAATGGGGAATGGCAGAATGTCTTGGAGATTGTTTATAGGAAAAACAGAGCGAAAATGACCAGTAGTTAAGCCAGGAATGGGGTGGGAGAATACATTGGCCCCGATTTAAAGGAATTATATTACACAGGGGTTGATTGGTTAACGTTAGGCTCAGATAAGGGATGTATGGAGAGCTTATGTCAGCGCGGATATGAAGTCACGGGTTCGATAAAGGCAGTTAGTTTCTCATCCGTATTACGTTTATATTTTATTACTTCTGCATTTTCATCCGCTAATTCCATTCTCTTAATTCTTCTCCTGATGCCATCCATCTATTATTCTTGTGGATTTCCTATTCTCCTTCTGGTTTCAGCATCCATTCCAAATTCATTTTCGGAATTACATTAATCTTGTCTGAAATCCCGTGTTTGTCCCAACATCCAATATTCATTAACTGCTGTTTCTGTACCCGAGCTAAGTTCCAGTTGTACTGTAAACAAACTTGCTTAAGATATTACTCCGCCGACCCCGTCTATTGGCGGAATCGTGGTGTTACTTTTACCCGCCATGTGACTGAATTGTGTACGGAAGTGTGAATGATAGATGAATTTTTGTTTGATTATATCGTATAACTAGGGGAAAGAAGCCTGAATACAAGACAAGATGATACCAGTAATTAGTAACTTGCATTTCGCATTTGTTTATGTCAACAATTATATATGGGCCTACCAGACGTTTACACTTTTTCCATGATGTCGGTAGATATCCTATATTTCTATTATCAATAGGTCTTCTTAAATGTAAATTATCCCCCTACAGGGGAGAAATTCAACCATACTATTATAAATCCACTCGTTTTGGGGTAAATGTCAGTTGGCCCGTCGTCAGTGTTCCGCCTCATAGTGACATCTAGGTTACCAAGGTAGTAGGCTACTAGGATCTGAAAATTCCGTATATTTTTCTTAGAGGACTTGTTATTCAGGCTTTAGTACATTTTCGAGAATGAAAATCTACAAAATGGGGTCCCTTGGCTTAAAATCCCTTCCGGAGGACTTGCTCCTAAAAATGTCCATCGACCCCATATGGGTTTGAATCCGCGGTCCTCAGGACCAGAGGCAAGTAGCACAATAAACACTAGTCCACCCGGTCAATGCGTATTTAATCTGTTTAAATTATGATAGGTCCTCCCATATAACGTATATAGACATGTGCTAGGTAGGTCTAAAAGTATTATTTTTATTTTATCCATTTCGAGTGTTAGAAAGCAAAACATATTTTCTTGCAAGTTTAAATGTAAATAGTTACGACGCAATCCACACATAACTTTTGTTTACATTACTCGTAGGCCTAAACTGAAATTTTGCTCGGATTGATTCTGTCCTACTTTATTCCCTTTTGGTCTTATAGGAGTATACATTTTATGTCTCTAAGACACGGAGCTGGTCTGTTACTAAAATATCCAACAAGGAGCCTAGGTAATTTGTCATCGGTTTTTGTCATCTTCTAGCCTTTAGAGAATCAATATTGAGCTATAAGGCAGCAGCTGTTAGTTTTGGTTGTCTTCGTATAAAAACGGCACTAATATCAAAAAAATGTCCCGCGCCGTAGCCGAGCGGTTGAAGTAGGAAGCCTTGGCGCAGAGCTACGGGACTTGCGCTGGTTCGAGTCTCCATGGGGGAAGAAATTTTCTCATGGTATTTCGGCCAGTATGGGACCGGTGCCCACCCAGCATCGTGAGGCAATTGGGTAGCTACAATAAGTAGCGGCTCCAGGTTGAGGAACCAGCTATAACGGCTGGAGGACTCGACATGCTAACCACATGTCACCCCTACACTGGCTGTTGATCATCTACCTCTGTGATTGACACATGTGGATGTGAAGGGCCAGCAGCCGGCTGGTAAAAGGGCAACCGCTGAAAAGTGGAAAGACCCTCAATCGGAATCGGAATATCAATAATTATTTATTTTCAGGTATACAATAAATATACAAATGTGTGTAGATCTAACCAAAATTATGCAGTGTTTTTTATTCATTATTCCCTATGCCTTCAAAAATCAGTTTGATTTTAAAATTAATATGTTAATATTTTAAATAATCTTTGATTTATTCGAGAAAACAAACAGAAAATCACACTGTCTGAGTCTGCAAATATTAGTAGTTGCTGGATATTGTGTTTCTAAGAACGTTCTGAAAATACATTTAAGAGTAGGTTACAGTGATTTGTTCCATTTCGTACTAGACATACAGAAAACTTTACAGACAGATTTTAACTGTGTTCTTATGCATATTTTTAATAAGAAATTATATTAAAACAATATATAATTGACTTATGAGTAAGAATTGGTAAATTAAAAAGAAAATATAATTAAAATATAAACTTTACCTATACAGGTGTTATTAACGGTTGTCCAGCTGCTGTTATCACTCTCGCCTACACATCCTCACACCAAAGTCGAAAAATCTGCTTCCTCCACGACATCACTGATATCGCTCCCCGACTGTCCCTGTACCTGAGCAATTCAATGTAAACATCATACCAAGGAATATAATTTAAATGTAAAATTTAATTATCTTGAGAGTAATTAGTTTAAAGAGAGAAGAGTATAACTAATAAATGTAGACTTTATATATATATGTATGTAATATATATATATATATATATATATATATATATCCAGTAGTCTTGTAACATATTATTTGTATAGTCCAGATGTCAGATTTTCGCAGACTACGTTTTGGTCGTAACATTTGTAATATTAATAATAATAATAATAATAATAATAGCTTTATTTTACCTGGCAGAGTTAAGGCCTTAAGGCCTTGTCTACCACTCAACCAGGTATACTTTGTCGTTTTTAAATAATCATATTTAAACTTGAAGTGTCCTCTACAAACTGATATATTTTTTTACATTGTTTTTGGATTAAACTTTTATAACAGCGGGGGAAAATAATATATAGGTTGTACACACTGTTTATAAAAATGAATAAAAATTCACAGCTATTTTAATAGCAAATATCTAATGTACAATTTCCATCCGAGTTTTTTCATTATCATCTTAATCTCCAGCAATTTTTAACTCAGATAATACATTCAAATTCACACCTCAAACAAATTACATATTAAATAGAACGGATTTACTCTAAAGATTTATTGAAATTGTCAAATATCCATACGTGGAATTTCTCACCTGTCGCCGACGTGGCTACTTTCGCATATGGTTCCGATATTGCAACCGCCCAATTTAGAGTGATCCAAAATATAAAAGAACCGGTTAGAGGGTAAGGATGTGAAGAAATCTCTAAAAAAGTAGGTGATTAAAAAATCTGCCAGAGAATTAAACTGTATACTAATTGTTAGACATAATTATCCGGTCGTTAAATTAAACATTATAAAAACTGAATTATTATTAAACATTTTGTTCAAATTATTAACAAATTTTCTAATAATTATTTTACTGCCACTCACTTCGTATAATAGTGTTAAACAGACTTATCCATTAATATTATTGAGCAGAGCCCGAGGGACCGAGATCATGAGAACAAAATGATTGAACGTTATGAGGTGGATGGATAAAGACGAATGGAGAAGGAGACAAGAATATGTATAAATCTTAGAAATCTCTAAATAAATAAATAAAAAATAATTTCTTATCTGAATTAATACACCTATCTATGATCATAGATTAATAATTTTTTTTCGAAGTTTCTGGCAAATACGTTTTTTTTTGTTAAAACCAGTCATTAACTAATATATTGCGTGTAACAACTAATTAAAAGTCCTCGCATCAATTAAGATCAGCCAGATATTTTTATACACTTACAATTTTTAAAGTCGGCCGCGGTGGACTAGTGGTTATGCTCCTTGCCTCTGGTCCCGAGGGTCACGGGTTCAAACCCGGCTGGGGTCGATGGATATTTTAGGACGGTAAAATCCAAGGAGCAAGTCCTCCGGCAGGGACTTTAAGCCGTGGGTCCCGAGTCTGAAGGTTTTCAGGCTCGTAAAAAATCCTTAAGCCTGAATAAAAGGTCTCTAAGCAAAATGTACCGACTTTTTCCCGTCCTAGTACTACCTTGGTTTCCTAGATGACAGTATGAGGCGGTGCGCTGACCACGGACCACTCAAAATTACATATATACGAAAACAAGTGTAACTAAATTAGTATGGTTCAAATTCTTCCCTGTAGGGGGGGAGTGCCTAAATCTCTGTAAAGGGAAAAACATGGGCTTACAATACAAAAAAAATTTAATTCAGCATTTTCTGTTAAACTATTGCTTGAAAAAGAAGAGAATTCAACTTAGAAACACATTTTGCTTTCATAGATTTGAAAAAGCATTCGACACAGTCAAGAGATCAAAACTCTTAAATATATTGGAAGACAGAAATATACCAAATTTACTTCGGCAGAACATACAAAATATTTACAAAGACAACACCATAAAGATTAAATTAAATAACAGATTTTCTGAAGAAGGAATTATAAATCGTGGTGTGAGACAAGGCTGCCCCCTATCCCCAACACTCTTTGCAATTTATATCAATGAAGTAATATGTTGCTGGAACAAAACATATAAATTTGGAATAAGAATATCAGAAAATAGAAAATTAAACACCATATTGTTTGCAGATGACCAAATAATAATAGCAAATTCCGAAGATAATCTACAGAAAGGCCTGTATGAACTTAACAAAATTACAGAAGAATATGGATTAAAGATATCTACAGAAAAAACAAAAATTGTGGCATTTCAAGGTGTAGATCCTGTCAGAAGTAAAATAGTACTGGTCAATAAAATTTTGGAGCAGGTGAATAATTTCACATATCTAGGATGCAATATCTCATATGAAGAAGAAAAAGATGTAAATGCAAAAATAGCTAAATTTTTAAGAATTTTAGGGTTAATAAATTCTATCTTCAAGCCATAGTTAGTCCAAAAGCATTCTAGACTGAAAGTGTATAAACACTGGCTCTTCCAACTCTTTTGTATGGTAGCGAAGTAAGGACGTTGAAACAGAATTATATACAGAGACTTAGATCTGCTGAAATGAGATATCTTCGGAGGACTGCAGGATACACACTACTAGATCACAAAAAAATGAAAACATCTTGGAAGAATTACACATGGAATCTTTAGAAAACAAAATTTCTGATTATAAGTCAAGATGGATGCAACATGTTCATCGAATGGAAGATCACAGAATACCCAAACAAATGTTTAAGATATCAACCTGCAGGAAGAAGAAGACCAGGACGTCCACCCAAAAGACTTTTGGATGGTGTTTCTCTTGAGGCCGAAACAGGTCAACAAATGGCCTAAATTCGTGAATGTACTATGATGATGATGATGATAACATTTTTAATGTTATGCATGTCGATGAATTTGATAGTCAAAAAGTGATTTCCAGATTTATTTTTCGCATTGTGGATCACTGTGCAATGCTTGTATCTACGTTTCTCACGCCATCCCTATAATAGGAATAAATTCATATTAGTTTTTTGCCATATCAGGTATTAATCAATAGCCTACATAACAACATAACTTTCTGTTTTCAATTTTTGACTAAAACATTTGCGTTTAAAATAAGAAGATTTACGTAATATCCAAATGTCCAGCAAAAAAAAAAAAATGTACACTTAGAAAAAAAGTGAATGGCTTCAATATACGACCCTGTCATGACCCACTATGCATGCTTGAAGAGCTTGGTCTATGTTTCACGAGGTAACGCATTGTTAAATGTTATAATACGACGTATTTGGTTTTAATGGTCATAACTAGTTACAGATCAATAAATGGGGCTTATATCTAGATATTTACGAGTGTTCGACGTATACAATATTACTCAAATTATGACATTTGGAATCAATTTCAATTCTCGTACATAGTGTAAAAATAAATAAGACAACCAGGATTTAAATGACTGGTATCCGACATGCTAGTAGCGTAGATCGTTAAACCAATTATATAAAAATGAAATATATATAACAGTCAGGCGTCAGATCCCTCGACAATGATTTTTTGTTGTTTATGTTTACTTACACAAAATTCATCAACATTTAATTCCAGCCAAGTAATCTACATCTACTTTACATTATATTAGGTAATAATCCTGCCTTCGTAAACTCTACAATAGTATTCAGCTACCGGTATGAATCCAATTGTGTATGCAGAACCACGTTTTAATAATAAAGCTATAAATGTATGTAATTAATGTTGATATAGCTTCATCACCCTTCAACTTAAAAATATAGTTCCTATAGGTCAGGTTGACCGTAATAATAGCCCATATACAGCAATCTTGCCACTATTTTTGTTACATCCCACGTATATACATGTTTAAATGTTATATTTTTCGTAGTTTAAATGTTTGTCAACGTGATATCACGTGACATAGCCTATGGCATATGTATAATATGTGGTCAGCCTTTAGATTTTCGCAGGTTTCTCCCCTCTATTTACTACATATACATAAACGTGTCACTAATCCGATGTTGAACATGTCCCAAACTGGATGAAGTTCCATGAGATAATTGCTTGGTCATAGGGACTCGAACCAAAGCATGTCTCCGTCAAGTAATGAAGCTGCATTCTTCACTTTTTATATTGGCCTTTAACTTTTATGGCATTTTTTCACCCCTACTTCCATCGTCCTATTGCTTGCTTTGCTCATAAGCTCCATTGACTTTGAAATATAGATTTTATTTTTAAAATTATTTCATAATTCTCTATATTAATTAATTATATTTATTTATTTTCAGGTTTTATAATTTGTTAGATGTCATCTGTTACTTGTTTCCACATTCTATAGCCAATCTCCACTCCTCTTTATTTCCCCACGCCCCTTCATCCATGCCTCTCTCTTTCATTTTTATGACTACTACTTCTGTTCCTTCTTCCTTACTGTCGGGTTCCATTCATACGTCTTCCGTCATTCTTTTCATATGTACAAATAATTTAATTATGTTGTTTTGATAGTTTCTATTGTCTTTTATATTATAACTAGAGGGCGGATTTATATGCACTAAAACCATAAATATATGCACGCAACTATGCAGCAAAAAAATTGAAAATATGCTATTCAATTTAAAAAAAATATGCACAAAAATGAATTTTTTTCTTATAGTAAAATACACTATTTTCTCACAACATTTTACTTATTTTTTATGAAGCAAAAATTGTAATATTTTTACTTTTTCGCTCCTAATTTAAGTTATTAATTTATTTTATAGTGTCATTCTCATTAATCTTGTCTGTTTTATGAAATGTAAGTCAATAATCATTTAACGATCACTTGTCAATTTTTGTTACAATAAATAACCAAATATTTTTCTAAATTTTCTGGTAGAAAGCACTTCATTCTGTCACTTAAAATGTGTTTGTACGAAGAGAATGATCTCCCCACTTCACATGAGGTCACAGGGCAGAGGCTGTCACTCCCAGAATAAGAATAAGTATTGTATTGATTTAATAATGTGATAAACTGATGATAAGTTATTTAAAATACATGTTTGTCGCAGAATTGGCATAGGACAATTTCTCCATTTGTTGTTAATTTAGGATTCCCACCAATGCATTAATGAAGCAAAGATACTCTACTGGATTTTTGCTTCTGCATTTAAAACGCTTGTCTTTGTCCACTAACACTCAGAAAATGGTATTTGAGAAAATAATTTAAACTTCGATTCCCGATTTGTTTTGTCACCGTGGTCAGTAATGTACAACAGGCTTCCTCTGTGTCAAATGAAGTATGTTTTGTACACATGAAAGTTTTATTTCAGGAATGATTTTTGAGTTTTTGACATGCATGCCGACAGTCTCAATAAAGCTGATGTTCAAACTTCAAAGAATATCGCCGGTTGACAACGAAAACCAGGAAATTACCACCGTAAACTGTCCATTGTTGGCAAGCACGTTCATCTCTTTCGAAATATTCCATTCAGGAAATGGTTTAGGCCAGATTGCTTTATTGGCCTGTCGAGATTTAAAACTGCAGACCCCTGCTCGACATTGTCACTGTTGTGCGAAAATGCGAAATACGTAATCTGGCTTTCAATGAAAACAAGATTGTCCTCAATGAAAAAAAAAAACAAAAAAAAACATGGCAATAAAGGAGAAGCTTGCCATTTTATGGGGTTCAAACTAATATTTTAATATTATACAGAGAAAAATGTAGGCCTATAATATATGCACCCATATGCACATATTAGTGCGCTAATCCCTTGAATATGCATTTATATGCACTATAAAATTTTGCCAATTGATTCCAAATGACATGAAACGCATTTTCCTCTTCTATGCATATGTTTATGTTTGAAGGAATAAAACATGCAAATATGCAAAAATCCGCCCTCTAATTATAACCATCATTTGTGATTTTCTCTCTTATCGAAACGTTGTTGATAATAAACAGAAGTTAATTATTTTTAATGGTAAATTTATCCAAAGCGCTTATTTATTTTCAGACATTAAAAGTGTACTTAGTTATGTTTATTGTTGCGATTGATCAACAATATTCTTCACATCCAATGTGGAGCATAAGTAACAAAATAATCACGTTTCAGAGGCCTAATCCTGTTCTCGAGTTATCAGGTTGAATGTCCCAAGTTATCTTATGGCTACTTATATTAAGATGTACAGTTGCATTACAGGCCTTTGAGATAGGCTCGCACCTTTCTATTGATGTCGGATAAAATACATCAACCAGTTTACCAGTTCTTAGCCTTTACAACAAGAATTAACGTTTTGTCTGCATTTTAGTTAGAAGCTAATTCGCTCCTGGACATTGGCGCCGCCATAATATTTAGGCTAACTTACTAGTTCAATGCATATCGAACCCATAGGTTCATGGTAACGCAGACATAAACTGCCCATACATCGCTATCTTGAAGTAATATTTTTCAATAGTTATATTTTATATTCCGGTAATATTATATGAATGAGAAACATGGACTCTTACTTTAAGGGAGGAAAAATATTACAATTATTTAAGAAAATTCTTAGGAAAATTTTTGGACGAAAAATAGACGAACAGTCAGATGAATGGAGAACTCTACTAAGAATGAACTACATGATATTTATTGGAAGCTAGATGTAATAAGAACAGCTGGATAAATGGAAGAATGGGGAATGAAAGAGGGACATGGGAGATCCTTACAGGAAAACCAGAGGGAAAGCCCCCGGTAGGTAAGCCAATTATAAGGTGGGAGATGATGACTAGAAGGAGGTAAATTATACGGGGGGATGTTTGGGAAGGATTTGATGAGGTTAGGGATACATGGAGAGTCATTGAACATGTGGTTCGATAGTGTTAATTAGTTATCAAGTTACTTTGTAAACATAATTTTTATTAACAATGTGAAATTGAGCCATGTTGCACAGCGATGACTACAATGTTAACGTAACAACTGTCAGGTTACGAAACAACGCCACTGAAAAAAATATTTTTATATAACATTAATTATATGCAGTTTTAATATTTCACAGATTACATTCAAAAGTGTTTCATCCATGAAATTACACAGTTGAAACTTGCAGACAGACCAATCATTGAGGTTCCTCTAAGAGGAACATATTACATAATGTTTTAACTACTATATTCATCAAAGTTTAAAAACTTGTCGATATGATATCACGTGATACATCACATATGTGTAATATGTGGCCAGCCTTTACATATCCCCATCATTTTTTCTTGTATTTACTCCATATACATAAACGTTTCAGTAATTCGATGTAGATTATGTCCCATTCTGGAGGAAATTCCATGATATATTTGCTTGATCATGCGGACCCCAAACAGAGACGTCAAATAAAGATCGCTGCATTCTTCACTTTTTATACGTATTATTTCTTAGATGGATTTGTTCTAACACAACAACTTCCATCGTTCTGTTACTTGCTATATCCATATACTTTTAAAATATCGATTTCATTTTTAAAACTCTTTAATAATTCTGTGTATTAATTAATTTATTTAAGTTATTTATTGCCAGGTTTTATAATATGTTTGATGTCATCCGTTACTTGTTTCAACATTCTGCAGCCAATCTCCACTCCTTTCTATTTTCCCACGCCCCTTCATCCAGGCCTCTCTCTTCCCTTTTTATGACTACTACTTCTGTTCCTTCTCCCTTTCTTTAGGGTTCATTCATATATCTTTTTCAGTAATGTCTTCCGTCATTCTTTTTATAAGTCAAAAAATGTAATTCTGTTGTTTTGGTACTTTATATTAGGTAAACTTGTACTTTATTATAACATGTACCAAGTCATTCACTCAGCTTCCTTTGCATAGAGTAACTGAATAAATTAATAAATCCCAATGCCAGTCAATAAAAATCATAAACAATTAGAAAAACCATTGAGAGGATTAGTTGTCGGACTTAGGTTATGAGTATACTTAAATTAATCAGGAAAGCTATTAGAATATGATTGTGAAATGATAAATGGCAAATAAAATGATCCGACGAAATTAGCATTAATGGGAACTAAATGACTAGTCATTAACAAGGTAGAGAGAACGCAAGTAATGCACACCCTTTCTTTTGTGAAGGCGGAAGTGACCGACACATGGATAAAGAGTTAAAATGTTGACAAAATCCTTTGTTCTCAGGGTTTAACTGGCAATCTCTTGTGAGACAGAATTTTACAGCTATGCGCTGACAGTCAGAGTACAATAACTGAATATATGACCGGGGATTTCAACGTGGGACAAACAACGCTAGTAAAAAGTGTGCGAAGGTAGAAAACTCTGGCGTTAGGGCCTAGTAGAAATAAATATCAATGACCTAGGAAAAACCCAGTGGCCTAAGTAACAAACTTGTGATCCGAATGTACGTGAAGCCAGCACGGATATGTCCCAACCTCTGACGGCAAAATCACCAATAACAAAATTGTAACACCTTCCCAGATTATACTATAAGGATACATTAACCAATCATATTATTTGTTACGTGCACCTAAGCACTGATCTCAGGTCCACGAGGTAGATATAGTGGGAGAACCTAATTTACGTAATAGGCGAGGGAGACGAACCTCAGACACTTGTGCTTGTACTTGTGCTCCGGTCCTTACCCATATCTTCATCAAACACTGGCAGTATGGTCACCAGTGGTAACTTAAATTTAAGGACTTAGAATTTTCACCGAAGTATCTCAAGTATCGGGACTTAAAATTTGTATTAATCGCAAGGATAATTTATTACATACGTAAGGACTTTATTAAACTAAAAGTAAGATACATACAATGTTATTTACAAATATGGATCGCACGGGCAGTAAGACGTACGTGCTGTTGACAGTCCGTTACAATAAGTTGATGTTTAACAACAAACACAAAAAGAAAACAAAGTAATATTACAATTAGATATCAATACAATTACATTATACATTAATTTTGTTCTGTAGAATTATTAAGAATTATTGGTATTGCAATTTGTTAACATATTTATTTATTCCTGAATAAGTGTTGTTCTTATTTTCCGCGTTTTGTCCAGAAATCTACCCAGTTTATCCAATTTTCCGGGTTTACCAGTAACTCGTAGGATGCCCATCTTTCACGATTTGAATTTGGAAATCTTTCCGGTAATACCTGATCCTCCAATATTCTAAATCGTTACATTTTCCTAATATATGTATCTCGCCTTCAAAGCTCCCGTACATTGGACATATTCGCATATCGTGATCGTCGCTATTTTTTTTAAATTTCCATGCCCCTAGCCTGAACCAACCAAGCCCTGATTTCTCTTTAACTCCTAGATTGAGAATATAAGATTCTTTTCCCCAAACATATTTTAGGTCTCTTTGTAAAAACAGTGATAGTTTTCCCGCACATTCGGCCAAAATATTTTGTCGGTTTATATCTAAGTACCTCCTTCTAATTTTTCTCCACACATTCTTGCGATTTTCAGTCCCTTTTTCCCATACCCAACCTATCCCAATCTTTTGGAGTTCTCTCTTAACTTTGTCTGCCCAGAATTTCCCATTTGCCTTCCTAATTTGGTGTTCGTAACAAATTGCTGTGAGCATTCTTTGTTCACCTTGGAATAGCCGCAACCAATAATGAGTACACGAATTGTGCAGTTTATGTTGTCCTGAAATGTCCCAATTCATATAAAATTCCACAGTTAGAAACGGCCTTACTAAGTCCTGTTATATATTTTAGAAATAGTGTCCGCGAGTAAAATAAGTAAAGTAAAGTGATCCCACAACAGGCCTCAGGAGGCCCTTCGGGTAGTAGGAGGTTAAGGCTCCCACTTTTTCTAGACAATCGGCACTTTATGTCAGCCGGGTTGTCAGCCCTGCGTGACGGCCGCCTTTACCCCAGAACAAGCGTCTGGTACTCATTTCCGTTAGAGGCTGAGTCGACCCCAGGGCCATAGTGCCGTCAGAGGGTTTTGGGTCAGTTTTTAAAAATCCTGACCCCACGCAGCAAATTTCTCGACTGTTAGATTAGCTTAGATTTATTTAGCCTGGCCTTCTCTTCCACTCACCAGGACAAACATATATTACATCAGAATATAATAATCTCAATTATCTCTAATATTAAATACTTAATAAAAATTAGATCAAAAGATAATATCTATTATATTACGATCTATAATACAACCAGTTAATGTTAGTTAAAATTAAGATTAAACTAATAATAAAATGTATACAAGCAAGACATATTAAATTGTCCCTGTCTGGTGTATATAAAAAACCAAGAAAAATAATGAGATATAGAAAACTAATTTTACGATTATAGAATATTTAAAACAAACTAATGAAAATATTTGTTATTCTTAATATTATTTTCATAAATAATTACATTTATTAATTGTTAAAAGAATATTATCAGTGAGGTGTATAAGTTAGTTTGTTAATAAATAATTCTTTAGTTCGTTTTTGAAGGATGTTATAGTTTGACAGTCTGTGACATAGGGTGGAAGGGAATTCCATGTTTTGGTAAGTGAGACCGTAAAAGATAATGAATAATACACAGTGTGATGAGGAGGGATATAAAGGACAAGTGCTGATGGGATCGAGTGTCAAGATTTATGTGTGTCGGATAGTCTGGTGAAGCGGCGTGATAAATAATTAGGCGATGATATGTGAAGTATTTTATAGAGAAGGGATGAGGAATGGACAGTTCTGCGATCTCTCAGACGAAGCCACGATAATTGTTCCAGGGACAGTGTAACATGGTCAAATTTGCGAATACCACAAATAAAACGTTCGCAAGAATTATGAACACGTTGAAATCTTTGAGTGGAAATAATATTTAAGTCTGTAAAAGAGTGTCACAATAATCAAAATGGGGCATTGCAAGTGTTTCTACTAACATTTTCCTAAGAGCGAATGACAGACAATTTCGTACGCGATTTAATGAATGTATTATTGAGAAGACTGTTTTGCAAGTATGGTTTATTTGTGTATTCCAATTTAAGTTGTTAATAAATACTCTAGAATTTTTACTGTCTCACTATAAGGGATTTGAACTCCATTTACTGACACATGCGATACTGTGTTTAGGTTAATTGTAGATAATAGTTCTCTGGTGACCCATAATGATTGATTGTGACTTTCTAGGATTTAATTGCATTACATATTTAACTGTCCAAGTCATTAGTGAGTCGAGATCCTCGTTAATTTTGACAACAGCGTCATTTAGTGAATATGTGTCTGTGTGGATGTAGATTTGTATGTCGTCTGCAAGTAAATTATGTTTGCAATGCTTTAGGGAGTTAGATATGTCATTTATGTAGATTGAAAAAGCAAAGGTCCAAGCACCGAACCCTGTGGAACCCCAGCTTTACAGAAGGACCAAGAAGAACATAATGCATGATTTCCTACAACAGATTGCTGGCGCTCATGAAGGTAGGATTTGAACCATTGCGTGGTACTATCAGAGAGTAAGAGTTTTTAAGTTTAAGTTTATGCAGCAATACGTCCAAGTCTACCGTGTCGAATGCTTTCCTAAAGTCCAGTAATCTAAGAATGGTAAGTTTTCGATTATCAGCAGCTTCGCGTATGTCTTCGCAAATATTTAGTAGAGCAGCACTTGTATTGTGTCCTGTCCTGAAGCCTGATTGAAATTGATCTAGAAGGTTGTATTAATTTAGGTAGTCAGTCAGTTGTTTATGGACTAATCGTTCCAGAGCTTTTGAAAGGGTGGGTAAAATGTGAATGGGTCGAACGTCGTTCGGGGTTGAAGGCAGTGGACGTACGAGGGCTTGTTTGCACAATGAGGGATATGTAGAAATTTGTAGTGAGGAGTTAAAAATATGAGTTATAGTAGGTAGTATAGCGTCGATTATTTTATTCAGTAAAGTAATATTTATACTGTCAGTTCCTTCTGCTTTGGTTTTTATTCGCATGATGGCTTTCTTTACGCGTAATCTGTAACATATGAGAAGTGGAAATGTTCTCTGTCGGGTTAATTTGTCAGTGATAATTCATTATGTTGTTTATTTATCCTTTGGAGTAGTAGTTATGCCTGTGAAGTGATTATTGAGTGTGTCCAGATAAACAGGTAATTTGTCTACCTGCGTGTCTTTTCTCCCTATTCCCATTCTATTCAAGTTTTTCCAGGTATCTGAAGTATTGGTATCTGTTAGTCTGTATAAATGACTAAGTTTGGCGTTTCTTATAGCTTGATTTGTCTTGTTACGTGACTGTTTATATTGATTGAGATTTGTGTCTGTTTTGTCGAGTCTATATTTCTATGTGCTGCGTCTCTATCAGCCATGAAGTTACGAATTGAAAGAGTCATCCAGGGTGCAGGGCGTCGTTTCACGAGTTTAGTTTTTAGACTGTTAGTAACCACGTAAGAGATTAATAGATCATAGGGAATCGACTTGAATATTTAAACTTCATAAATTAATATATAGATCAGTGAGCTAATACGCCATGAATAATTATTAACGCGGTAAACCCACGATAAACGCCATCGCCGATTGTGAGATCAGTGCGAGGGAATATAATTATAACATGTACAGTGTTCTCCATTTCGAGTGCTTTTCAAGACATAATAAATTACATTCAACACAATGTATTCGACACATTTAATTCTGCCCGACGAAGTCCTCGTGGAATTCCTGAATAAGAACCTCATGCCTACCGATATTTAAACCTGAGCAAACCGAATACCCAAATTCCCAGTGAACCGGGGAAATCCTTTATAAATCCAGCGCCCACCGAATCCTTTATTATCCTAACAAACCTGGGATTGACCAATAATCCTATCCCATATTCCCACCCACATTGTTCCAAACATCATTTCTGATTTCCTCTCTTATCGAAACCTTGTTGATCATAGCCACAAATCAAAGCACTTACTTATTTGCAGACATTAAACGTATACTTCTCTACGTTTCGATTGATCAACAAAATTCTTCACATCCAATTTGGAGCGCGAGTAACAAAATAATCAAGTTTCAAACATCGTCACTAATTTTTTTGAAAAAAAAATCTATGCGTAAAAGCCCAATACTTTCTCTACAGTCATCAGCTTGAAAGCACACAAAAGCCCGAAGTTATCTTATGGCTATTTATTTTAAATTGTATAATTCCACTTCAGGCCTTTCGATATCTTTGATATAGGCTCGCACCTTTCTATTGATGTCGGATAAAACCCAGGTTACCAGTTCTTAGCATTTACAACAAGAACTAACATCTTGCCTCCATTTAAGTTAGATGCTAATTAGATTCAGGGTAACAAAGTATTTAGGCTAACTAACTGACTCACTGCATATGAAACCATGGTCGCGCGAACATAAGCTGTCCATACATCCCTAACTTGAAGTCATCTCCTGTGTAAAACTTCCCTAATATCGTAGTTATAAATTATTATTCAACCAGTTCTTTAAAATGACCATCACTTGTTATTAATTATCCATTTCCATTGTACCTATCTATAGTGCTCTGCCCGAGGGCAGGTCGGTCACTGCAATCATAGCATTTCCATGGTATTTTTGGAGATTTTTCTAGGGAATTATAGTGTGGTAGCTTCACGTTGCTTTCCACTCCGGTGAATGGTGATGATGATAATGAAATGGATGATGATGATGAGGCCGGATGATTTTTTTTGGAACGTTGGGCCTTCAGCGTTTTGACATTTGTCTTACAAGTGAGGAAATATCCCTAAAGAAACTCAACCAGGGGCCTGTCTCCAACTGTATCCAATCCGGGCCCACTGCGTGAAAATGGACTTCCATTAACTAACTAACTCACTCACTGGCTCTATCGATCCCGTAGGTTCCGGGACGCATGGATCCCCATACATCCCTACCTTGAGATAACGATCCCCTGTATAATCTACTTACCTGATAATGATATTCTCCCACCTAATTCCTGGTTTACCAATTTGGCGTTTTCCCTCTGGCTTTCCTACAAGAAGCTTTCATGCACTCCTTCATCCTCCATACGTGTCACATGTCCTGCCCATCGCATCTACGATACTTAAATGTTATTTTTATATCTGGCTTCCTACACTTATCATGTAGCTCATCTTCATGTAGTTTTCTCCATTCACGATCATCTCTTTTCAGCACAAAAATTCTCCTAAGAATCTTTATTCTCAAGTACTTGTCCTTTCCTCCTTAACGTAAGAGACCATAACTGGAAGTATAGCAGTTTGATGTATTTTCAGTTTAACGTTTTTTGAGTTGAGTTCGGAAGACAAATGCCCCTGTTTTGCTTAATAGCACGCATTTCCAGAATTGAGCCTATGTTTAACTTCATTCCTATTTAAAATTTTTGTTTTTAGATATTTGAAATCAGCCACTTCAAAGTTTTCCTCATTTTTTATTAGTTGTACATTTCCATTATAACCTATAATGTATTTGTATGTGTGAACATATATTTAGTTATATTGATGTTTACTTCCAGTCCCAATTTCTTCGAGTTACTCAATACAGTGTGTGTGTTTTCCCTTAGTATCCCCTCGTTCTTGCTCAATAATACTCAATCATCAGCATGAATTAACAGCCTAGAAATGCCATTGAGTTATAGGCTTTCTTCATTATCCAAATATTTAATGACATGTTCTAATACAAAATTGAATATTAGAGGAGATAGTGTCATCCCCTTGTTTTAACCCATTGTGAATATCAAAAGTATCCCGAAAACTGTTTGCCTACAAGCACCCTGTTCTTTGTGCTTTTTAGACACATTCGTATATGTCTAATTTTTTGGTAATTCCGAAGTCCAGAAAGGTAATGTATAAAACTTGTTCCTCTTAACTGAACCGTATGCCTTTTTGAAATAGACATATAGTTGACGTACAGTTACCATTATATTCCCATATATTTTATAAATTTCGTATTATACTAAAAATATGATCTGTTGTAGATGTTCTAAATGCACATTGATGATCTCCTAGAATGTCATCAATATAGGTAGTAAGATCACTTACTAATATATTTGTTTGGAAACAGAAAAGTTTGTACCAGAGGCGGTATGTTTACGAGTGGTATACCAACATGAACTAAAGCACTTAATAATAATAATAATAATAATAATAATAATAATAACAAAAATAATAACAATATATATTTTCTCGAGCTTGGTAACCATTTTTCCATCAATATTGACTACAGGATGTAACAAAAATAAGGAGGAGGTGAATTAAAAAGAAAAGAATTATTATCTCAATATGCACATTACAAGCACAATGTGAATTTATCTACATTTGTAAATTAATTTTACGTTTTTTTAGATACAACAGCGGTTAAAAAATGAATATAGTCCACGAACATATTGAACATAATTTGTCTACTTAAATTAATATGATGTTCCTACATATTTTTAAATTATTCATAATATGTTTATCCAAAGAAATATATTTTTCCCCTCCTAACGTTTGTATATACATATCCCCTTGTTGCCCAGCGACAATACTAATTATGCACATAATAACAACTGGTACACTGTCACATCACTGGAGCAACGCCACTGAACGTAAAACTCAAAATACACTATACTCTACGCTAAATGAAATTAACATAAATATTTAATATTTCAGGTCCATCTGTGAACATAAACAGTTTGAGAGTTGTATACATTGGACAAAGCAGTCCTCTTTCAGGTAAAGATCATACATATGTTCTTCTTATAAATATAGTTACCATGGTATCACGTATGTGCTGTTTTGATTTTCAAGATACTAGTATTGTTGTAAGAAATGTATCTCTAAAATCATACATATTTTGTTTTACATTCATTTAGAAAATATGTTATTATTCTGCATAAGATTAAGCCTCCCTGGTCTTTAAAATAATATTAAAATCCATGGCCTATCGACCGGCCTATTAAGACCCTAGGCGTACCAAACCGTTGTCTTCTTGTAACATTTTCTGATGTAGACGATATGTATGTGGTCAGCCTGTGGAGTCGCTGTGACCTCTATTTACTACAGCTTCTTAAATTATACACGTTTATGTGTAGAGAAAGTAATTTATTTAACCCAGCGAGATAAACTTGTTGAAAAGCCAGAATATAGAGAATAGCTCAAATTCCAAGAAAAAAATCTTGTCCACATTCAAACGAGCATCGATTTTATGTATTATACATTTTTCCTTAAGAATTCTGGAACTTTTTGATGTTAATGTTTGGCACTAATTTGTTCTCAGACCTCAAAATATACATTTTTAAGTTACACGATTCAATCATTAACATAATTTAGGTCTGCTTTAAGGTAAAATTTAACAAATCAGTTAAATATCATAAACAAAAGCACTAAAAGAAATCTTGAAAAAGCAACAATATAAATGAAGCAATGTTTTTCTCGAGTTATCTCGGGCAAAATAAATAAAAACGCAAGTTATTTGGATTTAAAAGCTGTAAGGTAATTCTATTATAGACATCAGGAGACCCATGTCTCGCACTTCACCCGGGTTGTCAGCACTACGTGATGACAGTTTTTACATCAAGAACTGCTACTCATTTATATTAGAGGCCGAGTCGATCTCAGTGCATGGTTCCGCAAGAATGTTTAGGCAGGTTGTTAAAATATCGACCATATCGGAAATCGATCCTTCTACCTTCCGAATTTCACCAAATTGCCATAACAAATAATGCATCTTGTCTCCAGCTAACTGTGTCAGCATATTGAATACTAACTAACTCACTGGCACTATCGAACCCGTAGGTTCATGGCCGCGCGGACATACGTTCTCCTTACATCCCTATCCTCAGCTAATGTTTTCCAATCATTCCCTGTATAATCTACTTCCCTCAAATTATAGTTAATGTTATTCTCCCACCTCATTATCGGTCTACCAACTGGGCGTTTTCCCTCCGATTTTCTTACCAGAAGCTTCCATGCACGTCATTCATTCTCCATTCGTGCCACATGTCCTGCCCATCGCAGTCTACGTGACTTAACTGTTCTTATTATATCTGGCTTCCTATAAAGACCATGTAGTTCACTGTTGTGTAGTCTTCTTCATTCACCTGTCTGTTCATCTCTCTTTGGTCCAAATATTATCCTAAGAACTTTATTCTCAAATATTCGTAATCTCCTTTCCTCCCTTAAAGTAAGAGTCCATGTTTCGCACCCATGTAATATAAGTGGTAGAATAATAGTTTTATATAAATTTTCAGTTTAACGTTTTTTGAAAGGAGTTGGGGACATCAAAAGTCTCTGCATGCATAATAGCATGCATTTCCAGAATTGAGCCTATGTTTAATTACTTTGTGCATCTCATTCCTATTTGTGTTTATTGTTCCTAAATATTTGAATTTCAGCCACTTCCTCAAAATTTCCCTCATTTGTCATTAGCTGTCCATTTCCATTATATAATGTGTTTCTATATGTGAACATATATTTTTTTTATTGATATTACTTCCAGTCCAAATTCCTTAGTGTGGTGCGTGCGTGTTGGCCTTTAGTATATCTTCACTATCGCCCAATAGTACTATATCGTCAGCATAAACTAACAGCTTATTAATACTATTGAGTTGTAGGCTTTCTTCATCCTCTAAAGATTTTATGGTATGCGCTAGTACAAAATTAAATAGTAGAGGAGATAGTGCATCTCCTTGCTTCAACCAATTGTGTATTACAAAAGTATCCGAAAATTATTTGCCTGCACTCGCCATACTCTTTGTGTCATTAGACACATTGGTGTAAGTCTAACTAACGTTTTTAGGAATTCCGAACTCCAGCAGGATACTATAAAACGTTCCCTCTTAATTGAATACATTTATCATATTTTCGTTCATGTTGGTATATTCTTCGTGAAAAAAAAACTGTGAAAAAAACATTTAATAGGTACAATGTGACTGGCCACGCTAGATCATTGGTTGTCAGGATTCCAGGTCCAACATCAAAACAAGACAAGAATAAATGGGCTTACTCAGATGTAAGTCAGTGAGAGAAAAAAAAGTTCAAATACTGATCCAATAATAACCCAAATAAATTGTAGCCTGTACAATTACATAACATGATGCCAGTCAAGACCCGAAGAACTAAACTGGATTTAACATAGTTATGCCACACATCCCGTGTTGTTCAAACCCTTGGCGACGACCAGACCAAAAAGCAATCCAGAAGTTAATATGTGCGGAACAAATAAATTGAAATACCACCGGCAAAGTTGTGGAAGAGAGATCAATGGATGGCAAGGAAACACATTGGCCTTGGAAAAGATAATACTCTGACGTGAGAAATCCTAAACAAATTCTGGTCTCGCAGGGGGTGGGCGTTGGATATAGGATGATTGTATACGAAAAACTTAGTAGAAGATGTCAAAGTGTTTTTCAATTTGTTATAATAGTTATTTATATAGTGGCATCTTTAATATCTACGATACATTGTGCCCTAACTAAATTCTGATAGGTGGAAAAAAGGTTTATCCTAAGCCTATATTTTTCAAGCATTAAGTTCTTTAACGTGCCACAAATAAATACAGAAACACTCTTGTCTTTTGATACTTTTCAACGTAGCAATAAGCTGTGCTGTTTAATCCCCGAAGATTAACAGATCCCGGCGGTTTTGAAGCAGTTCACTATTAAAAAATTTGGATCGACTGAAGGAAAAGTTGGAGATGAAATTAGGAGAGAAAGAAGAAAACATTTGTTCTAGCCATGTTAATCTTACAACCTAAATGTTAAATTATCTATAATCTTTACTCAATGTCTCCTTTTTTACGAGGACAAAACACTACTTGTGAATACATAAGAATGTGATTCCACGAGGAAACGGTAGTATTAAATACTATCTGAGAACTCTCCACTTCGAAGGGTTTTCTTTTTGGTAGGCTATACATTCGGCTTTTGTTCTATATATAGGCCTAATGTAAACAAATATATTAAAATACTCATTTTTTCTTCTTTATTTTCTTTCGTTTTTTGATGTACACATGAAGGTATATTTCATACCAAGTAATTGCATATAAAATATATCTTGGTACTTACATTTGGTATTATGTTGTCTGGAATATGCATAAAACGATACGTGAAAAGCAAAGTAGGCCTATAGCTGATCAAGTGAGAACTATCGAATTAACAGCTTTGTAATAGCGTCTCTTGTTGATAATAAACATACTTAAAACTAATTCAATGCAATTCCTCATATGAAAACCGACTTTCATTTTTTCTTTGCGATTACGAGGACGGCCTCAGCGATATTTTGAAACAGCTGTTTCACGAGTGATCTTGTGCGCATTCACAATTTCGCTGAGGTCAGGATTTTCATAATACTGTAATTGGTGATCCAGTTTTCTTTAGCTTCAATACAACGTGGAGAGCTTATCCCGGGCTGATTTAATAAGTTTTAATAATTCCACACATATGATGTTGTGTTTGATAACAATTCTGTATCCGCTCGTTTATAAAGTTATTTGTAGCTCGTTCATACTTCCTTCAGGTGGTTCCTTCTCTAGAAGCGGATACAGTTCTTTCTTCCTTCCTACCCTGGCGTTGAAGAAATTCTTTCTCTAAAATAAGTTTACCAGAGTGTGGATCCAGTGTATAAATACAATTTCCAATTTCGAAAATAATTTCGGCAAAGCATTGTGTTTCATATCTCATGTTTCATTATTGCACGCATAATTTTCTGGTTAAAGAAAACTTTGAACGCGATACCATATATTAATCACTTCAAACATGTTTTTTTTATTTTATCTAGGTTACAAGTGTCGAAAACCTCCTGACAGGAGCAATAAAAATCCCTACTATTATGTTAGTGGTCTTCCGAATATCGTAGAATATTTCATCTAGCGGTTCTATGGGTTTACTATACTTTCAACCCATGTATCGCAGTGCCGTTACGTAGCAGATTGGAAACTCTTGTTCAGTTAAAGTAAACGTAATTTGAGCGCGGAATACTCCCACAGTGGCTGCAATTTCTGATAATGCCAGAGCCAATGTGATTTGTTTTTACGCTCCAATATTTTATGCTCAAGCCTAATTAATTTGTGAGAAATGATTTACCAGTGCCCCCTGATGAATGAAAATGAAATAATCCCCTTTTCATCTGTTTACGATCCTGTGGAATAGAGTCTCACTAGCGGAGCAATGGGAGACTCGCGGTTACTACACAACACCACGGTTAGTTATAAGGTGAAATATACAAATACATAACTTTTTTCCGCTACGTAAAATTAGAAATTTTATCGCATAGCAATAAAAAATGATGACATACTAACCTACATTACGGAGCAACGCCACTGAATGTGCAATTAAAAATTAACTATGTAATTGGTATTAACAGAATATTAATATTTCAGAGATTAAATTGAAAGCTGATTCTTCCATCAATTTACACTCTGAAATTTGTAAAACGAACAATGATAAAGATCTCCACTTTATGAGGTAAATATTAAATACATTTAAGAACAGCACATTTATCATATATTAAATGCTGTCACTTATTATAACTACTTACTTACTCAACTGGCACTATCGAAACCCGTAGGTTCATGGCCGCGCGGACATAAGCTCTCCATACATCCCTATCCTGAGCTAATGTTTTCCAATCATCCCTGTATAATCTACTTCCTTAAATCATAGTTAATGTTATTCTCCCACCTCATCTTGGTCTACCAACTG
>JASPKZ010003338.1:0-32876 GCA_030220185.1 Diploptera punctata | reverse complement strand
ATTCCCTCCGCTTTCAAGTCCATTTTTTTTGTCTTTTCCTTTCACCCCCAAACTTTTCACTGGTTCTAGATTATCATTATGCAGATCCATAGGTTATGTTGGTTTTTTTTTCTTATAGAAGTCATGTGCACTGAGTTAAATACAAAAGGCAGCGCAATAATTGAACAGTTGGAAGTGACAGAACAATGTATGTATGTACACTAGGGTCACAAAGTTTAGACTCGGCTGCACGAGATTATAAATAAAAACTTACTTACAAATAATTCGGTTGAAAGTCTTCTAAACTCACTAAACCATTATATTATTTTTGGTCTGGACATCTTACCTCAATATTAATGTTGATTTGTTCTTGGACATGTTTCAAAACAATTCTCTGTTTTATCTTCAGCTTTCCCAGACTGAGTCTGGGAAAGCTGAAGATAAAACAGAGAATTGTTTTGAAACATGTCCAAGAACAAATCAACATTAATATTGAGGTAAGATGTCCAGACCAAAATAATATAATTAAAATAACCTCAAAATATAACTTCCTAAAATTAAATATTCACTAAACCATACTTACAACACAAAAGATCATGGTTGTTGATAACAGAAACAGAATCAATTTGTCCATCCAAAAGGACATATGGTGTCATATTTAAATAAAAATTTAAAATATCAACATGGTCCCTATTTCAGTCTCTGGGCTGGGACCACTTCAGACACCAAGCAGGACACCATATGCATAATATTGATAATGCCCTCACGATATTATGTAGAGAAAACATACCAATGAGGATAAATATACTGGAGGAATTTGCAATTTTAAGAGATTTTGAATGAAATCATACCCAGTTAACACAACCCTCTATACAAAATAATCACAACTAAGTCAGTGCTTCAATGAGGGTCAACGAACACAGGCCTACTTCGTTCTGCTGATGATGAGGGACTAAACCGAAAGGCTTGCAGAGTGTTGAAACATTTTAAGTTGAGGAGACGGATCTATAAGGTGACAATTTTATAGTTTTATTCATAAATTTTAATATTGTGGCTTAATATCTCAACGGAACCTTACCATGATTTTTACTAGTATCGACAGGGAATCCATGGCAAAAGCTTAAACATAAGGACATGCTCCTAGTAATATGGTATGTCAGAAAGATTTTTTTTGTCCAAAAAGAGGTGAGCAGACATGTGAATAAAGAAAACTATGTAACAGTGAGCTACATGGTGAAATTAAATGTTTCTTACCTCTCCTCATATAAATCTTCTAAGTAGATCACGATTTCGAGACCATAACGGTCTCATCTTCAGTAGTTCTTTGGCGACTGATGTTATGCCGATCGGAAGAAACTCTTCTTCTTCCCTCTATTGGTGGACCGATAAACTTCTGGATTAGGTCAAAATTTGCGGGAATTTCGAAGTTCATAAGTTTTTCTTTGTTTTCTCTGAATGTGAATAACAAAGAAAAACATGAACTTCAAAATTCCTGCAAATTTTGACCTAATCCAGAGATTCATTGGTCCACCAACAGAGAGAAGAAGAAGAGTTTCTTCCGATCGACATAACATCAGTCGCCAAGATTGTACTGAAGATGAGACCGTTATGGTCTCGAAATCGCGATCTACTTAGAAGATTTATATGAGGAGAGGTAAGAAACATTTAATTTCACCATAAATTAAACCTCATAGTGATTAATTCCTATAAAAGTTAATAAAAAAGAGAGCTACATTTTCTTTATAGAAAATATATAAAATAGAAACAGGTAATTCTTGTAGACTATGATGGGCAGGACATGTAGTCAAATGATAAATGAAAGAGGGACAACAAAACTCTTGTATGAGGAGGAAAGTTGGAGTGAAAGTATACATTGGGTAGGTGAAGAATGAAGTGGGAGAATAATATTAACCACTATTTGTATGATTGGAAAATACTAGTTCAGGATAGGGTTGTATATAGAACTTACATCATATTTTGTTAATGAGATGGAATTGAAACAAAGTTGTAGGAAGTAACATTAAGAGGTTTAAGAATTAAATTAATGTTTTTATTACCTCACCTCATATCCTTTTTCTTCTATACTGCAGTTTCGGAGCTTATCTCCATATTCAGTAGCCTCGGGTTGACCGTTGTTATGTCATTTCTTGGCGGTTTTCTTCTTCTTCTCTATCGGTGGACCGATGAACCTCTGGATCAGGTCAAAATTTGCGGGAGTTTCGAAATAAACTAATGATTTCGAAACTCCCACAAATTTTGACCTGATCCAGAGGTTCATCGGTCCACCGATAGAAGTAAGAAGAAAACCGCCAAGAAACGACATAACACCGGTCGACCAGAGGCTACTGATGATGGAGATATGCTCCGAAACTGCAGTCTAGAAGAAAAAGGATATGAGGTGAGGTAATAAAAACATTAATTTAATTCTTAAATTAAACCTCATAGTGTTCTTTCCCTGTGAAAGTTAAATAATTATGAGGTTTTCTTAATTATCAAGTTATTTGGTCTGTATATTCTTACCTCTTATGGCTGTTTTTTGTTGAACATATGTTTCAAGGATTGTTAGCCCCATCTTCAGTCTGTAATAGCTGCAGATGGCACTAACAAGCCTTGAAACATATGTTCAACGAAAACAACCATAAGAGGTAAGAATATACAGACCAAATAACTTAATTTTTAAACCCTATTAGGTTCGTCTTCCGGGCATATAGGCCGTGGTCCAGTCGTTCTTCTACTCGACATTTCGTCTACTGCTGCGGTAGACATCTTCAGGAGATACTGCGTGCTCTCTGTGAACTCCTCAACAGTCGGCTGCTAGCAGCCGACTGTTGAGGAGTTCACAGAGAGCACGCAGTATCTCCTGAAGATGTCTACCGCAGCAGTAGACGAAATGTCGAGTAGAAGAACGACTGGACCACGGCCTATATGCCCGGAAGACGAACCTAATAGGGATCAAGACGCCGGCCGTGAAAGCCTACAGTTATACTTAATTTTTAAAGTTGTTGATCTTGACATGTGAATATTTTCAGTAAAAAATGTTACTCTTTTCTTAATAAATGAAGATTATATCAAAATGATCTAGCCACAGAAAATGTATATCTCTAAAATCAAACATTGTTGAAGATAGAAATATTTTTTCACAGAATGCATTACTTCATAATGCGTAACACCACTTGTGTCAATAGCAGCTGGTAATAATTTGATGAGTGTATCCTTGGAAAAAAAGTAACTTGATATTCAAAGTTTCGACTTAGACCGGATTTTTGGATTATAAATCGCAGACACACCCTCTAGATTGTATTTTTGGAGTTTTCGAAAATTTCTAAATTTTTGTGATTTTTGGGAAAAAAATCCAATACTATAGCCTTGGAAATAGATAAGTCGATTTTCAACGATTGGATTTAGACCGGATTTTTTGCATTATAAATTGCGGACACACCCTCTAGATTTTATTTTTGTACTTTTCGAAAATATCTAAAATTTTGTCATTTTTGGGAAAAACTCCAAGACTATATATAGCCTTGGAAAATAATAAGTCGAATTTCGAAGTTTTTAACTTAGACCGGATTTTTTGCATTATAAATCGCGAGCACACACCCTCTATTGTATTTTTGGAGTTTTCGAAAATTTCTAAAATTTTGTCATTTTTGGGAAAAAAATCCAATACTATAGCCTTGGAAAAACATAAGTCGATTTTCAAAGTTTGGATTTAGACCGGACTTTTTGCATTATAAATTGCGGACACACCCTCTAGATTGTATTTTTGTACTTTTCGATAATTTCTAAAATTTTGTCATTTTTGGGAAAAAATCCAAGACTATATATAGCCTTGGAAAATAGTAAGTCGAATTTCGAAGTTTCGACTTAGACCGGACTTTTTGCATTATAAATCGCGAACACCACCTCTAGATTGTATTTTTGGAGTTTTCGATAATTTCTAAAATTGTGTCATTTTTGGGAAAAACACACATATGCTAATATTCTGTTCCCATTGTCAACGAATCATAACCATTCCTTATTAGAAAGTCTTAAAAAATAATGCTTGCATAAATAATACACAGTACTTAATAAAATATATACTTCCTTCTCGCTTTATAAACTTCTGATGAAGAATACCGGTACCTCAGAGACGAGTCTCAACTTTCTGATGCTACAGTATGTATGTATGTGTGTTGTGTATTTATGTATGTATGTGTGTGAATTATGATACATGTGTGTGTGCATATGTGAAGTGTATTAAATAATAAAACTCATTAAAACAATCAACTTTCACTAATTACATAAACAATTTTCCATTTTTTTAACCTCTCAAACAAACGATTAAAAATAAAACAAAGACCTTTGATAAGATCATATAAATATCTTCCACTATTTCTTCAGCATTATCGATGATATCCTTGTATCAGAATTTATGAACAATCATTACATCAAATTTACAACTACTTTCAAGTACATTTTCTTCTAATGACTGACTATTGTGTACTAACAAAAAAAACTCACTTATTCACATATTGGCACCAATTCATAAAAAAATTACAGTAGACTGCAATGATGGACTATGAAATATGGTTCCATTGTTGGAATGACATTTATTTCCTTAATTTGTAGCAACCGGTTATCAATTAAGTTTTAAATATCTTAGATTTAAAGAAAGCTATACAATAGTAACCACCCTAACCTTAAACTGTCTTACCTTCTTCATGTCAATAATTTTTTTGGTAATATACTGAATAATCCATATAAAACTAAACACTTTTCGAAAAGTTATAATTTCTTGCTGGAAAAGAATAACAAATATAAGAGAATGACGATAAAAGAATGTATATGAGGAAGGAAAAATTAACAGTTGCATTGGATGCCTAGGTGGTGTAATGGATAGCAGACTAGCATATAAAGCTAAAGGTCACAGGTTCAAAATCTGGTTCTGGTGTTGATTTTTCTTTCCAAAATAACAAATTGAAATTGAGTTTTGCAATCTCAGTGGGCCAGGAGAATCGATACTGATATATCTAATTATTAAATAATTAGGTTATGCTATGTATTAGCCATCCCAATTCTGATCACCACTTGTAAGGTAAATTTCTTATATAGTAACAGTAGTAGTAATAATAATAATAATTTTAATAATATATTAGAAATGACATAAAAAAATATTAGATACAGAAAAATTACATAACAATATAACATAGAAATCAAGATTCTAAATAAATATACGAAAATTTATACAAATTAAACTGAAATTAAAATTAACCAAATTTATATTATACCATCAGTCCACCGCTGTGGTCTCGAGGTAGCGTGCTGTTTTTACACACAGCAGACCCGGGTTCGATCCCCGGTCAGGACAGTTTCCAGGGTGAGGTTTTTATCGGAGTTTTTCCTTGCCTTACAGGCACCCCAACCTCAGAAGTGGGTTTCAATTACGCCAATGCTAGGAAAAAAACACCAGAAATTTCCAAAAATGACAACCTGGGACATAAAAAAATATATATTATACCATCAATTAGTCTAACAGAGAGAATTATAAAAGACGTGGAGTTTTACTGAAGATGAAGGCGAAATGGCCTTTGAAACAGGTACTGTGAAAACACAGAACTTTATGAAGTAGATGTAAAAACATTTTATCTAATTTGTTCATAAATTAAAAATAAATAGATTTGAATTTATTTTAAAAGAAGCAAATGTCTAGCAGCCTGTGACATTCATGAAAATCAAACCATCTAAATTCATCATCTCAATAAATAAATAAATAAATCTGTAAGCCTGACAGCTCTAGTCAAGGCCAACTAAACTGGTTGCTGTCATCATACAAATCTGGATTTGAAAGAGATAACAAATTACATAAATTTTGCTCAGAAGTCTTCTCTTTCAGGTTCTTTTATGTGCCATAAATCTATGACAAGGATCCACAGATATAGTTCCCTTTTGAAGGAATCCATGGTCAGGATTTTTAACCCATGAAGAATCCAACGACCACAGCTGGGTTGAAACCTGCAAACTTTGGAACCAGAATTGAGCAGGGTAACCATTACTCTGCCAGGACCGATGCTTCTACATAGAGAATCAGATGTAAATGAAGAGGAAACATAATAGTTCAATAACTGTTTAGTTTTCTTCTTCTTCTAAAATTACCATCGCTGGCATTAGAGGATAAAATTTCAATTTTAAGAAACCATCTTTACAAAATTTCTACATTATAGTATGTATACTTCAATTACTATTTGAAAATGTTTTAATGTATTTACAAAATGTATTTCAACAATTTCGAAAATTGTCTGTATCACTTTGTCCTTGAGACAATCCTCTAATGAGGAAAGTTGTATATAATAAAAAACAAGTTTTAGTTCTCAGGCCTGTTACAGTCTCTCTCAAAATTTTCACACCACCTCATAGCAAGATGACCCAAAGTGTTGCAAGAAATAGTGATGTATTTTCAACCTCATCCTCTCCTACCCAAATTTCATTTCCCACCTGTCATTATGCAACTAATGGGACTCTGGGAGCAAATTACAGCAGCATAAATATTTCATCAAATAGGAAATGCTGTCCAGATTCCATAAGATGGTAACACCATCACTTGACTGGCTAGCAACCAGTAGAATGAATTACAGTTTGCTTTCGAGATGATACATTCATGATGACAACAACACAAAGAATATTTCTCGGACTGTTTAGTCTAAAGAAATGTTCAAATCTAACATTAATATGTATTTAATTAAATTTACAGTGGGAGGAAACACTATGAGGTATTTATATTAATAAATGAGTTGGAGAAAATGTTTAAACATCTCACCTTACAAAGTTGCATGTCTTCACGATACCGGTTTCAAAAGTGTACTTAGAATTATTTTTTAGAACTTATTTATAGGTTATGGGACTCATATGTTAAAATATATTATTTTAAGTCTAATATAGAGGATATTTTGATGCACTCGAAAATCCGAAAAAAATGCAAGAATTTTTCGAAAAATGGCTTCTATCTTCAGTCAAATTCCAATTTCACTGAAGATGGAAGTAATACTATACTTTTGAAACCGTATCATGAAGACACGCAACTTTGTGAGGTGAGATGTTTAAACATTTTCTCCAACTCATTTATTGATTAATATGTATTTACAAAATGATATACACTGATAGGAAGCAATTCTCCAAGCATGACAGGCCTAGAAGGCCCTTTGTCTACCACCGGCTGTTGGCCTCACATCCACATGTGTTGATCACAGAGGTAGATGATAATCTAGCCAGTGTAGGGATAACATGTGGCCAGCCATTATAGCTGGTCTTTTCAACCAGGAGTAGCTGCTTATTGTAGCTACCCAAATGTCTCATGATGCTGGGTGGGCACAGGTCCCATATTGGCCAAAATTCCATGAGAAAATTTCTTCCCATGGGAGACTCAAACCAGCACAAGTCCTGTAGATCTGTGCCAAGGCATCTTGCCTTAACCACTCGGCCATGGCACGGGACGATAGGAAGAAATACTGTGGCATAATTTATCAAGAGATTGAATCAGTAATACACACTTCAGCTCATATTAAAATTCCAGACAATATTATTTAATAATCTGTCAAAGTTATTTTGGTAGCTTGTGAACTGTGCTTTATGTCTTTATTGACTTGTATTACAAAGGTATTTGGAATGCATTGCAATAGTCTACCACGTTCTTCCACACAAAGGGACATAGGTGGTCCCTAACAGGAGTTTCCTAAGAAGCTAATTTAGTAATGCTTATTTCCCTACAGATGACAATGAGTGATATGTGGTCAGCACATCATCTAGCAGGCAACTAAGGTATTGCTTGGATGGGATTGGCAGTTAAATTTTTCTCAGAAGCACTAATTTAAGCGGAGGATCTTGTACAAGTCCAAAATCTTCAGACTCTGGATCCGTGGCTTAAAGTCCATCTTGCAGGATTTGTCCCTATGATTTTTGCCATCAATCCTGACTGGATAGGAATGCACTGTACTACAGACGAATTATTCATTTCTAGAAAAAAATAACGATAAAAACAAGAATATATTTCCTAAATTTGAAGAAAAAAATTTTCGCCAAGACCAAGACTCGAACCCGGGACGGGTTTTCTGTACCAAATGCTCTACCAACTGAGCTACCAGGACAAGTTCCAATCTAGATGCAAATTTTTCTCTTATATACATTTTTAATTCCCGCACACCAAATGCTTGAAGCATTTGCTTCTATCTTTGCAAATGGCGGCTTCTTAGTTAAGAAGACATTTATCGGGAATTTAAACACTACTTGATAAAGCCAGTAGGGCTTCAATTTATGTTTTTATTATTTATTTAACACTTACTGAAGTGAGAAACTCGCCTGCTAGCTCAGATGGTAGACTATTGGCCTAGAAAGCCAAAGGTCCCGGGTTTGAGTCAAGGTCTGGGCGAAAATTTTTCTCTTAAAATATAATTTATCCTTCAGTGAGAAGTGTTAAATTAATAATAAAAACATCAATTGAAGCCCTACTGGCTTTATAAAGTTGTGTTTAAATTCCTGATAAATGTCTTCTTAACTAAGAAGCACCATTTGCAGAGATAGAAGCAAAGGCTTCATAGCATTTGGTGCTGGGAATTACAACGTATATAAGAGAAAAATTTGCATCTAGATCGGAACCTGCCCCAGTAGCTCAAATGGTAGAGCATTGGCCTCAAAAGCCAAAGGTCCCGGGTTCAAGTCTCGGTCTGGGCGAAAGCTTCTCTCTTCAAATATACGTTATCCTCCAGTGAGAAGTGTTAAATTAATAATAAAAACATCAAAAAAAATAATGTTGAAGTTCATGAGGAAAAGGATACAATTAAGTGGTTCTTATGCCCAATATCAGTGGCAGAAAACATAAGACTTTCAATGGAAAGCAGCCGGTTTCAGTCTGAGATGTCCATCAAATCATGTTCCAGTAAAAATGAATATTAATGATCCAATCTCTAAACGTATATACATAACCTCAATTAATACCAAGAAGAAGTCGCCAAACAGTTTAAGGTTAGAATCAGAAGTGACTTATGTAACATGGGACCTAATTTTATAGTCCAGCCAATTGCAATTACAACAAAAATAGATATGTATAAAAAATGAAACTTCTGTAGATAGGTACTCAATTCATAGATAATATTTTTTTACACAGCATATATTATCAAAATATAATTCAGTATATAGTTTGGTTATAGCTAAAAGGCTTAGTCAAGCTTAAATAACCAGCACAAATACTTTTTTTTTCACTTTAGTTTCTTATAACCTCAAAGTGAGGCAATAAATAAATAAATAGAATTCATAAATAAATCACACCTAAATCTTATGAATACATTTTTCTACATGACTATCGCTTGTAAGCAGCACCGTATATATTACTGCACTAGAAATTAGACTAGGAAAAATAAAACATGCTTTGCGCAATGCAAAAATATTTAAATGCATTCCATTGCACTTGTTATATAAGATGTTAAAAATTCAGTACCCAAAATGCTAGGAATGATGGAGGAGACGAAAGCATATATATTTTACTTCACGTAAAAGTGGACTGTATTGCCGATACAGATAGCTATAGACAATGTAATTATCGTCATTAACAAGAAGAAAAGCGAAGGCAAAATCATAGGTCATATTATTTGTTTTGAATCCTCCAATATATGACTTGACGAGGTTAACCAAGAAAAGAATGTTTTCATATACTGTATCTTCAAGTAAAATAAAATATAGATAGATAGATCATTGGTTGATTAATATCTTTGACATCGTCTGATTCCTAATAGCCAATTTTGTCGGTCCATCCAATCTCCTGGTTGTAGATGTTTCTCCTTCATGTATAAACATATTCCCTTACTCGAGGAGGTTTTAGGTCTTCCTCTGCTTCGTCTTCCCTCAGGTTTCCATTCCATAACAGATTTTGGTAGTATATCCTCTTCAATTCGCTGGACATGTCCGTACCGTCTTAATTCCTGAGTTTTAATATAATCTAAAATAGTGCCTTCAATCTTCATTTTCTCCCTTATAACTGAGTTCGTAATTTTTTCTCTTCTTGAAATTCTTGCAGCCCTTCGTATAAAATCCATTTCCATTGCCGAAAGGTACTTATTTGTTTTGTTGTTAATGACCAAAGTTCTGCTCCATAAGTAATGATGCTTTTAACAATTGTATGATATATATTCATTTTATTTTCATTACTTATATTTTTATCCCACAATATTCCATTGAGGCAAGCAATTGCAAATTTTCCTTTATTATTTCTATTTCTTATTTCCTCTTCATAACTCCCATTTTTATTTATAAAATATCAAGAAAATTTTATGATTGGTCTACTGCATGGTGCAAGAAGTAACATAAACAAATATATTAGATATAATTTCACTTATAAGCCAATCATGAAACAAAAATTTAGAAGTCATCAATGAGTTTCGATAGCTAACCTATCATTATCAAAACTGATTTCTGAATTATATAAAAACAAAACAGTTACAATTTGAAATCATGTGACTGACATTATAAATTACTTATTGTTGTCATTTAACATAACCCGATTCCGATTGAGGGTCTTTCCACTTTTCAGCGGTTGCCCTTTTACCAGCCGGCTGCTGGCCCTTCACATCCACATGTGTCAATCACAGAGGTAGATGATCAACAGCCAGTGTAGGGGTGACATGTGGTTAGCATGTCGAGTCCCCCAGCCGTTAGAGCTGGTTCCTCAACCTGGAGCCGCTACTTATTGTAGCTACCCAATTGCCTCACGATGCTGGGTGGGCACCGGTCCCATACTGGCCGAAATACCATGAGAAAATTTCTTCCCCCATGGAGACTCGAACCTGCGCAAGTCCTGTAGCTCTGCGCCAAGGCTTCCTACCTTAATCGCTCGGCTACGGCGCGACCCTCTTTTCTTTAATTAATCTTCCGTCGGGCACAATATTCTGACCTTCGAGTTCTGGCGCAATGTGCCTGATCAGCACATGTTTAAAACATTATTTAACACACTGTTTGCCAATCATAACAATGGGAAGTCGAAGAAATGTTATTGTTAGAGATGTCCAAAGGATAAAATATTCAAAATTTGCTGCAGAAAACTTTTTTGGACATAATATTGATTAAAAAATTTTAAGAAAATTTGTGACAAGCCTCCAAACGATGTGATAAATATGAACAAATTAGGTTCAGTTCATATATACTTGAAAATAGTTCACATTATCAACATTTAGCCTATGTTTGTAGCAAAATTATTCAGAAATATAACATTATTTAGTTTAAATAAGATAAATAAATAATTTTCTTTTTGCAAATATTTTCAAAATACACATCTTCAATAATGTAATGACTTCAGGTGCAATGAGCTTCTCTGAACAAAATATTTACAACCGGCCATGGTAGCGGTTGAGAGCAAACTGAGTGGGGTGGTTGTGTACAGCAGGTAAAAAGAAACAGCTACTCGGATGCCCAGTGGTCAACGCCATTTGATGACAGTGGAATGGGACAAAATTGACAACATGTGCCTCTCAGATCAGATTTAAGGAAAGAGGGCACTGACTAGAATAGGGCCCTTGTCATTGTTCATAATTTTTTCCTTAGTTAAGGAATAGGACGGTTATGTTGATGACAATAATAAATCATTTTAAATTGTCAGTCACATGATGTGATGTAACTTAGAATTGTAACTTTTTTTGTTTTTGTTTTTATACAATTTTAGCTTGCTTTTAATCCATTCAATATTCAGTCTTGAAAATGATGGCGTAGCTATCTAAACACAACAGCAACTTTTTTGTTCGGTGATTTGGGTTTAAATGATATTATATCTAACATGTTTATCTTTACCAAAAAAATCCTGCATATTAATATAACTGTATATTTTGTTTAATGGCAAGAAACCTACGAAATAGAAAGATCAGCACAAATAGAAATTGTCAGTATCATAATAAAATATTCAGTCGCCCTCCATTTTATGGGATCATCTATGTGGGCGACATTGTATTTTCTCTCCTGCTGCTTCTTCTATGCATGAAAGCTGGCAGCTTGTTGCATTTTCATTCACTTCAGGTCCGGGGTATGGTGACGTCCTTCCATCGTAGTTGTGGTCGTCCTAAAGGTCTTTTCTGCTGAGGTGTCCAGTCACGTACTTCCTTCACTAATCTACTTTTCTCCATTCTATCTATGCGATTATTCCAATTTAGTCTTCTATCATTTAACCAGAGGTTTATAGGTTCAATTTCAGATTTTTCTCTAATAACAGAGCTGCAAATTTTTTCTCTCGCCGATTTTCCTACAATTTTCTTTAAAATTTTTATTTTTCTTTTCATTAATTTGTTTTGTTTTTTGAGTTTCTGTTTGGCATTTGCAATGATACGTTAGAACTGGTCTTATGACAGATATGTAAATTTTGTACCTATTCTTAACTTTTGTTTTCCAAAAAGCATTGTTTAAACAAACAAATAGAAATTAATGACTATTTTGTGAAATAGTTTAACGTACTGTAAATTAAGATTGTCAAAGATAATTATTATAAATTACTGTATATCATTGAACATAACCCAATAAATTTAACAATTTATATTATTTTTTTGCAGCATTTGCATTGATCATTTTCCCATATCCATAGTTTATTTTCAAGTCTCCTGATGCAAAAGATTAATCGAGGTTTCACTTTATTGAGGACACCATGTTTAGGTTAGGAGAGACAATTAGTTACCTATGTCAGCTATTTTATAACTTCTGAAACAGCCAAAATTATATTTAGTCCAGTATCACTCGATATTTTGCTTAATACTGTCAGATGTCTTCTGAAAACTATGTTTAGCATTCGAGGGTCATTTCATTACTAAAGGCAACTATTTTGCATCTTCTGGAACAGCTGAAAAAATAATTATCAGGTGTATATAAATTGAAGTGTGGCACATGTGACAATGTTTATATAGGACAAACTGGTAGACCTTTATCTCTCAGATAAAGGAACACATGAGAGCATATAACAGAAATTTAGAAAATTCAAAATATGCTAACCACCTATTCCAATTTAATCATTGTTTCGATCCAAATTTTGAAATTTTACATGTTTGTGATAAGGGTAAGAAGTTGGACCTTTTGGAGGCTGTAGAAATAAATAAATTTAAAAGCAGTAAAAAACTGTTAAATTCTCAACTTAATTTGAATGAATCCTCTTTGTTAAATTAGAAAATTTAAATAAATATTGTTGTATTGTTGCTTAGATCAGTTGGAACACAATTCATAATTTGTTAACATGTCTGAAGAAGGTACAGTGTACCGAAACAGCTGTCACTGAATTATATAATAAATATGAAAATCAAATAAAACTATGTTTTATTTTTATTTAATTAATATTTTGTATCTTCTGGAACAGCTGAAAAAATAATTATTCCAGTTACACTCAATGTTTTGGTCTCCTACATTGTCCCTAGCAGTTTGGGCAATGAGTTCTTTAACATCCTCTAGTTTGTAGCAAAAACTTAAATAAAATACTGAGTGCTTCATGTTAATTTTTTTTTTCCCTCCCATTCAAGTAAACGTTAACTTTTTTTTTCTTTTCATAGGGAATGTTACAAGGTTAGAAATAACCGGAATGCATTAGTTCTTTTCAGAAAAGCTCCATTCCATGGAAATAGAAAAACAAGTTATATAAAAGAAAGTATCATAAAGATATTTGTTTTATGCAACAGTAACATTTGCTGTTAATACTGTAATAATTATTCTAAAAGCTTATTCAATAAAACGATAAATTGAAGACCTGGATTTTCATGTCATAACAAATTTACAAATCAACTGTTAGGAACACTATAACATATAGAGCTGAGATTTGGCAACTGCATCAAAATACTAGGTTAAAATACTATCAAATGAAATGGATTTGTTAAGAAAATCAGCTAGGTTAATTCAGATCAAAGAAAAAAAGTTAGGGACACTATTATTAAGCAGGAAGTGAACATTCAAAACCCTGTATTAGACTTAATTAAAAATAGACTATTAGAATGGTATGTTCATGTCAGAAAATGCCAGAGCAGAGAACACCTAAAAAAAAAGTGTATAAATGGAGTCCCTAAGAAAGAAGAAAGATAGATCAATAGTTAAATGGATACAGGAGATTAGAAGATCAATTGGAGAATGGATTAGAAGGAGATTGGAAAGATAGGAATGGATAGAGGAAACAAATTATAATTTTATTTACAGATGAGGTTTGTACATTCTAACCCTGTTCAATAAATAATAAAAATATTTGAAATCTCAAAAAAAAAAATTAGAAATATTTTTCATGATATTTTATATATACATTTTTGGTGTTGTCAAAAATGAGGGATGGGGAATAATAATGAAAAGAGAATAGGTCCTGGCAGAACGGTGGCCACCTCTGGGTCCTCAGTTCACATCTCAGTCACTCCATGGTGAGTATGTGGTAGACAAATCAAAACCAGAGCAGATTTTCCTCAGGACTTTCCCCTGCCAAAAACTTAATTTTTTTCTGTTTTATCTGTTTCTGCAATGGTGTGATGGGTCTGATCAGCCAGCATACTGATAGCCATGTATTGGCTGTTGTTCTTTCAGGGTCGTATCTATGAATGCATTAGACCGTAAAAGTCATTCTCTGCTGAGAAAGTTGCATCCAAAGACGTTTATGCATACTCAAAAATCTGTTCATGCGATAATAATTGTTGAAATTCCTAAGCTACCTGGCGAGGTGACTTTGCAGAGAACGAATTGTGAGCAACCCGATGGGAACCAATGGTAACCATTGTACTTTGAAACCTTGCTGCTTTATCCAAGATGTCGTACCTTGAAGACTTAGATAATGTTTTCGGTATATGCGGAGAAGAGGAATTTGATAGTGTCTACCAAAGAATTCAACTGGAAGAACAGGGGAATCGGTGTATTGTAATATCGTGCAATGCAGACGTCGTAATATATGGTATTATTTGCGAGATGCAAGCGTAAATGCATTCCTCTAGCAGACAAATATAACGGAAGTGGTTTTATTGCTGAGAATTCTGGGTAATTTCTTGCTAATATTACGAAAAAAAACTATTTTAATGCATGACAGTCAGCGACTCGCTAATTCAAACTTTACACGTTCTCATGGAAAACTCAACTCACCAGAGACTAATGTATTAGCATGCGGCCATTAGAGACACCAGCAATCACTGAAACTATCGAAATAAACCAAAATATTTGACATGAACACCTCCTTAGAATGCCAAACAATAAGTTACTTCTGAAGCTATTCAACTGCAGACCAACTGGGCAAAGAGACCCCGGACGACCTAAGAAGTGATGGAGGGACCAATTTCTATCCTGAAGCAGAACAGGCCAAAGGCCCATCCCTGATTGTTATTGATTCTTTTAGAGTATCGATTTCAAGTATCTATAGATAGTGTTCTGACCAAGAGCAAGTCTTTCATTGGACACTCAGTATTCTCCACTCTTTCCTCAACTCAGCTTTCTTATTGTATCCACATACAAACATTTATTTTAATATTGTCTATCAACTGATGTCTTTTTCTGCCTCTAATCTTCTTTCTGTTGACCATTCTATCTAGGGCATCCGTCAGCAGGCAGTTTCTTCTTAAGCCAGTGGCCAATCCAATTTCTTTTCCTCATTTTTATGAAATATCTATAGTTGATTAAATAAATGTCTATATAGACTTGGTTATCGTTAAAAGGTAGATCAGTATTCATTACAGGATGTGATGTAATTTCACTGGAGATGAAGTGTTACAGAAGCACGCTTGGAAAATACAGAAGTTAGAATATAGAACACTAAAGTAAGAGAAATTTTTTAACCCTTAAATTCATAATGTATCCTTTTGGATACACCATTGGTTTAATTAATTTAATATTTTAATAAATCAGAAGAAAACGAACGAAAAGAAACCACTTAAATATGTGTCTAATTATACAAAATACCTAATAATAACAGTTATAAAAGATTCCGTTTTCAGTGCGGTCCGCCACATTCAAATAACTGACACAAGACATTTGTCTTTTGCCAATTTAAGGGTTAATTGGATAATACACAAGATGAAATGAAAATCTTAGAATAAGATGGGTTATACCCACATTAAGAGAATAAATACTGGAAGGATATCGAGACAAGCACTGGATTTTAGATTTGCTGGGAAGAGTCCAAGAGGTTCATTGAAATATATATATATATATAATGTTATATTGCAGATTTTTGCGGATATAAGTATGAATAAGAAAGTTTTCTTGGGTTTTCCACGTCTTGGATTCAAGTGACCAGAGGCCGAACTTGAATCCAAGATGCGGAAAACCCAAGAAAACTTTCTTCTTCATATGTATATATGAAGATTAAATAGAGAATCAAAAAAAAAGTTTGATGTTTGGAACTGAAGAAAGAGGAGTCATGGAATAACCTAGAGAGATGAACGCTTTTACCCAAACCTGACAAGTATTTAAAAAAATAATTTTATAAAAATCTATGGACTATCATGTGAAAATGGAATATATAGAATTAGAAAACAAAAATGCTTTAGCTTTTCAAGGGTATGAGCCACTAAGAGTAAAAATCCAATTAGAGAATAAAATAATACAACAAGTGAGCAATTTTAATTACCTGGGAAACAACGTGTCATATAGAAAAATGTGAAGACTTTGAAAACAAAATAAATAAATTTAATTATATGTGTGGCACCATAAAACAAAGCCTCAAAGGAACTAGAAAGGAGACCTTAAAATTTTATAAAACAATGGCAGTTCCAACACTACTATATGGATCGGAACACTGGGTCTTAACCAAAAACCAGGAACGAAGAATAGAAACGTCAGAAATGAGGTTTCTGAGGAGTGTGGCTGGCTAAGCAATAATGGATCAAAGGCGAAGTGAGGATATACGAAGAGAACTGAATATATTCAAACTATTAGATAGAATTACACAATACAGAGATGAATGGATGGACCACATCAATAGAATTCCAAAACAGATTCTTCATTACAATCCACTAGGATGGAGAAATGTTGGAAGACCCAGTAAAAGATGGATAGACCAATAATAGTGAGCGGAGAACATATTTTTAACGACTCACCTCATACAATTTCAAATTTCTTTGATACCGGTGATTTCAGACAATGTCCTGTCCCTCTTTAGTCATGACTTCCATGAGTGAAAGTCATGGCTGAAGAGAGACAAGACATTGTCTGAAACTGCCGGTATCAAAGAAATTTAAAATTGTATGAGGTGAGTCGTTAAAAATATGTTCTCCACTCATTATTAATGATATAACCTTATGTTTACTTCCCAACATTAATTTTAATATAATGGATAGACCAATTCTAACATGAGATCAAAACAGACTAGCAGGTCCAATCCTTGATGCTGATGATGATGAGAAATAATCAAGAAATAGAATAAAGGACATGAATGGAAATAGAATGTCCAAGTGCATCGTAACTAGCATATTGCTTAGAAGTAAAAGAAGAGAGAGACCAAGAAAATGGTGGCTCCAAGAATTAGAGAGTGATTATGAATATATTATAGGAAGCAACATTATGAGGTTTTGATGATCTTGAAGAAGATTTCCAGGCTGTAGGCCGTGGTCTCAAGGCTTGAAAATCCCCAATGTTTTGCCAGAGATTGCGTCTAGTATCCTCAAGGGTTGCCAGGTTCAAGACAACCCTTGAGGATGTCAAATGCAGTCTCTGGCGAAACGTTGCAGAACTTCAAGCCTTGAGACCACAGCCTACAGCCCGGAAATCTTCTTCAAGATCATCATGCAACTCCGGCCGTGAAAGTCTAAGTCAATATATCTTGAGTAATAATTCCACAATCATATCTTTGGGTTTACGACAACTACAGGAAATATTTCTGAGTTCTTCAATATATTGAAGATTCTATTTCTTTCATTGAGAACCAAAGATTCCCTTGCAAACATTAATAATGACACAGCCAATATTGGGACTGGAAGTAAGCTTCAATAAAACTAAATATATGGTCTCACATTGAAATACATTATATAATGGAAATGGACAGCTAATGACAAACGAGGAAATTTTGAGGAAGTGGCTGAATTCAAATACCTACGAACAATAATCACAAACAAGAATGAGATACACAAGGAAATTAAACATAGGCTCAATTCTGGAAATGCGTGTTATTATGCATTGCAGAGACTCTCGACTTCCCAATTCCTTTCAAAAAACGTTAAACTGAAGATATATAAAACTATTATTCTACTAGTTTATATTATATGGATGCGAAACATGGACTCTTACTTTAAGGGAGGAAAGGAGATTACGAGTATTTGAGAATAATGTTCTTAGAAAAATGTTTGGGCCAAAAAGAGATGAACAGACAGGTGAATGGAGAATACTGCATAATAGTGAGCTACATAGTATGTATTTGGTACCAAAATGAAAGCAGAAGATGATACTTAAGTTTATCGAAAGGCCTCCTATAAAACAACACTGCAAATTATTGAGGATGACTGAGATATCAGGTACTGTTTTACAATTATTAAAACTTTAGAATTGGCAATGGAATTCAGGGAAGGAAAATCCCTACTACACTGAAAATAAAATGTAGGCCCTACCTAAAATGTGCACACAAAATATTTGCTATAACACGAGACACAACACCCAAAAGCATCAAAATTATCGAATGTCACAAAATGATAAAACAGTTATCCCATCTACACAAAAAAGTTGCACATGGATTCCGGCCCATTGTGGAGTGACAGGCAATGAAATAGCTGATTTTTGGCAAGAAGGGTAGCAAAATTGTTTCAAACCCAACTTCTACTCCAGTTTCCTTTCACTCCATCAAAAGAATTATCTCAAATAAATATACCAATAAACTTAGAGAAGAATACATCACCAAAACATCTGGAAAGGAATGGGAAAATCTACAAGCTCATGACATTACTACATTACAAAGAAAACCTGCAGTAGCAACATTCAGACTGCTAACGGGACATGACTGCCTGAATAAACACCTACACAGACTTGGCATAACAAATTCACCTAAATGCCCTTTTTGCAATTTAAATGAAGATATGGAAAGAAACCATCTCCTCCATTGTCCAGCTTTTGTAGAAGACACCAGTCTTTCTGCTAAATACTGGAGTGCAAGAGAGCGAATGATTTCATTATCAAGTGCTCGACATTAGATACCAACCAACCACATTTGGAGCAAAAATAAAAGTTAAAAATAATGCCTTAAAAATTAGGAGTACAAATTATGAGAGTAAATACGGTATAATATATTGTTTGATTCAAGAAATATCTTTCTAAATAAAAACCCTCTATTTGTGTCTAGCATACAGCCATGTTGAAGCACCTATTACTCAAAATCTATGACATATACAGATGTTCGCTGTCCAGGTGCAGAAGAAATTAAATCAAATTGATGTGATGAAAATTGTGGAATTAAGTTTTTAGCTTGTAAAAACCCCCCGTGGACTATCACCTCGATGTGGTGGGGGCGCCGAGTACTCAATGAACCAGACGACCAAATCGGGGAAGTTTAGCTTTGCTAACTTGCCGATTGGTTAGAGGTGAGAGGAAACTAAGAATAGTCCGCAATGTGGGAGACGTCTGCCAGAAGGTTGACATCGACCAACAAGTCTGCAACGGTCTACGAGGCGACGTGATACCAGGCGATCATCACAACGGCTCAAGCAGCAACCCTCTCTAAAGGGTTAATACTTAGAGGAGCATGAGACAGCAGCCCTGTCATTATCCTTACCCTGCACAGCGCTCATAACGCGGTCATGGGGCATTTATTACTACTGATTCATCTCGAAGTATATAAAAATGGGATAAACTGCTGGAAAAACCTGCCCTGGCTCTGATTCGTCCACTACAAACCACATATGGAGTGACCAAGGTTTCAGGACAAGTGACTATAATTTTGTACTAAAATTCTTAGCATGAAGGAAAATTTGTATTTATTTACACAAAGAATTTTAATGTAATGAAATCAAAATTTGATTCTCATGTAAAAAAATGAAAATCTCAAGGTTTCAGGACAAGTGACTATCATCTTGTACTAAAATTTGTAGCATGAAGGAAAATTTGTATTTCTTACAGAAAGAATTTTAATGTAACAAATCAAAATTTGATTCTCATGTAAAAAATGAAAATCTCAAGGTTTCAGGACAAGTGACTATCATCTTGTACTAAAATTTGTAGCATGAAGGAAAATTTGTATTTATTTACACAAAGAATTTTAATGTAACGAAATCAAAATTTGATTCTCATGTAAAAAAATGAAAATCTCAAGGTTTCAGGACAAGTGACTATCATCTTGTACTAAAATTCGTAGCATGAAGGAAAATTTGTATTTATTTACACAAAGAATTTTAATGTAACGAAATCAAATTTGATTCTCATGTAAAAAAATGAAAATCTCAAGGTTTCAGGACAAGTGACTATCATCTTGTACTAAAATTTGTAGCATGAAGGAAAATTTGTATTTACTTACAGAAAGAATTTTAATGTAACAAAATCAAAATTTGATTCTCATGTAAAAAATGAAAATCTCAAGGTTTCAGGACAAGTGACTATCATCTTGTACTAAAATTTGTAGCATGAAGGAAAATTTGTATTTATTTACACAAAGAATTTTAATGTAACGAAATCAAAATTTGATTCTCATGTAAAAAAATGAAAATCTCAAGGTTTCAGGACAAGTGACTATCATCTTGTACTAAAATTTGTAGCATGAAGGAAAATTTGTATTTATTTACACAAAGAATTTTAATGTAATGAAATCAAAATTTGATTCTCATGTAAAAAAATGAAAAATCTCATAAAATCCAGGCCTTATACATTACATTTATAAAGGGTTGTACCAACGAAAAGATAAAAAGTGTTATTTGTGTTTTTTTTTGTTTCATATTGCACACATACGTATCTATTAACATGTCATTGCTCTTCCTATGCGCACACATGGCTGTCAATGCTACAGACTCATCTAATATATTCCTCTCATCCAATCCCCTGGGGTTTTAATTCTTTTTATAAGTTAAATATATAGCTACTTTTCCTACGAATCTACTGTATTTCTGATTTTTTTTCTTTTTTATCTACCCACTACCATTCTCTGTTAGAAGAGTTTTTTTTTGACTAGATAATATAAATAGCTGTTTTTTTTAAGCAGCATTAGGTTCACAAGCAGAGACGATCAGATAGCAGGAAATCTGATTTGTTTTCTCAAACAGCAACGGTTAAGTGGAATACGAAGGAAAAAATGCGTAGGCCTTCTGCTATGTAAGTTTAATATCAGCGTAAATAATTGAATAGCTGGATATAAGAAAGAAAAAGACTGCATTGTTTATAAGCTAAACTTTACAGAACCTGCCAACATATCCGTCTCTGCTAAAAGAACTAATAAATAATATAAATTAATATAAATAAATAAATAAATAATATAGTTCTATGTGCATTATAACTGCTTCTATACAAACCTGACTATTTCTAATTTAATGAAGACAATATATGTCTTGAATTAAATAGACCTTTCTTTAAAGAAAACTGTTTTAAAGTAATATAAAGTATATTTGAAATAGATATTCTGAAAAGGCTATATATCCAAAAAATTTTTTTTCATGAATGTGTTCTCTTACAACCATTTGTTTCTGAGTATGGTTCACCTCTTTCTTCTCTATTCCTTCCCTTGTAACTCTCATATCCATCCCCTCACTATGTGCATTTTCTGTTAAAGAACCATTTCTCCAATCTTCCTGTGTTTAAAATTGTTAGCACATTGCAAAAATCCTCATTTTTAGGTAGAAAATGTTATACTTTCCAACTATGCATTTGTATGCAGGAATAGATAACTGACGGAAGGTCGTTATTTTACGCAAAATTCCACCCTAGTTTTTATGGTCATAACTATGACCTATTTTATGATGTAGAATGATAAAAGAAATCTATAAGAAAAATATTAGTTTCTGTTATAGATTCTATACTATTCAATTTTTTTTTATTCTATCTCGTGAAACGTCCATGAACAAACAATGAGTTGTGATCATTTCTGAATTTGTTTACTATTACTACTTGAAGTTATTTTGCTAGTTTAAAATTTAGTCTGACAGATAAATCAAGTTACTTTCCATTTTTTCAGTTTTATAATATAATATTGATAGTATTTGAGTATGTATTCTTCAACATTCTTACCTCATATGTTTATTCTGTTGAACGATCGTTTCAAAGCTATTGCTCCATGGATGGAGCAATGGCTTTGAAATGATTGTCCAACAGAATAAACATATGAAGTAAGAATGTTAAAGAATACAAACTCAAATATTAAATTAAACCTCATAATGTAACAACCTAATAATTTTAAAATATTGATAGTTATTTTCAATAATGTATCTTATTAAGGTAGAATATTTTTTATCACTCACCTCATGTTGTTCTTCTTATTTGATTATAAACTAGTTTCGGAACATAGTTTCTGTTCCATCCTCAGTATCGTCATGACCGTTGTTCTGTCGTCTTGAAGAGCTGTCCTTCTCTCCTTCCATTGGCTGACTGAAAAACCTCGAAACCAGGTCATTCTCACCGGGAAATTCAAAGTTCATTAATTTCTTCTTTTCACTCTTTTGAATGTAGATCTTTTCCCAAACAGTAAGTTCTTTTGGTTTTTTATTTGTTTTAAATAATTTAGCTTCTTTCTCGATAAGATGTTTTTCAGACCATGCATGGGCAGCCACTGCAGATTTTTCTACTTCCCCTTTTTTGACATCCTGAGATGTTCTTTAGAGTAAAAGAACATCTCAGGAATGTCAAAAAAGGGGAAGTAGAAAAATCTGCAGTGGCTGCCCATGCATGGTCTGAAAAACATCTTATCGAGAAAGAAGCTAAATTATTAAAACAAATACTTACTGTTTGGGAAAAGATCTACATTCAAAAGAGCGAAAAGAAGAAATTAAATAACTTTGAATTTCCCGGTGAGAATGACCTGGTTTCGAGGTTTTTCAGTCAGCCAATGGAAGGAGAGAAGGACAGCTCTTCAAGACGACAGAACAACGGTCGTGACGATACTGAGGATGGAACAGAAACTATGTTCCAAAACTAGTTTATAATCAATAAGAAGAACAATATGAGGTGAGCGATAAAAAAATATTCTACCTTAATGAATATACCTCATAGTGAGAATTCCTAAAATAAGTAAAAAGTAAAGTAAAGTCATCCCCACAACAGACCCGGAGGTCCTTGGGGTAGTAGGAGGTTAAGGCTCCCACTTTTTCTAGACAATCGGCACTTTATGTCAGCCCTGCGTGACGGCCGCCTTTACCCCCAGAACAAGCGTCTGGTACTCATTTCCGTTAGAGGCTGAGTCGACCCCAGGGCCATAGTGCCGCCAGAGGGTTTGGGTCAGTTTAAAAAATCCTGACCCCACGGGACTTGAACCCTCGACCCTCCGGCTTGTAAGTAATGTATCTTATATTCAGCAAAAAATATAATAAACTGATTAATAAGAGCATAAAGAAAAATCGATTGCTGATATCATGAACAGATCAAGGTCATAATTAAAACTGCTGTACAATATTTACCACAGCAGTGGTTTTATTCTGCCTAAGAACTGGTCATGACAGCTTGTCAGCCCATTTAAATAAGATATCTATATACATAGAACTCTTTGTTTGCTATGTAAAGAGAAGAGTTCCATCAGGAAAAGAGATCATCTCGCAAAATGCTCTGCATTTCAAAACTTTTGACGTCAATTACTAAGATTGTACTGAAAAACATGAATGAGGGTAGATAAAGTAAAGTGATCCCACTACAGGCCTCAGGAGGCCCTTGGGGGTAGTAGGAGGTTAAGGCTGCAACTTTTTCTAGACAATCGGCACTTTATGTAGCTGGGTTGCCAGCCCTGCATGATGGCCGCATTTACTCCCAGAACAAACATCTGGTACTCATTTCCATTAGAGACTGAGTTGACCCCAGGGCCACAGTGCTGCCCGAAGGTTCGGGTCAGTTTTAAAAATCCTGTCCCACCGGGACTCGAACCCTCGACTTTCCTGCTTGTAGCGCAGTGCCTTAACCAGTACGCAATGGCGTGCCCCCATATCATGAAGAGACAAATATATAAAGTGCTGTAGGCATAAAACTGAGACACAGGGTGTCTAAAACAAGACTATAAGAAAATGCCACTTTAGAAAATACGATATAACGAGCTGTAGTAATAAAATGGAGATGGGCTGACATTGTCATGAGACAACAATAAGGCAGATATTGTTTAGTTGTTTTTGGACTCACCTCATACTTCTTAACTCCCATGCAGACTCGAGTTTTCTTTCACTTCATTTGTGACATTCTCAATGCTGTATCACGTACACAACTCATTGGACATCAGTTGTGAACATGATATAGCATTGAGAATGTCACAAATGGAGTGAAGAAACTCGAGTCTGCTTGGGAGTTAAGAAGTATGAGGTGAGTCAAGAAACAACTAAACAATATTAAAATAATCAATTGAGTTGGTGTTTACTTAATGAAAATCCATATTTATTAATTAAATAAAAATAAAACATAGTTTTATTTGATTTTCATATTTATTATATAATTCAGTGACAGCTGTTTCGGTACAACTGTACCTTCTTCAGACATGTTAACTAATTATGAATTGTGTTCCAACTGATCTAAGCAACAATACAACAATATTTATTTAAATTTTTTAATTTAACAAAGGGGATTCATTCAAATCAAGTTGAAAAGTAGTAACAAACTGTTAAATTCTCAACTTGATTTGAATGAATACCCTTTGTTAAATTAAAAAAATTTAAATAAATATTGTTGTATTGTTGCTTAGATCTGTTGGAACACAATTCAAAATTTGTTAACATGTCTGAAGAAGGTACAGTGTATCGAAACAGCTGTCGCTGAATTATATAATAAATATGAAAATCAAATAAAACTACGTTTTATTTTTATTTAATTAATATGAAAATAAACCTCATAGTGTTATTTCCTACCTACATAACTTAATAAGGCAGATGCCTGCAGAAAATAACAATGTGGGACTCCTATGCAGACATGTCAAGAGAAAGATTAACAGATGCAATGAAGCATCCATTGGTCCACTATCATGCATAACAGGAGTGGTGTAGGAGAATGCTAGTAAACAATAAAGTAATTCAACTCTAATTGTAGATCGTAATGCAGTGTAACAATTGTTTCATGTGGAATAGCTCCCCATGTGGGTCCCATAACATAAAAACTTTCCCTCTTGCAGCAGGCCCTAGCCGTAAATGGGACATAGTGGCTTATTCATTCATATATCATTCAGCATTTGTTGCTGACAACATCTGAGTTTGTTATTGACACTCTTGTCCTTCACAATGTTGCATCGCCCTCCATTCTCTGCTATGTGCCAAGTAATTTGGGGTTGGTCATCGACTTTGTAAAATTTGAAACTGTAGAAATATAGCCTTTTCTAAATAACCAATTCAAATTAAATATAAATAAGATTACGTAGAAAAAACCCCTCCTATTTTTTTTTTAATCTTTGGCTTTCTGGGAAATGCTAAGATTATATTTCACTAGATTATGTTACTCCCTTGCATGATTGCATCACTACAACTACATATGTATGTTTGTCATGTTTATTAATGATTAATTTGGTACCTTGGTTAGTTAATACTCGCTAAAATGTAGTAGAAATATTACAATATTACATTTTGTATCATTCGCATTATAAATATTTAGGTATAGTTACACTGTTTTTATTTTATAAGGTTATTAATTACATATAATGGGGGGGAGGGAGGGGAGGTTAAAAATTGCGGTGAATAATGTGCAATCTTGGCAAACGATATCAAGAATGGGTTTCTTTAATTGGCTGCTGGCCTCAATTAAAGCCTCAAGTCTTATCCCACCTAAATTAACGAATGTCTCTACGGTTTCATGCGATAAATGACCAATGATTTATGTAGCAAATAATAGAAACAGACAATCTTCAACAGTTTCATTTAACAGTACATCTTTCTTTCTTTTTAGCAATAAAAAATAAATCCTACATATATTTGTTATATTTTCAACATTTTATTTTTTTTCTGTTCCTTAATCCATTACTGCCCAAGTACCACATGTTAAATAATATTTTATTGAATTCCAAAAGAACCAAATAAACTTGGTATATAACAATCAATTATGAAAAATAAGGAAAGTTCATTAACCAGCAAAATTAAACCTTTCAGAGTCAGGTTAACCTGAAGCAATAATTTAATAATCATTCTAGCAGTAGCAGTTTTAGTTTTTTTTCCTAACAAAACTAGGTATAAAATAAAATAAGTTAAAATATATATATTAAATTTGGGAATTTTTAACATTATGAGGTTCAAATTCATAAGAATTAAATTAATCGTGATTATTTCATACCTCATACTTCTATATTTTTAAATACAGCACTGCAGTATCGGCAATTTCTTATCACCATCATCAGCTGATGATACTGCAGTGCTGTATTTAAAGAAATATAGAAGTATGAGGTATGAAATAATCACGATTAATTTAATTCTTATGAAGTTAAAATATACCTTCTTAGGTAAGATCTGTTGTCCTCAACTTATAAAATAAGTATTCTTTATGCCTGTAGGCCTTTCAGAATATCCGTTCCATCTTCAAGCAGGTCCTTCTTCGCTACAATATCTAATATGATGTCCTGATTAGGACAAGCAGCATCAACCATCATATTAGATATTGCAGCGAAGAAGGACCTGCTGAAGATGGAACAGATGTTCTGAAAGGCCCACAGGCATAAAGAATACACATTTTATAAGTTGAGGATGACGGAGCTTACCTAAGATGGTATATTTTAACTTATTTTATTTTATGACTCTCCACCTCAACGGTTTTAACAATGAATTTTTATCGTATTAAAACTTGGTATATGCCACTGAAATAAAAGAGAAAGATATTCTCCGAAAATCAGCAAAATTAGATCAATAGGAGTGTGAATTTACCTAAAATCCAAAATTTAAAAATTGCTCTATCAAAGAAATTAATTTTTTTAATTGTTGTGAAAGTACAGAATGTTTTATTATACTTGGAGTTTGCAAATTAGTTTTCTTATGTGAAAACCTACATTAAACAAAAAGTTTTCTAAAATTTAAATATGAGTAAATCATTAACTGTGGGGGAAACTACTGTGATTAAACAAAATTTATTAGAGTTAGTACAATTAAACAGAAAAATCTTTAATAGTGAGTGTAAAATATATTTTTAAACGACTCACCTCTTATGATTTCAAATTTCTTTGATACCAGCTGAAGAGGGACAAGACATTGTCTGAAACTGCCGGTATCAAAGAAATTTGAAATCATATGAGGTGAGTCGTTAAAAATATATTCTACACTCACTATTAATGATATAACCTCATAATGTTTACTTCCCAATATTAATTTAAATATAGAAAAATCATTAATATTTAATTTTAGGAAGTTATATTTTGAGGTTATTTTAATTATATTATTTTTGGTCTGGACATCTTACCTCAATATTAATGTTGATTAAATCAACATTAATATTGAGGTAAGATGTCCAGACCAAAAATAATATAAATAGAAAAATCATTGCTTGAACCAGGATTTGAACCCAAAACTTCAAGCTTCATGTGTTGGCACTCTACCACTGATCAACTCAGGCAACTTTAGAAGTAAGGACATACTTCAGTTCCCTGAGTAGCTCAATGATACACCACCAGCTCATAAAGAAGATCTTGGGTTCAAATCCAGGTTCAGGCAGAAACTTTTCTCTTTTGTTGTCTTATAAATGGCTAATCTGTGTATGTTAATTTCCATAATGTGTTTATTACTCTTATTTGTAGAGAAAAAGTAAGAATCAATCTTCTTTCAAAAAAATAAATATAAACAAAATATAAATGTGATGAGGTGATAAAGTATTTATTTCAAATTTAAAATATACCTCATAGTGTTAATTCTTAAAAGTACACACTGCTCTAAAATTTGTTAAAAAAACAGAAGTTAAAGACATTTGGAAAAGACTTTTTTTAAAATTTATTTTCACTGAGAGTAATTAATATTTTAATTACAAAGAAATAAACGTTATCTCAGTCAAAACATAAATTTATTGTGTCGACGTTTCAATCTCCTGTTTTGAGATCATTTATAAACAAACATGTCTTGAAAATGATCTCACAAAAAAGAGATTGAAACGTCGACACAATAAATTTATGTTTGACTGAGATAACGTTTATTTCTTGGTAATTATAATACATTTGAAAAAATAAACTTCCTACAACAGGTTCAACCATAAAAATTATGACTTTAGAAAAGAATTTGGGCACTAATGGGTTAATTCATCAAAATTCCAAGACTACCGATCAGACACCAAAAGATTAAAAAAAAATACACCAAGTAAGTTTACAATATCTTTTTTTGTTATTATTATCATTATTATTTTTTTTAAACTGACAACAAACCACTTGGCCACGATACGAACAAACAAGAAGACAAAAAACGATCTGTACAGTTTTACAATATTATTTCCTTCCTTTTTTTTTTAATTTGGTAGAATAGATCACAGCCCATTTGGAATTTTTCAAGTTGTAAATGCTATATAAATATCACTTCACCACCACATTTGCATAGAGACAAAAATCAAATCAATATGTTCCCTTTTTACACTTGATGCTTTCTAAATATTGGGACCAATAGCCAATGTAAACCTCATTAATTCATCCATGATCAATCATCTTAAATTACTAAGCAAAAGAGGTTAAGTCTCACTCACCCTTTCAATGCAGGTAGTTTAACTTGAAATAGTATTATAATAAATACTTAAGTTATATTAATAATTGTATATAATAATAAGATAAGAATATCAAGCTTTTTTTTAAATCTATTCTCTAAGCTAAGATTATCTAGAGAACTAACTTGTTTCTGTGGACAGGAGTTCTAAACAGTCTCCTGTCCCATGATGCTAATACTTTTCAGGAAGTATATGGAGAATTGATGTGCTGCCTCCATTTTCTGGTGCCAGGAATCTATTATTTCCCAGCCATAATCAAGGATATTTTTTTAGTTGTCTGATAGCAGTATTGGTATTGATAATAAAGAACAAAGTTATGGTTTTTTTTATATAACTGCTATAGTATAAACTGCAGAAGACATCAAATAGCGGATTGGTAAAAAAACATTAGCTCCCTGACGTCAGCTTTTAGTTTGGTTCAGATTCTGCACCGTGACACCGCTACTCATGTTTCTACAGTCGTAAATCAGGGGAAGAATTTCGCCAGACATCTCGCTGGACTCGTGATGAATGACGTAGTCGTCGGAAGGAAGATTGGCAGCCCTGGATATTATCTGGTGCAGATTCCGATGTTTTGCATCGTGATGTATCCTGATTGGTCTCTTTACTTGCCACCGCACAAGGCTAGCTGAAAAATCTATTTGCATTTTAATTATTAGAAAACAATTACAATGCTAAAATAATACATATTAAAAAATGTTTCAAAATACTGAAGAATTTTTCAGAAGAACAAGCACATAAATCCAATGCTTGAGGTGGGCAGTATGCAGGTGGATAGCATTTTGGTTCTCTTTTAAATTATTTAAAAGCATTCTGTTACTTCTTAGCATCATTGATGTACTATGAACTTATAGTTTACTAGAAGTCCCGGCCACGTGTTGCTGTGACTAAGGTATACGTTAAATTATGTTGTAATAAACTAAGTGAAATTATTATTTACGATAAAGACGGAAACGTTATAGCCGGTATAAAAATCCACGGGATTGAGATTTGAACCTTAGGTCAAAATTTTAAAACGATTGATGAAATTTTTGTAGAGTTGATAAGAAGCACAAATCAGCATAAAATGTTGAATTTTAGAGTTTATTAATTTTATATTCAAGTTTGTAACAAATGCGTAAATTACAAAGTTGTTAGTTGATAACATGTAACATTTAATTTTATAAATGAGGTAGGTATAGATAATTCTTATAAACACACTTAAATTATGAAATAATCAATATTTGTAATTCAATTGAAATTTGCAGTTGCCAACAAAAAGCACAGCCACGTGGATCTCTCTTTGTTAAATAATAAACCAATTACCTTACCAAAGTACCTTACACCGCCATCTGTTAGAATCGTATGGAACTCACAGATAATTATAACTCTTTGTTAAATAATAAACAAATAATTTGCAATAAAAAATAATGCAACTATAAATTTAGATATAAACAACCCTATGTCTCAAATTGGATCAAACTGCACACAGTGTGCAAAATTTTATTAAAATCGGTTCAGTAGTTTAGGATTCCATCGCGGACAAACAACGTGACACGTAATTTTTTATATATTAAGATATATGTGTTGATTCAAAAATATTTTCTTTATTTCATATGACTTAAATAAAATACAAAGCCCAATGGTATAAATTCACAGGCCCTATGCTTCCAAGAGGAGAGATAAAAACTACTATTACTACTACTACTAAATAAAATATAATCGGATTGTCTACTATCATAGTCACTTTATAGTCTTTTGCTACTTATTTAAGAATGGGACAAGCTTCATTTCCACGTTCTTAAAGCCTGAAGTAAATTTTACATTGTTGAAAATAATTTCATATATGACGTTATTCTAACACATGAATATTTTAAACTTACTGAAATAATACTGTAAGAAGCCATACTGGCTTTATAATGTAATGTAAATTCCCAATTAAAGGTCTTCAAGAGGGCTAAGCATCAAAGATGCCCCAGATCATAGGCTATGGAGGTTATGGCACAGGAAAATGGCAGCAGCTGTAAAAACCCAAAGATAGATAAAGGTCATCTTAATAAAGAATCCACCATTTGCAAGACAGAAGCAATGGCTTCATAGCACTTGGTGCACAGGAATTAAAAGCATATAAAAGAGAAAAATTTGCATTTAGATTGGAGTTTTTCTCAAATAGCTCAGTTGGTAGAGCATTTTGCCTAGAGTGTGGAAGGTCCTGGGTTCAAACACCAGTCTGAGCGTATAATTTTTCTCTTAAAATATACTGTAATATATTTGTGTTGGCTGCAGAGGTCTAATGGTATGTCCTTGTCTCCAGTCCTGAGGGCCAAAGGTTCAAACCCAGCCAGGGTCAATGGATATTTTAGGATGGCAAAATCCAAGAGACACATCCTTGGAGGGGGATTTTAGCCATGGGTCCCTGAGTCTGAAGATTTTCAGGCTTGTAAAAGAAACTTACACCTGAATAAAGAGGCCTCTAAGCAATATTCATCAATCTTCTCTGCTTCCGAATAATACCTTAGGTTCTCATTATGTATCCTTGAGGTTATACTACTAACCACATGTTACTCCTTGCTGATATCTGTAGGGAAATAAGCATAACCACATTTTTCTGGTCAAGAAACTTCCCACTAAGCAAGCACCCATGTCCCCTTGCAAGATTTTCAATCATCAGTATATTTGCAATTGATGAAGCAAGGACTATAGGTTATGTCTTATGATATTTTTTATAATATATATATATTTTTTTCTTGTAAGCCCATGATTTCCTTAAGAGAGATTTAGATGCTCTCCCCCTACAGGGAAGAATTTGAACCATATTAATTTAGTTACACTTGTTTTCGTATAGATGTAATTTGAGTGGTCGGTGGTCAGCGTTCCGCCTCATACTGACATCTAGGAAACCAAGGTAGCACTAGGACGGGAAAATTCAATAAATTTTGCTTAGAGGCCTTTTCATTCAGGCTTAAGGATCTTTTACGAGCCTGAAAATCTTCAGACTCAGGACAAACGGCTTAAAGTCCCTCGTGGAGGATTTGCTCCTTGGATTTTTCCATCCTAAAAAAATCCATCAACCACGGCCAGGTAATATATATATATATATAAATGAATGAATGTATGTATGTCTGTCTGTCTGTCCTTAATGCGCTGCCACACTGTTCAATTGATTGTGTGGGGCTTTTTGCAAAATGTTCAGGAGTTTCCCGGGAAGGTTTTTAGGCTATGAGAGAGTTGTAATACTCAACCCCTTCACTCTTAAAAATCACCCTTTTAGTGAAAAACATGTTTTTTTTTGGAACTTTTTGGACACTTAAATGGCTTACGCTGCCTAAACCATAACATATACAACCAAATTAATGTACACAGAATTGAATATCTCAAAAAACTCTACAAAAAAGTACTACACACAGCATATGTCTATCTTTTACAGATAACACATAATAACCATTTTTATCTTTCAGCTCATTGATGCCAAGAAGATCAGGATGACTAGATTCCCGGGCAAGTGTAGCAGCACAACGGCGGGCATTCTTTTACGGATACTTCTAAATAACCATTTTTTCTCTTTCAGCTCATTTATGCCAAGAAGATCGGTTCAGGGCAATGCCAGGTAATCAGCATGGTTTATCTAAAAATAATTACAATATAAATTTATAATTATTTCTATTTTCACTTATTCATCTAAACATAAAATCACAGTTCATTAATTTAGGCATAGCAGTGCACGCCGGGTACTAGTTAGTTACGTCTATAAATTAAATGGGGAAAATGATCCTTGTTCTTTTTTCATTCCACCTCAAGCACTGCAAAAATCCACATGTAGGCCTAGCACTTTACACTTATTCTGTTTATTACATCGTACAAGCCAAGAGAGAGAACAGGGAAAGTGGACTGGCTTAGTGAAGCCAAATTAACACATTGGTGACCGACTGCTGTGCGTTCCATCCACCGCTGCTGGACCGGACATTTCTGTCAGTAGCGTGGACTTTTAAATTTTAAACCGCGCTAGCACAGTGTGGCTTTTACATCAATATATTTACAGTCAATAACAATATTGCATAAGTAAATCTTTATTAGTGTTCTCATCAGACCTTCTAGTAGAAATTGAGTGTTTGATAGCGCTATAACATTTCCCTTTATTTAAAGGCACGGCAAAGAGCATATGAGTCGATTTTTTGTTCTTTCTTGGTGTTCCT
>JASPKZ010003337.1:0-44208 GCA_030220185.1 Diploptera punctata | reverse complement strand
CTGGAATGCATGGTGGGGTCTTGGACCTTTGAGAGTTTAAAGTTGGTATTTGTAGTTGGAAGAGATTAGCACAAGGTAGCCCCAAGGCGATAACCCCGCAATATGCAGGTGTGTACTTTATATCGGTGTCTCTCGTGTTTTGCGGCTCGACTTGGATTACCCATCATCCCTTAGTTAGCATGTAACCCTAGTGCTCATTAGGGATAAAGTCACTTTGGAAGCTTGTGGTGAAGGTAGGATATTGTCGTGCACACATTTTATTACCAGCAGCCACTGTTCTGCGCATACGCCCACATTACTTCACAGCTAAACTCACGTTCACTTTCCTACACTCTTGTTATAAAAACATACTTTTAACTTACATATTTCTCTCAATATTATTAGTTAATTAATGGTTTCTTTATTTATTTTATCTGATGGAGTTATGACTGTAAGGTCTTCTCTTTCACTTCACCAGGGTTAAATTTTACATACAATAACAATTGAACAGTTTATTCCGAAACGAGATCTAACCCACAACTACATTTTTGGAAAACGAAAAAGTATAATGTTCATTTTGTTATCGTACCAATTTATAAGAAAGGAGATAAAACTGATTGCAACAACTACAGGGCCATCTCATTACTTTTAACTTCGTACAAAATTCTAACAAATATATTACTAAGCAGACTTACTCAGACTTACTCCCTTTATTGATGACATTCTAGGAGATCATCAATGTGCATTTAGAAGAAACAGGTCTACAACAGATCAGATTTTGAGTATAAGACAAATTTTAGAAAAAAAATGGGAATATAATGGTACTGTTCATCAACTGTACGTAGAATTAAAAAAGCGTATGTTTCAATTAAGAGGGAGAAGTATATAGTATCTTGTTGGAGTTCGGAATTCCTAAAATGTTAGTTAGACTTATATACGAATGTGTCTAAATGGCACAAAGATTAGGGTGCCTGTAGGCAAAACAATTTACGGACACTTTTGAAATCCAGAATGGATTGAAACAAGGAGATGCACTATCTCATCTACTATTAATGTTGAACTAGAGCATGCCATCAAATCTTCAGAGGATGAGGAAAGCCTACCTAGGAAGAATAATCACAAATAGGAATGAGATGCACAAAGAAATTAAACATAGGCTCAATTCTGGAAATGCGTGCTATTATGCATTGCAGAGACTCATGATGCCCCAACTCCTTTCAAAAAACGTTAAACTGAAAATATATAAACTATTGTTCTACCAGTTATATTACATGGGTGCGAAACATGGACTCTTACTTTAAGGGAGGAAAGGAGATTGCAAGTATTCGAGAACAAAGTACTTAGGAAAATTTTTGAACCAAAGAGAGATGAACAGACAGGTGAATGGAGAAGACTACATAACAATAAACTACGTGGTCTTATAGGAAGCCAGATATAATAAGAACAGTTAAGTCTCATAGACTGCGATGGACAGGACATGTTGCCATATGGGGAATGAAAGACTTGCATGGAAGCTTCTTGTAGGAAAGCCAGAGGGAAAACGCCCAGTTGGTAGACCAAGAATGAGGTGGGAGAATAACATTAACTATGATTTGAGGGAAATAGATTATACAGGGAATGATTGGAAAGCATTAGCTCAGGGTAGGGATGTATGGAGAGCTTATGTCCGCGGCCATGAACCTACGGGTTCGATAGTGCCAGTGAGTGAGTAAGTAAGTAAGTAAGTAAGTATATCACATACTTTTTAATTTCTCATCCTATTGGAATTATATGCATCCAAATTGATTGCAAAATAACATGCTAATAACTATTAATACAAAATTGGGTGTAAATGTGATCTATCTCGATAGAGTGGTAAAATGATCTATCACATATTTAACTAAAAGTGATCTAATAAGAAATAAAAAATACATATTGAACACTGATTCAGTTAGAAAAGAATCTAACTTAATCAGTTTCAGTATTTATTTTCCATTTAATGTTACTTCATTACATTCTTTGTGTCTTCCTTATTTTCACTCAATTTCTCTAAGATTCTGATAGAATTCACACGGAACTGTACTGGAATGTGCAATAATTGTTTTTCTGCACTGCTACTCGTGACTTGACTAACTGCTTCTGCCATTTTGTTACAGATAGATCACTATTTGCTCGAAAGCCAATTTTAAAAAATAAGTAAAAGAGGTCTGGAAGAGAATAGGGATAATGTTATATATCCACCATGCCGTAGATCACTAATATACTGAAAACTCATTTTTCGAATTTTTGTTGGTTAATTTGTTTTCGGGGCAACTATTAAATTATGAATTATCTACAACTTGATTAAATAGGCATAGGTTACACAATATACAGATGACAAGGAAAGGACAAAAAATATTAAAATAATAATAATTATTACGTATTTATTTATATAGAGACTATCGGACCCGTCGGATGTTGTTACACTCACGTTGAAAAAAAAAATACATATTGAACATTTAAAATGCTTATCTCAATATTATTAATGGTTAATTAATGACTTATTTATTTTACCTGATGGAGTTAAGACAGTAACGTCTTCTCTTTCACTTCACCAGGGTTAAATATTACATACAATAACAAGTACGAATTATCTACAATTTGATTAAATAGGTATCCATCCATCCATAGTAATTCTGCCCGAAGGCAGGTCCTTCACTGCAATCATAGCATTTTCATGCTATGCTTGCAGCTTTACTAGGGAATTGTAGGTGTGGTAGCTTCCCATTGCTTTCCACACACCGATGAAGGATGATGATGATAATGATAAGAATAATGATGATGGCCATATGATTTCGGGGACCGTTTGGGCCTTAAAGTGTTCCTGACATTTGTCTTACAGGTGAGGAATAACCCCGATAAAAACATCACCCAGAAAACTGCCCCGACCGGGGATCGAAACCGGGCCCGCTGCGTGATAAAGGCAGCACGTTACCTCGAGACCACAGCGGTGGACTAGCCTAGACAATATAGGGCAATCTCGGTTAATTTCGTAACACGTATAATTTCGTTATATTTTTTTGTAATCAAGTTGTATTGGCAAGAAAAACAAATTCTTTTTCTATCTTGTAGCTGGCAGAAAATCTACTTTCTTGCTGTATTTTCATATTTCTGATAACAGCGTTCCTTGGGTGTATCTTATGTTAACTTGTAGAGGAAGTGTTTTCATTGATGTTAGCAGCTGCTAGATTTAATTCTTGTCTATGTTTGAAGAATATTTTTGAGTAGATAATCGACCCCGTGCCCGCTGCGTGACAAGGCAGCACGCTACCTCGAGACCACAGCGGTGGACTTATGAAAATAGTAATAAGATTAACAAATATTTTCATTTGTTTGTTTGTTTTAAACATTGCCTAATCGTAAAATTAGTTTTTTATATTTCATTAGTCTTTGATTTCTATGTACATTAGACAGGGACAGTGTATCAAACAATTGAATTCAGGCTATCTTGCTTGTACACATTTTATTATTACTTTTAGTCTTAATGTTAACTACCATTAAGACGGTTCTATTATAATCTAATAGATGTTATCTTATTGAACAAATCTTCATTTATATTTAATATTAGGACGTGCATGGAACTTCTTGTAGGAAAACCTGAGGGAAAACGCCCAGTTAGTAGACCAGAATGAGGTGGGAGAATAACTATGATTTGAGGGAAGTACATTATACACGGGATGATTGGAAAACATTGGCTCAAGATAGGGATATATGGGAGAGCTTATGTCCGCGCGGCCATGAACCTACGGGTTAGAGAGTGCCAGTGAGTGAGTTAGTTAGTTTATTAGAGTTAACTGTGATTCTTATATTCTAATGTAACTTATGTTTGCCCTGGTGAGTGGAAGAGAAGGCCACATGGCAAAATAAATATATAAATAAGCAAAAAAATATATATATCCACAACGTCCCATACCAGCGTAATGGGACGTAACTAAGAAAAATAATAATAAATAAACATAATAAACCTAATTAAGTCACACAGGAGCCAATTACACCGGAGCCCAAATACGCTACTGGACACAGCTATGGAAAGAGCGAATGACGCAAATATAAAACAAACACAATATTTATTCAATATAATATTACATCATTCAAAGTGTTTTATAACACTTCAAAACTCAACACATGGGGTTAATGGGCTCGACCTTCGTACCCATGTCGACAAATTTACAGTGTCAACAGAACTGCATAGTAGCCGCCATAAAAAGCCGCATTCTATGCAGACTTGTTGTTCGTTCGTTCATGACTGAACGAACATTGATTCTGATTCTGATATCCACAACACGTATCGAACTCAGGGTCGGGTCCAGGGTTGAGGTGAGGTGAAGCCCCTATATTTATAGAGAGCTGTGAACGACAAAGGGTGCCGGCCGACCACTCCTGACGCACCCTCACAGCGGCGGATGAAGGAAATGAAACAAAATGGATGAGTATGGAGAAATGGTGGAATTAAATTTGTGGCATGGGAAACGGGAGAAACCGCGTGAAAAACCTGCCCAAACTCCGTTTCGTCCACCACGAAACCCACATGGAGAGACCGAGAATTCGATCTCGAGACCCTAGTGGTGAGAGGCACATAAAAAAATAAATTTAATTAATTAATTCATTATTACTGTTCTTAGGAAAATGTTTGGACCAAAGAGAGATGAACAGACAGGTGAATGAGAGAGACTACATAACAGTGAATTACATTATCTTTATAAGAAGCCAGATATAATGAAAACAGTTAAGTCTCGTAGACTGCGATGGTCAGGACATGTGGTACGAATGGGAAATGAAAGATGTGCATGGTAGTTTCTTGTAGGAAAACCAGAGGGAAACGCCCAGTTGGTAGACCAAACATGAGGTGGGAGAATAACATTAACTATGATTTGAAGGAAGTAGATTATACAGGGAATAATTGGAAAGTTTTAGCTCTGGATAGGGATATATGGAGAGCTTTTGTCCGCACGGCCATGAATCTACTGGTTCGATAGTGCCAGTGACTCAGTTAGTTAGTTGTTGGTGGGAGGTAACATGAAAGGTAGGCCTATATAAATTAAAAACAAAAATGATTATCCGATTAAAAGATCAAATAATTATATCTAGTGTTTGATTAATTATATGAATGAAAGCAGTTTCACAGAGAGCATTAATATATGCTAAGAAGCGAATACCACCTGCTTAATATTTTAATCCAACTTGGCTTTGTGGGAGGTCTTATTCTCTGCACGCCTGACCTCCCGCCAAGAGTTATACATTTAATGAGCATTATGCGCAATATGTAAACTGCCTAAACTTATTAAAACCAGGATCTTTCCCCACAATCTCAACACAAAGACAATACTAACATCATCCGACGTACATACACATAGATACTCGAAATTAAATTAACAAAAAAGGCAGCTAACCAAATTTATGAAAATATAGTTATCCAGGTTTCTAACGACACCACACCCATCATCATCATCATCAACTTCAAGGATTAGCTCTTTGCCTGTTCCGATCTCACATCTGTTCGGCCCAGGAGCTTTCTTGGTCTTCCTATCGATCTACGTCCTCCAGGGTTATACATCAGTGCCATCTTTGGTATCCTATCCTCTGTCATTCTTTGAAGGTGTTCTATCCAATTGTTCCTGTGTTCTTCTATTTGTTGAAAAGTGGTTGTACTTTACTTCTTCTCTAATATTCTCATTTTTTAATATGTTCTTCTCTTGTACAACCTTTGACAGCCTGTAGGAATCTCATTTCCGCTGCCTGAATTTTACCTTTTTTTTTTCTTTTAGGACCCAGGCCTCACTTCCATACATCGCCAGTGGTAGTGCCAATGTTGAGTAAAATCTTAGCTGCGTGTCCTTTCTTACTTCGTTCTTCAGTGTTCGTCTGATTGTTCCACAATCATATCAGATGTCTTTATTTACATAATAATTGTTTCTGAGTTTTCAAATATTACTTTCGTGGATTCTATGGCAAGAAAGATATGGATTTTTTAGGATGGAAGAATCTAAGGAGTAAGGCCTCCGGGAGGGACTTTATGCCGTGGGTCCCGAGTCTGAAGATTTTTAGGCTCGTAAAAGAACCGTAAGCCTGAATAAAGAGGCATCTAAGCAAAATTTACCGACCTCTTCATCCTAGTAATGCCTTAGTTACCTACTAGATGTCGCATTGGATCGGTATGTTGACTGCATACCATTCATGACATCTGTAGAGAATAAGAGTAAATAAATTAAGTTGGTCTAGTAACTTCTAACAAAGGAGAGACTAAGGCCCAACATTGCGTCTGTTATGCCAATGTATATGTAGAATAATAAATAACAACTATAATATTTTATTCTGGCAGATTTAAGGCCATAAGGCTTTCCCTTCAGCACAACTATTAAAAAATATAAATTTGCAGTTATATAGTCATACAAGTTGTAATAAATTATATATACGTGATATCTATTATATAAAAATTGATGTTTGTTTGTTTGTTTGTTCGTACTTTATGCGCGGCCATACTGTTGATCCGATTATGATGGGATTTTTGCAAAATGTTCAGGAGATTCCCGGGATGAACATAGGCTATAAGAGAGTATAGATACTCAACTCCTATAAAAAGTGTAAAGTGATCCCACTACAGGCCTCAAGAGGCCCTAGGAGATGTAGGAGGTTAAGGCTCCCACTTTCTTTAGACAATCGGCACTTGATGTCAGCCGGATTGTCAGCCCTGCGTGACGGCCGACTTTACCCCCAGAACAAGTGTCTCATTTCCGTTAGAGGCTGAATCGACCCCAGGGCCATAGTGCCGCCAGAAGGTTTGGGTCAGTTTAAAAATTCTGACTCCACCGGAACTTGAACCCTCGACCTTCCGGCTTGTAGCGCAGTGCCTTAACCACTATGCTACGACGTATACCCTTAAAAATCACCCTTTGTAGTGAAAAACGTGAAAAATAATCATTTTTTGACGCTTAAATGGCTTACACTGCCTAAACCATAACAAATACACAAAATTAATTTATACACAATTGAATATCTCAAAAAACTCTACAAAAAAGTCCACGGCAGCATATTTTTATCTCTTACGGATAACTCACAATAACCATTTTTGTCTTTCATTGATGCCAAGAAGATCGGAATAAGTAGATTGCCGGACAAGCGTGCACTGACGATTGTTTATGGGGCTTTTTTCAAAATGTTCAGGATTTTCCCGGGAAGGTTATAGGCTATAAGAGAGTGTTTAATGCTCAAGCCCTTCATCCTTAAAAATCACCCTTTGTAGTGAAAAAGTAAAATAAAAGTGGCTTTTTGTACGCTTAAATGGCTTAAGCTGCCTAAAACCGTAACATATATCAGTACACCAAATTAATGTACACAGAACTGAATAGGCCTATCTCAAAAATCTCTACAAAAAAAACCGTGAATGCATATGTTTATCTTTTACGGATAACTCACAGTAACCATTTTTGCCTTTCATCGATGCCAAATAGATCGGGATAAGTAGATTCCCGGGCAAGCAGAGCAGTTGCACGGATAACTCGAAATAACATTTTTTTTTCTTTCAGCTCACTTATGCCAAATACATCGGGATATGTAGATTTCCCGGCAATGCCGGGTAATCAGCACGGGGTATCTAAAAATATTAACGCATATAAAATTGTAATTATTTTTTCCCGCGCCGTAGCTGAGTGGTTAAGGCAGGAAGCCTTGGCGCAGAGCTACAGGACTTGCGCCGGTTCGTGTCTCCATAAAGTAAAGTAAAGTGATCCCACAACAGACCCGGAGGCCCTTGGGGTAGTAGGAGGTTAGGGCTCCCACTTTTTCTAGACAATCGGCACTTTATGTCAGCCGGGTTGTCAGCCCTGCGGGACGACCGCCTTTACCCCCAGAACAAGCGTCTGGTACTCATTTCCGTTAGAGGCTGAGTCGACCCCAGGGCCATAGTGCCGCCAGAGGGTTTGGGTCAGTTTAAAATCCTGACCCCAACGGGACTTGAACCCTCGACCCTCCGGCTTGTAGCTCAGTGCCTTAACCACTACGCTACGGGGGGGAAGAAATTGTCTCATGATATTTCCGCCGGTATGGGACCGGTTCCCATCCAGCATCGTGAGGTATTTGGATAGCTGCAATAAGTAGCGGATCCAGGTTGAGAAAACCAGCTATAACGGCTGCGGGACTCGACATGCTGACCACATGTCATCCCTACACTGGCTGATGATCATGTACCTATGTGATTAACACATGTGGATGTGAGGCCAGTAGCCGGCTGGTAGGCTAAGGGCCTTCTAGGCCTGTTGCGCCAGGAGAGAATATTTTTCCTTATACTTATTCAACTAAACGTAAAAACGCATTATAATTTATTTAGGCGTAGCAGCGCACGCCGGGTATTAGCTAGTTAATAATAATAATAATAATAATAATAATAATAATAATAATAATAATAATAATAATAATAATAATAATAATAATAATAATAATAATAATAATAATAATAATAATAATAATAATAATGATAATAATAATAATAATAATAATAATAATAATAATAATAATCATCATCATCATCAACCGGTATCATGACAGCTGCCGCCGTCTTCCGGAAACCAACCGCCATTCTTCTCTGTCCACCCATTGATCTTCCTCCATTCATCTGATATTCATAGCTGCTTGTACTCCTTCTGTCCAAGTTTTCTTCGGTTTTCCTCCTTTCCATTGGGATCCATTCCATAACAATTTTAGGCAATCTTTGTTCTGGCATTCTTTTGACATGGCCATACCACTGTAATCTTTTCTTTTCTATAATGTCTATTATGTCCGCCTCCTCTTTTACACCCATAATTTCCCTTATTACTTTATTTCGTATTCTAATAAAAATAAAACTTAACAGTAAAAATGATAAATAATTTAATAGTAACAAAATAATAGAAAACAACCAATTAATACATGAATATTAATAGATAAGCATCAGGAACATTTCTAAACCAAAGTTAAAGCAAATAAACCTAGTTTTTAAAAAAAATGATTATAACGTCCAGAAGTCCCTAATTTCCCGTGGTAAGGAATTCCAGATGCTGGAAGTGGAGATAGTATATGGTGTGGAGTGTTGGCATGACCTATGCTGAGGTATATACATCATGTGATTATGATGTACTCAATGTGTTTTGATGTTTGGTCTATTTGTATTGTGTTCAGAGAGGAATGTAGGACGAGTGTATGTTATGTCTGTAAGCCTATAGTGTTGGGATGACTGAATTGATGACACCCGATGCCTGCACATAGCTTAATCCAGGGTTTCAAATAGAAAATTAACAACACATAAATATTAAATCAGACCAAACTTTAATCCAGTAATTTTTTTAACTATTTTATGATTTTTTTTATCGAGAGTGATTTTTATTGTGTGTTTAACAGCTGAACAAAACATATCTTGATCATTATTTCTGAACAAAATCCTTTCGATCAATAATAATGACTATTTAACTCGTGCCCCAAATGGGAGTCAATGAACAATCACATTTCAATGATTTTTTATTTACAACCAATCATAGTCGTGTTTCGCCTAGAATTTACCAATTAAAGTTTATTATAATAAAGAAAGCACCTCCATTTTAACATTCTGAATAGGTCATAGATTATTTTGCTGTGACTGACTCTCCAAGAAATACGGCTACCAGATTGTATATATAGTTCATGAATGTCAACACGTAGAGCATGCGGGAGTTAAATAAAAATATTTGTAGCAATTGATTATACCACCAAAAAAAGAAACCACTGTTTGCACTTCCATAAATGTATTTTTTTCCCAGGTAATAACATTCCAGAAAAAATAATTGTCATAGGGCATCAGAAATGAAGTAATATACAGTTTGATGTGTTTAATTTTTTCTCCAGTAGAGTGCATTCTTACAATATTGCGTTCCTTCTTCTTCTTCGGCTTTCCCCCACTTATAGGTTTTCGTCTTCAATTTCCATTTATCTCTATCATTCCAATCTCCCTCTTCCAAATTCCTATCATCAATTATAGTTCTGACGTAGGTTTTCCATTTCCATCTTGGTCTGCCACGTTTATTTCTTCCAGGGGGTGACCATTGGTGTGCATTTTTTGGCCATCTTTCATTTTCCATTCTTTGTACATGGCCATACCATTTAAGCGTTTGATTTTCTATCCTCTTAACAACAGATGTGGTGACATTCATTTCTCTCGAAAGGAATTAATTTCTTATTTTATCCTGTCTTGTTTTTTCTTCTAAAATAATCAAATTCAAATGTTCCTTTGGCAATAAATAATATTATCTGGTTGCTGTGACGAACAAAAGATGCAGATGGAGCGTACCAATCGTTTCTCATTTGTTTTCGAACATCGCCGTTTACATTAAATATATAAATATATTTAAATAATGATTTGTGAGTAAACAGCTTAATTTTATTCGTTAAATAGTCCTAACAAATGCCACTCTTTATTTCCAAATTCTCTAGTTAAATTCACTTCGTGAGTCGTGAATTTATAGGTAATTTGGAAATCACTCCTGGCATTACTTATGATAATTTCTGAGGAATGTTTCTTAAAATATGAAATACAAAAGTTTTATTGACAAAATTTACTTTTACTCACTGACGTAATACTTTTTTTATGTTACAGACATAGAGAACTAGAGGTCCACGGTTCGATTCCTGGTTCCGACATTAATTTTTCTTTTCACAATATCATTATAATATCATAATATGATCCATTATTGCAACTGTGTTAAAATAACAGTATTGGAAAATGTTAAATAACATCGTTTACTGCTTATAAAAGTGGTGGTGTAAAATTCTGAAATATGGATAGTTCTAAACGAAGCCGGCCGTTGGCGATGGTAGTGATACCTACCTGACAGCGGACGAAACGAGAATTATAGATTTGTATTTGTGGACAGAATTGTTAATGTTTGTGCCAAGTCTAGAAATTGTGTAGTGGGCTGCACACTAGTCTGGAGAACTAGAGGTCCACGGTTCGATTCCTGGTCCAGACATTATTTTTTCTTTTCACAATATCATTATAATATCAAGACATAGACACCATTAAGTTTTATTTATTTACTTTTTATTCTTGCACTTATTTATTTTTCTTTCAGAATTTATATCGAAGACTTCACGGATACACGAGTTTTTTTATTTCGCCCCATATTATTTTCAACTTATTATAAACGATGTGAACACAGTGACAATCAGGAATAAAAGGTTCGCTGAATTATTTACATAATTGGGGATTTGCGAGTACTACTCAGAAAAAAAAGCATAGCTTGTTTGCTATCTTACCAGCCACAATAATTGTAAGAATCAGGAAAAGAGATAAGTATAACAATATTAACTTAATACATGGAATCCACTTTAAGAGGAAACCTCGCATCATTCTGTCGCTCCCGCCGCTGTGAGCAGTATGATCGCAGCGTGGGAGACAAGTGTACACAACATCCCAGCAGCTAGTTGCTTCAGTGTGTTGTAGTGGGATGCATGTCGCTTGTTGCCGTATGTTACATAAGAAAATAATCGAAAATGAAGTATACGGTTGAACAGTGAATGTATTTGGTGGAATGTTACTTATTGAGAAATAAGCTATTTATGTGACAACATTGTTGCGTCCATTTCGTAATGAATTGACAGAAGAAGAAAAGGATTGTGGATATTTTCAACACGATGGTACCACAGCGCACACCGCTCATAATTCTAAAGAAACTTTACGTGAAGTTTTCGACAATTAGCATAGGATTATGGCCGCCTAGATCAGCGGACTTAACTTACTGTCATTATTATCTTTGGGGATACCTAAAGGGAAAAGTTTACCGAAATAATCCTCATACCTTAGAAGAACTTAAGATCGCAGTGCAGTCTATTACCGAAGCGGAATTATAGAAAGTGGCAAATAATTTGTTTAAACGATATGAGGCATGTCTTAATGCGGATGGGGGTCATTTTCAACAGTTGTACCGAAATCACTTTACGTAACAACTACGTCATCGTCTCTTCCCTCTACAGTGATGTTATAGAACAGTGCCAAATTCCTGTCTTCGTTGTCCTCTCTCCTACGTACCTCCCCCTTCTTTCTTTATGCGCTGCGTGTGACTGCGCATCTTCCCCTCGTTATCGAAAGCCTCAAATAAGCTGTGCAAGTTAGTATCAGGGTCATCATCAACTTTGGGATCGTCGTGGTCAGGTCGACTGTAGCGCGAGGGAGCTCTTTGGTTTCATGCGTCCCACAAGCCAGGGTAGGGCAACCAGGACTGTGAACCCTAATCCTAGGCTGGACTGGATTGTGTGTGTGTGTGTATGAATATTATTATTATTATTGTTATTATTATTATTATTATTATTATTATTATTATTATTATTATTATTATTATTATTATTGACTTTTTGAATTATTGCTGACCGAGTTTGTTAATTTGTTCATATCTTTTGACGGTCAAGAAGATGAATTTTTTTGTTAAATTATTTTATTATCTGACTTATGATTCTCATTTAAAGATACTAATTTTTAGTTAATGTATGTTTACTAATTGCGTAGCTAGTCATGTTCGGTATTGATATATATTCTAAAGCTTTCTCAAGCCAAATTAATTCCCTTTTTCCTTCTAGCTTCCACGATTATAATACTGTTTAGCATTTAGTACTATATGTTAAGTAATTTACAAAGGAAAGGTGATTAATCTTTGCCCTCTATGGGCCCGGGCAAAGGATTGTTGAGATTGTCACTCAAAACTTTCAAACACAATGTAATAAAAGGGTAGGATAGCGCGGCGCACAGTAGGCCTATCTCAAATAAATGGTGAGTAATAAACCTCTATGTGTAGGCCTATTTTTATAATAATCTAAATTAACTGAGATATTTGTATTTTGTAGCTTCTGTCTGTCTTCATTTGCGGTAGTAACGGAACACGCTCCTCGCCGCAGCGCTGTGAATGTGAAAGTAAAGAGAGACTTTAAATCTGATATTGCCAATTTGAAGAAGCGACCGCTTGAGACAGATATTTCGTAACTCTACTCTATCATTACTGTTGATTCAAATGTAATAGAAAATTTAAGATTTCTTTGGAGACATTTCTATTTAGATTTATACGAAAAATATGATGTTATCATTGGAAAGGGGATCCTTCAAATTACAACAATAGAACAAAACAAATCACTGCTCACGTGCAGCTTGGCGGGTTGATTTTTGTGGGCTAGCGTCGAACGCCTCCACAATTCTCTTCGTTGTTTCTGCATCCGTGCTAATGCAAAGCTTTCCAGGAGGTTTGATTTTCTGCATCCTTCCCATTTCCAGTTGTCGTTTTCTCCACTTCCCCACTGTCGACGGCTGCAATGCTACGTTAAACTCACGTCTTGCCCATCTTGCGGCCTCACGATCAATAGCCTACGTTATTGCCCATGCAGCAATTGTAATTTGCTGTTGCATATTCAACGCCATTTTGACTAATGACGTAAGTTCTACTCTGTTTTGTTTTATTCCATTGTTTTAATTTGAATAATTGCCTTTCCAACGGTAATTTCATATTTCCTGTAATGATAATATTTTCATCACACAACGCGATCAAACGTATAGCCATATTTATGATTCACCCCGTAGTTACACTTAATGCAGTTTTTATCGCGTTTTCAAATATGTATTCGGAATTTCTCCATCACCCACAGTTTTTTTTATTTCATTTTCAATTAATGGATTTAAATAATTATTTTTTAATAAACGTTTTTTCGTCCATTTGTCCATCGTAAAATAAAACCAAATGAGCTAACTCAGGACATTTCAGCTATGGAAAAGAAATATCAAGGCAAGTGGAATCCTAATATGCTGGCCGATTATTGTTGGACCATCAAGAGGGATGCTCCACAGGCGAAATATAGCAGAAAATCGTCATTTCCTACTTTCTAGGTGAGTCCGAATGTTCGAATATTGTGTGGTTACGAATGTAGAAAATATTAAAGTATTTAAAATTATAAATGCCTATCTCTCGGAAACCTTGCGTGATGGGGAAAAACCGATATCATATTTGAATTCAGGAGAATAAATACTATCAGAATCACAAATTCGTCTTTCTGAGACAAAAAAAAAGTTTATTTTTTGTTGCACAGTGTTATCTACAATTTGATTAAATAGGCATAGCCTACACAATATAGGGCAATCTCGGCTAATTTCCTGACATGGATAATTTACTTATATTATTTTATAGTTCTTACTATTATAGATATTACATTATTAGACAAATTTCCATTTAATATTAGGGTTATTTGTGATTGCTGTATTCTAACGAAACATATGTTTGTCTTGGTGAGTGGGAAGAAGCCAACATGACCTTAAGTATACCAGGATAAGTAAATAAATAATGACAAATGAAAATTCTGAAGAAGTGGCTGATTCATACATCTAGAAAAATTAATTATAAATGCGTAAAGTGTAGAAAGAAATTATACATTGCTTCAATTCTGAAAACGTGAGCTATTATTCATTACAGTGACTCCTGTCATCCCAACTATATAAAAAAGTTACGCTAAAAAGTATATAAAAAAGTTATTCTTCAGTTATATTGTACTGATGCGAAAACATTGTATCACAATTTAAATGAGGAAAAAAATATTACAAGTATTTGAGAATAAAGTTCTTAGAAAAATGCAATTAAGCCATTACATGAAATAATTTGGAACAAAAATATCACAAAGGAAACTAAAATGAAAATTTATAAGAGCATAATACAGAATATTTGACATATGGAAGTGAAACTTGGTGTTTGACGGAAGTACAAAAGAATAAAATTAGAACAGTTGAATTTGATTATTTTAGAAGAAGCCTCCTGAATTCCTTTGGAGAGAAATGAATGTCACCACATCGGTTAAGTGGATTGAAAATCAAACGCTTAAATGGTATGGCCATGTATAAAGAATGGAAAATGAAACATGACCAACAAATATATACCAGTGGTCACCCCCTGGAAGAAATAAACGTGGCAGACCAAGATGGAAATGGAAAACCTACGTCAGAACTATAATAGATGATAGGAATTTGGAAGAGGAAGATTGGATTGATACAGATAATGAAGAAACTGAAGACGGCAAACCTATAAGTGGGGGAAATCCGAAGAAGAAGAAGAAGAAAAAGAAACATGCTTCGTCCAAAGAGAGACGAGCATACAGGTGAATGAGAAAACTACCCAACAATAGACGCATCCCGATCTTTTTGGAAACCCAAATGTAATATGAATGGTTAAGTCTCCTAGACTGCGATAGATTGGACATGTGGCACGAATGGGGAATGAAAGAAATTCATGGAAACTCTTTGTAGGAAAACCAGAGGGAAAGCGCCTAGTAGTAGACAAAAATAAGGTTTGGAAAATATCATTAACCATAATTTGAGGAATATAAATTATACTTTAAGGGAGAATAAACATTTATGAGTATCAGAGAATGAATTTCTTGTGGAAATTTTTGGATTAAAGAGAGATGAACATACAGACGAATAGACAAGACTACATAACAGTGATATGATCTTTATAGGAAATCAGATATAATAAGTCGAATTAAGTCTCGTGCATTGCGATGGGCAGGGCATATGGCACGAATGGGGAATGAAAGAAAGACATGGAAGCTTCTTATAGGAAAACCAGAGGGCAAAAGCCCAGTTGATAGACCAAGAATGAGGTGGGAAAATAAGGAAGTAGATTAAACAGTGGATGTTTGAAAACTATCAGCTCAGGATAAGGATGTATGGAGAGCTTATGTCTGCACGGCTCTGAATCTATGGGTTCGATAGTGCCAGCCAATTATTATTATTATTATTATTATTATTATTATTATTATTATTATTATTCATCTTCATGGTAGACCCTCGAACTGTTCCGTTCTCAGAATTCATCTTCCCATCGTCTTCTAGGACGTCCCACATCTCGATATCCTTGAGGTTGGTACAACAGTGCTTGTTTTGTTAACCTAGAAGAGTCCATTCTGTTTTCTTTCCTTCTCGTTGTCGTTTTCTTCTCCTCGTTGTCCTTCTTCTTGTTCTCGTCGTCTCGTCGTTCTCGTCGTCGTTGTTGTTATTATTATTGTTATTATTATTATTATTATTATTATTATTATTATTATTATTATTGCATTTATACAATTATTTATTACTATGGATAACTATATGAAATTTCCAGGTGTAGCATACGCATACATTGCCTTGCGATTACCCAGATATAATCCAAATTACAGGAAATTTAAGGTTGGTGATGGATGAAATATTGACCATTTGAGATCAAAATTGGCATTTTTTTGTACTAAAAATAGCCTATACTCAAATGTGTATATTGGAAAAGTTTCAGAGGCCTATGGTGCTTCTAAGTGCCCTAAAGTGCTGATTAGGCCTGTATGTTACATTTTGTATTTAAACTGCATGCAAATCTTTAAACTTGTTTTTCCACACTTTTATTTTCACTGCATTTTTGTATGTTCAAAATTGAATGGAATTCACAAATTTTGTCCTAGAAGGTTCAAAGTTTTACTGCATGTCCTAAACACAATGAGTAACAAAGTAGTGCATATGTTTCATGATTGAAGTAGTATTTTAAGAAATAAAAAATAAAATGCATGCAATTATATATTTTTTTGTAATTCCATGCATGAGGTACATTTTTTTCTCCCTTTGTATTCACATTATAAGAAATCTAATGCATGATGTTTTTCTAAATACTTGAGGGTCTTGTAAAAAGAACAGACATTTTACTAAAAAATTGTGGAACCCATTTAATTATAATGTACGCAATTTTTTTAATATAATATTTTCATCCATCCATAATAATTCTGCCCGAGGGCAGCATTTTCATGCTATGCTTGCAGCTTTACTAGGTAATTGTAGGTGTAGTAGCTTCCCGTTGCTTTCCACACCGGTGAAGGATTATAATGATAAGGATGATGGCCATATGATTTCGAGGACCGTTTGTGCCAAAGTTTTCCTGACATTTGTCTTACAGGTGAGGAAAAACCCCAATAAAAACTTCACCCAGAAAAACTGTCCCGATCGAGAATCGAACCCGGGTCCGCTGCGTGACAAGGCAATATAATATTTAATAACTCATAAAATAAATGTCTCACAAGAATGAAACACATCATTATGAATCATGCATTCAATGTTTGTACAAAAACTCAAGTCTCTAGCTCCCAAAAAGGTAGAAAATAGAACTGTCACTCCAGCGCCCCCCCGTAAGTAATCTACGGGGAGAACAAAATAAATCAGATATTTAGTAAATATCGTACGTATTATATGAGGTGATATGAATGCGAGGCACAAACGGAAGGTCGACTGAAACGGATGACTCATGCAAGGAGTGGGTATCAAGATTTACAGAACACTGCGGTATTTACAAGCAATGCCGGTACTGGATAAGAATTACAAACATTTCCTTCACATTCTCCCTTTGAAGATTACCACAATCTACTGAGTTGAATCACGCTGCAATGTTTAATATTCGTTAACATATCTTCAAATTAAAAAGGTAACAAAAATAAAAACATGTAAAGTTATGACAATTCCCACAATACATTATGGATGTGAAACTTGAGCTGCAACGAAAAAAACAGAAAGACAGAATACAGACGACGGAGATGAGGTTCCTTAGACAAGTTAAAGGATGTACAAAACTTGATAGAATTAGAAATTAAGTTATTCCACCACAGTGTTCTGCCCGAGGGCAGGTCCTTCACTGCAATCATATCATTTCCATGCTAAGCTTGCAGTTTTACTAGGGAACTATAGGTGTGGTAGCTTCCCGTTGCTTTCCACACCGGTGAAAGATGATATGATGATGATGATTTTCGGGGGACTTTTGGGCCTCAAAGCTACCTGACATTTGTCTTACAGGTGAGGAAAAATCCCGGAAAAAACCTCACCCAGAAAGCTTGTCCCGACCGGGGAACGAACCCGGGCCCGCTACGTGACATGGGAGCACGCTACCTCGAGACCACAGCGGTGGACATTGAAGATATAAGAGAATAATTAAAAGCGCAGCCTTTATTGGATAAAGTCACGAATTACTGACAAAACTGATTGATCACATGAATGGAATGGAATGAGTAAGTAGAGATATCCACTTCTAGCAAGAAATTATCAAGCAAGAGGAAGACGTGATGTCGGAAGACCTAGGAAACGTTGGGCTGCTGCGTTATGAAGTCGGAACGGGTAATTGTCTAATCCTTGGAGTGATGTTGTTGTTGATGATGATGATAATTAACATATCCACAAAAAAAAAAAAGATCACCTGAGCGAGATTTGAATCCACGTATTTTTTATCTAGTTAGGCCTATGTTAACTTCTATCGGTTATATTATAAAAAGGCAATTTCTCTACTCGTGCAGATGGCATAATGCCAGGTCCAAGGATGAGATGAGATGACGCCCTTAATATTGAAAGGTCTGTGATATACATGGATGCGAGTAACCAGCCATGTCGCACCATAACATGAGCAGATGAAATGAAAGGAAATGCACGATATGAGTATGGTGGAATAAAGTTCTTGGCAGGAAAACGGAAGGAATTCCGGGGATTCTTTACAACATGTGGCCCGAAATATTTTTTCTAAGTTCCAATCATACACCATGTGCATGCGCCAACGAAAGCGAAGCGGTTTACTATTATGGAATCATGGTATGCAGCAAATATATACACTATATTTAACGAACCTAAAAGATAACCTAACGCAATTTAAGCACTCTAACCTGTGAAAGAATGCAACTCTAAAAAATAAATAGTATTTCTGAAATTCTGAAATGTACAGTTAATTAGTACATACTCTATGTTGGCTGCATTGGAACACAACTTTTGTTTTTTCTTAGAATATTCGTTAAAATCAATATGGCTGCCTCATCTTCATTATACGTATGTATTGTCAATCCATAGAATTTGTAGAGAAGCTGTTGGAAGTAAGCCATCTATGCAGGAGCGGGGGAAAATGCACGGCCAATGAGGCCTCGGAAGGAAGTGCAAGAGATTGAACAGATCACGTGACATTACTAATTTTGCTCTTGAGCTTCAAGCGAGAAAGATATCTAATTGGTAAGCCGGATAATTTCTCTACACATTTCACGGACAGACTATGGTTAAATAACGTACACAAATGATTGAAAAAAATCGTTAAAAAAGGTAAAAATAATTTTAAATGGTGGAAAATAATTTAAAAATGGAACCTTAGAATAAGATTTGTGAGTTTATGAAAAAAATTTAAAAAGTCGCGTCACATGTTGTTAAGAATGTCCGATAAAAACCAACCGTGGTTTCGTTTTGTCCATCACGAACATATCATAGAGTGATAGAGGTGGGACCCACAGGTGGATTAGATGCGACTACATCAATTCCGAGCCATTATCCCGTTGTACTGTAAACAACATAGATAAGATATTCGCGCTATCACAGAAACAGATTAAATGAAATAAAATGAAATGGATGGCGTATATAAGGAGAATTGTGGAATGAAAGATAAAACTGTAGAAAAATCCAGAAAAAACTTCCCTAGTTCCGATTCCTCTACTACAAACTCCGCATAGAGTAACCGAAACTAGAACTCGTATCCCAGAGATGGAGGACGAATGGCCACTTGCGCCAAGGAACAGCCTTTTATATTTATTCTTCTTCTTCTACATCATGAAATTAGATATTTTGACCAGTTTTCACATCAAATGAGATTTAGTGAATCTTCCCGTCTAGTAAATGGGCATCCAACACTTCTATGTCATTTTGGTTTGTATTTAAGTACTGTAATAGCTGAGGAATTCTATCTGTAAGCATTCTTTGAACGTGTTTCTACTAGCCGTTTCTCATATTGATAATTATTGTCTATTTAGTTGAGGACGACTGACTTACCAAATATCAATTTTATAATTAATATATTGTCAATTATATTTGTTTAATTAAAAATAAATATTTTGTAATATCTTCATTTATATTTCTGTCCGAATTTGTCACACATGCTACTGAACGCATGAACTTCATTTCTGCAGTTTATATTTTTGTTCTGTTTGAAGAATTTGTCTTCTTCTTCTATATCATGAAATAGGTCTTTTGGCCAGTTTTCACATCAAGTGAGATTTGGTGAATCTTCCCATCCAGTAAATGGGCATCGAACACTTCTATGTCTTATTGGTTTGTACTTTAGTAAACAGCTGAGGGATTCTATCTGTAGGCATTCTTTGAACATGTTTATACCAATCATTTTTCATATTATCAATTATATTTGTTAAATTAAAAACATTTAAGCCTTTGTATAACTGTAGGCTTTCACGGCCGGCGTCTTGATCCCTATTAGGTTCGTCTTCCGGGCATATAGGCCGTGGTCCAGTCGTTCTTCTACTCGACGTTTCGTCTACTGCTGCGGTAGACATCTTCAGGAGATACTGCGTGCTCTCTGTGAACTCCTCAACAGTCGGCTGCAGACTGGCTGGTCGTTGGAAACTCCCTCCCTATTTATAGGCACGCCCCTGGTGGAGAGGCGGTTTTCTGCGCGGTCCGTGTTGCGTGCTGTTTTGTCCAGGCTGTCGCTAGCAGAAGTCATAGGCTTCGTTGTCGTATTGTGCAGTGCCGGGATCCAGATTTTGTTTATCTTCATGGTTTCTTCTTTTTTGTTAAAGGAATTTTTGTGTTTATATATTTCAATAGCTTCTCTGTACAGTCTGGTGTAATAATGTGATGTTTGGGACAATACCTGTGTTTCTTCGAATCTTATTATATGTTCTTGGTTGTTCATCCAGTGTTCCGCTACGGCTGATTTTCCTTTTGTTTTAGTCTGCAATGCCTCTTGTGTTCTTGCAATCTTGTGGTAACCATTCTTTTTGTTGTGCCGATATAAACCTGTCCACAACTGCAAGGGATGCGATATATACCGGCAGTACTTAACGGATCTCTTGTATCTTTGGCTGGGCGCAGTATATTGCTGATTTTTTGTGTTGGCTTGTAGGTTGTAGATATGTTATATTTATTTAATATTCGACCAATTCTCTCCGTTATTGTCTTGATATATGGTAGGTACACCTTACCCTTAGCCTCCTCCTTGTTCCCGTTTTCGGATTTGTATTTATTGGGATTTATGGCTCGGCGAAAATCTGTTTTGCTGTATCCATTGGATTGAAACGCTGCTTGGAGATGATTAATTTCTTCTTGTAGATACTGTGGATCCGAAATCCTTTTGGCTCGTTCCACCAGGGTTTTAATTATTCCGCGTTTTTGTCTGGGATGATGGTTGGACTGCTTATGTAGGTATCTGTCTGTGTGAGTCTTTTTCCTGTATACCTTGTGTCCAAGAACTTGAAAACTTCAGGCAACATTTAAATGGTATTTGTCCCAGCATCCAATTCACCCTGGAAAGGGAAGAGAACAACAGTCTACCGTTTTTGGATGTTTTAGTAATTCGAAACCAAGACATGACACTTGGACACAAGGTATACAGGAAAAAGACTCACACAGACAGATACCTACATAAGCAGTCCAACCATCATCCCAGACAAAAACGCGGAATAATTAAAACCCTGGTGGAACGAGCCAAAAGGATTTCGGATCCACAGTATCTACAAGAAGAAATTAATCATCTCCAAGCAGCGTTTCAATCCAATGGATACAGCAAAACAGATTTTCGCCGAGCCATAAATCCCAATAAATACAAATCCGAAAACGGGAACAAGGAGGAGGCTAAGGGTAAGGTGTACCTACCATATATCAAGACAATAACGGAGAGAATTGGTCGAATATTAAATAAATATAACATATCTACACACCTACAAGCCAACACAAAAAATCAGCAATATACTGCGCCCAGCCAAAGATACAAGAGATCCGTTAAGTACTGCCGGTATATATCGCATCCCTTGCAGTTGTGGACAGGTTTATATCGGCACAACAAAAAGAATGGTTACCACAAGATTGCAAGAACACAAGAGGCATTGCAGACTAAAAACAAAAGGAAAAATCAGCCGTAGCGGAACACTGGAATGAACAACCAAGAACATATAATAAGATTCGAAGAAGAACACAGGTATTGTCCCAAACATCACATTATTACACCAGACTGTACAGAGAAGCTATTGAAATATATAAACACAAAAATTCCTTTAACAAAAAAGAAGAAACCATGAAGATAAACAAAATCTGGATCCCGGCACTGCACAATACGACAACGAAGCCTATGACTTCTGCTAGCGACAGCCTGGACAAAAACAGCACGCAACACGGACCGCGCAGAAAACCGCCTCTCCACCAGGGGCGTGCCTATAAATAGGGAGGGAGTTTCCAACGACCAGCCAGTCTGCAGCCGACTGTTGAGGAGTTCACAGAGAGCACGCAGTATCTCCTGAAGATGTCTACCGCAGCAGTAGACGAAACGTCGAGTAGAAGAACGACTGGACCACGGCCTATATGCCCGGAAGACGAACCTAATAGGGATTTAAGCCTTTTCTTATATCTTCATTTATTGTTGTGTCCGAAATTGTCACAACTGCTACTGAACGCAAGAACTTAATTTCTGCAATTTCTATTTGCATTATGTCTGAAGACATTTGACTTATTTTTTGTAATACTATAAATGTTCAATGCGATGAAATGAATCCTGGTAATGAAATTCCAAACCGGAATTTCTCCTGACGAATGAGAGGAAAACTAATAAAAATGTAAGTCACGTGGGCTACAACGGGGTTGTTCAACTCGGGACCTCCCGAATACTAGTTTCACGCTACCATTTGAGTCAACTAGCTCGATAAGTAGGGGACCTACACCAGTGGCTTGTGTACATCTTATTTTCTATATCTTCATGAAAATACAACAGACGATTAGAGATGAAACCGCTCCTTCCATTGTCACAAGGTTGACCAAGATTCAGCCATACAGTAGAGGTAACACTGAACTCTGAATAGCGGTCAGGTGTAAAAACAAGAGCAAGATCAGACTTACAAAGTATATTTCAGTGGAAAATTAAAGTTGCGCACTGATTGTTCGAAACATTTCGAGCTCGTCAATATCTACTAAAAAAGTCGGTTGACAAACAGAGGAAAAAATAGTACTTAACTGTTTGGCCTTTACCTATTTATATAACTAACTCACTGGCACTATCGAACCCGTAGCTTCATGGCCGCGCGGATATAAGTTCTCCATACATCCCTGCCCTGAACTAATGTTTTCTAATTATTCCCTGTATAATCTACTTCCCTCTAATCATAGTTAATGTTATTATCCCACCTCATTCTTGATCTACCGCCTCGGCGTTTTCCCTCTGGTATTCCTATAAGAAGCTCCCATGCACATATTTCATTCCCCATTCGTGCCACTGTTTTGCCCATAGCAGTCTACGAGACTTAACTGTTCTTATTATTTCTGGCTTCCTATAAAGACCATGTAGTTCATTGTTGTGTAGTCTTCTCCATTCATCTGTCTATTCAACTCTCTTTGGTCCAAAATTTTCCTAAGAACTTTATTCTCCTTTCCTCCCTTAATGTAACAGTCCATGTTTCGCACCCACATAATATAACTGGTAGAATAATAGTTTTATATATTTTCAATTTAACGTTTTTTGAAATGAGTTGGGACGTCAAGAGTCCCTGTAATGCAAAATAGCACGCATTTCAAGAATTGAGTCCATGTTTAATTTCCTTGTGCATCTCATTCCTATTTCTGATTATTGTTCCTAGGTATTTGAATTCAGCCACTTCCTCAAAATTTCCCTCAATTGTCATCAGCTGTCCATTTCCATTGCGGTATATAATGTATTTCTATGTGTGACCATATATCAAGTTTTATTGATATTTACTTCCAGTCCCAATTCCTTAGTGTTACTCAATAGTGTGTGTGTGTTTTTGGTCTTGAGTATCTCCTCGCTATCGCCCAATAGGGGCCTACTATATCATCAGCATAAACTAACAGCTTATTACCGTAATACTATTGAGTTGTAGGCCTTCTTCATCTAAAGATTCAATGGCATGTTCTAGTATAAATTAAAGAGTAGAGAAGATAGTGCATCTCCTTGCTTCAAGCCATTGTGGAATTTCAAAAGTATCCGAAAACTGTTTGCCTACACGCACCCTACTTTTTGTGCCATTTAGACACATTCGTATAAGTGTAACTTTTTAGCAATTCCCTTGCTTATATATATATATATATATATATTAAACCAATGTATCCTATAATATTAGAATGGGGATATTTAAGCATATGTAACAAAATTTACGATTGCAATACAGATAGTATATGCTATTCAACTGTGTGTGAGAAACGAAAAAAATGACAGTTATAAATCTAACTTCTAGTTATACTACACTGCTCAAAACAATTAGAGGAACACTTGTAATAAATTGAAATAAGTAATTGTTTTTTAAAGCTGTGATGCTGAAACTTGGACAATATGTAAATTGAATTATTAATTTTATCATTGGATACAAATTTTAAAGATCCATGGCCTAAAAACATAGAAATTACCTCAAATAACAAATATAGAGAATTTTTTTTTATTTTGGAAGGCACTGGCCACTTCTAATTGGTAAGCTTCCTGCTGTTGCTATTCGTGCCGCATGTTGATTATTGCCTTGTTCATTGAAGTCTCTGACAAAATGAGGCATTTAAATGAGTTTGAAGTGTATCATGCTCTACATATTTTACAAGTTCAATCTCTGCGACAAGTGGCTAGAGAGCCTGGGGTTTCTCCTACCGTGGTGTCCAGATTACGCAACAGGCACAGAGAGACAGGTCAGTATAGTAGAAGACGTGGCCAGGGCCGTAAATTTAAAACAAGCCCCCAGGATGACAGATACGTTGTTCCTTCTGCTCTTCGACAGCGTACAAAAACTGCAAAAGACCTGCAGAATGATCTTCATATGGCTTCCGGAATCCAGGTTTCAGACCAAACCATAAGGAATAGATTAAGGAAAGAGAATATTCGTCCAAAAAGGTCCGTTAAAAACCACGCTTAACAAATGGGCATAAGGCAGCAAGACGTACGTATGCTGAAAACCATGGTGATTGGAACCTGAACCATGGGAGTCTGTGCTCTTTTCGGACGAATCCTGGTATCGTCTTACACGTTGTGATGGTTGACTGAGAGTGTGGGGACGGCCAGGAGAAAGATTTTTCTGCAGAGGCTGTACAGGAAATTGATAGATTCGGAGGAGGTTCCATAATGGTGTGGACCGGAGTTATGTACAACAATCGTACGGACCTTGTACTTGTTCCCCAGCGACTGAATGCTGCCCGGTATATCGAGCACGTTCTGGAAGAGCATGTAGTACCTGCTGCCATTGGAGAGGCCCTGGATTTCTGTTTATGCAGGATAATGTCAGGGCACATTCTGCGGCTGTCACCAGGGATTTCCTGAGGAGGAATGAAATTGAGGTAATGGAGTGGCCAGCGGTCAGCCCAGACCTCAACCCTATGAAAAACTTGTGGGATCTTCTAGACAGGAAGGTCAGGAACCGACATCAAGCTCCACAAACTCTGCAGCAACTAGGAGATGCTCTGAAGGAGGAATGGGAGAATATCCCGCAAGAGGAAATCCAGAATCTTATTGGGAGCATGCCACGAAGGTGCCAAAGTGTCATCGAATGTCGTGGAGGCCATACACGATACTAACTCTATATAAGGAGTGTTTAACTTTGAAAAATAAGCACAATATTCAATTGCTTACATAGCGGAATTATTTGAAAAGTTAATTGTCAGCGTTATCTTTTTGTTTTTACTGACATGAGCAATAAATAATAAATAAATAACCACAAATAATGTACTTTATTAATTTCATGTTTGTACCTTTATCCAATGAAAAAATATTTGTATATTTCATAGTGTTCCTCTAATTGTTTTGAGCAGTGTATGTTGCAATCGTACCTTTTAGTAAAAAAAAAGTCCTGACCCTACTTATAACTAAGGTTAACAGCTACATTTATCTGGGTAACAAATGCTCGGTTTCCAGTCTAAAGCAAACTAGATTGTTTGAGGTAATTTTTACCTTTTCTCTTCTGTTTTAGTAATTTAGTATCAGGTTAACAAGCAACGATCTAATCGATTGAACCATAAATCTGTTACAGTTTATTTGGTAGATATTTGCTACGCAGCTTCTTCTAAGCGACCAAGAAACCTTCCTCTTTTCCACAACCATCAATCGAGTAATTCTTTTCGATGTTACTCCACGTTATTTCTTCATTTTGTCCTGTCATTTGTATGAGTTCAAGAGACATTCAAATACTGACGTTTGATGACAATGATAATAATAATAATAATTGTATGCATAAAAATATATACCAGACGATCTCTCCTGGTCCATAAGTAGTTAACATGCTCGCCTCCAACGATTTCGCGGTTTGCGTTCAAACCAGGCAGGGTCGACGGGTTTTTTAGATTTTGGAATTAAAACTGTGGAACCTATGCCGTAGATTTACGACGCATAAAACAATTTCAAACTCCAAACAATAACATTTGTCTGCCCTTTCATGTTTAAATTTGAATTGCAACGGTACATATCTGATGGGTTAGATAAAGTTATTATAATAGTTATTGTTATTATCATTATTAATATTACTATCATCTTCTTCTTCTTCTTCCTTCCAAGTATTAGGCCAAGGCCTGTTACGATCCTATAGAAAATTTTCCCTCCAGCGTTTCATAGGGCGGCCCAGAGATCTTGTTCCTCTTGGTATATAATTATAAACAGCCTTGGGGATCCGATTTGAACTCATTCATTCAAGATTGTGTTTAAAATTTAGTTGGTACTGTTTAATATATTCCAAAATTGGCTTAGTCTTCAATTCTTTTAAGATATCAGTGTTCCATTTCCGATCCCATCTGGTGTAACCCGCTGTTCTGTGCATGAATCTCATTTCAAAAGACGTTATTCTGCTTTCATGTTGTCTTTTTAGTGTCCATACTTCACTACCATTGATCAACACTGGTCTATACAAAGTGTTATATAAACGTATTATTATTATTATTATTATTATTATTATTATTATATTATTATTACTATTATTATGAGATGGAAGAATAACATTAACCTTACTTTAATAGAGTTAAATTATAACTGGGGATGATTGGAAGGCAATAGCACAAGACAGGGAAGTGTAGAGCGCTTACAGTATATCCGTGCGGTCATGAACCTACGGGTTCGATAATGCCAGTGAGATATTATTATATTATTATTATTATTATTATTATTATTACTACTAATATTATTAAAACTAACACTCACTGGCAGTATCTAAACCATAGGTTCATACCCACGCGGACATAAGCTCTCCATATATCTCTATCCAGAACTAATGTTTTCCAACCATTCTTCGTATAATCTACTTCCCTCAAATCATGGTTATGTTATTCTCCCACCTCATTCTTGGTCTACCAACTGGGTGTTTTCCCTCTGGTTTTACTACAAGAAGCTTCTATGCATCTCTGTCATTCCCCTTTCATGCCATATGCCCTGTCCATCGCAGTCTAACACTTAACTGTTCTTATTATATCTGACTTCCTATAATGATCATGTAGTTACTATTATTTACTATTCGCTGGTTGAGTGGAAGAGAAGGCCTTATGGCCTTAACTCTGCCAGCTAAAATAAAGCATTATTATTATTATTATTATTATTATTATTATTATTATAATTATTATTATTATTATTATTATTATTATTATTATTATTATTATTATTATTATTATTATTATTATTATTATTATATTATTATTATTATAAATTCTTCATTCCACATTAATTTAAAGTTAGAGTGGAGAGGAATTGAGGAACCTTATATTCCTATTACATGCACATTACATTTCATCCTTGGTCTATATAAATGTGTTGCTGATCGATCATTTATATAAATCTAAAAAAAGGACCTTCACTGTTTGATGAAGAATATGATGTGATTCGCTCGAGTGATTGGTGTAGGGAATATCTCATCACCATGTTGCAACCATATTCGTGAGATTGTCATCAGCATAAATTGCTGAGAAAACTAATATCTTCTTGTTGTTTAAAACGCAATAACAATATTGTCTGCAAGTGTTAAGTAAGCAAGTATGCTTCTGACAATCACGTTCACCCACTCACGTTAGCACTCAAAACTAGATATTAAAATGAAAGAGCTGTATGGAATGATATGGAGCAGCTTTGGGTCTTTGTCAGGATTTATACTTACTTAATATAGGATATCCACTTTACAGCAGTTCGCCCTTAATTCCTGCTTTACAAAGATTCCTACATCCTGTCCTCTATTAAAGTGATCCTCGTCAAAACAAAACCACGTGACCTGCTTGCTTTTCATTGGTTATGGACATCGATGTACGTTGTATAAGCAATCCCTCTACAGTAATTCTGCCCGAAGGCAGGTCCTTCACTGCAATCATAGCACTTTCATGCTATGCTTGCAGCTTTACTAGGGAATTGTAGGTGTGGTAGCTTCCCGTTGCTTTCCACACCGGTGAAGGATGATTATGATGATGATGATGATAAGGATAATGATGATGGCCATATGATTTCGGGGACCGTTTGGGCCTTAAAGTTTTCCTGACATTTGTCTTACAGGTGAGGAAAAACCCCGATACAAAACCTCACCCAGGAAACTTGTCCCGACCGGGGATCGAACCCGGGAGCGCTGCGTGACAAGGCAGCACGCTACCTCGACACGACAGCGGTGGACGTAGAAACAATAAGTACGCGAAAAAGTAATTCCCTTCACTAAATTAAAAATATGTCCTCTGAATATACTTGTTATTCTTCGTGAATTAAAAAAATAATATTCAAAACATACAAAATATTCTAAAATATACTTACTTACTCACTGGCACTATCGAACCCGTAGGTTCTTGGCCGCGCGGACATAAGCTCTCCATACATCCCTATCCTGACTATTGCTTTCCAATTATTCCCTGTATAGTCTACTTCCCTAAAATATACCTAATCAATAATTAGAACTTAATATAGTTTATTACATATGGGTGATGCATTTGAGTCATGCATCAGTCGATTCTCATGAAACAAAATGGCTGAAAGTATCGAGTCTTCTGTTGCTATGTCGTCATCTCCCTGTCAAAAGTGACAGTAATTGTGGCGCGAATGGCGGAAGGATATTGCTTCTACAATGTCGTCGGTGTTCATAACCAATGAAAAGCGAGCGTCACATGGTTTTGTTTTGATGAGGATCACTTTAAGAGCGGACAGGGTGTATCTTCGTATTGTCCTTCTTGAATACCCCTCTTCATCATGGCATCATATATTTCCTCATACCATGTTCTTCTCCTTCTTCCTTCTGCCTGGTACCATCCAATCTAACACTCGCTTAGGCCACTGATCTATCGACATCTGTTGTACTTCTTCATACCACTGTAAAGCTATCTTTGTTATCCTATCGATAACAATCTCTTGTGCATCCATTTCTTGTCTAATATATGTATTTCTAATATACTGTAGCCTGGAAAATCTCATACTTTTCCCTGATCTATCCATTTCTGTCGCCAAGACTTTTCTGCATCCTTTCATTTATTGTCCAGCTTTCTTACTCATATGTAAGTATACTTTCTATTATTGTATGTGTATTTTTTTTTTCAGTCACAACAAGCCATCAGGAAAAAATGGAAGTGGGGAGGCCACGTCGCAAGAATACAGGACGACAGGTGGACAATATATACAATCATGTGGGACCCTTACACAGGCAAGAGACAGAGCGGAAGACCAAGACGACGATGGGCTGACATCTTCAAAGAACGAGCAGGGGCGCAATGGTCCAGAGTCGCCAGATGCAGGAAAAGCTGGAGAACGATGGAGAGCCAACTGTGCATTAACTAATCACAGAACAGACAGTGTATACAAACCAAGTTCTACATCCAAGTCAACTTCTCACCACGGAGTAGCTCAAAGGTTGACACTCTCAAATAGAGCTTAACCCCTGTAGAGGGAGGCCTTTGCCCTAAAGGGACATATCAGGCTTTATTTATTTATTTTTTTTCTGGTCAGATTTTTCTTCCATAAAAGACCATTCAGGAATATAATCGCCTTCTTACACAATTTACTCTGTTAATAATTTTTTTTTTCAGGAATTATATGAAACACAAAATTTTACGAATATTTCTTTCTATAATGGGTCCAGAAGGAGTGGGAGAATTAATTAGATTTTTTTTTACATAAGAATAATTCTTGCATTTTTGGTAAAAATACCTATATTTTCTGTTCATTTATGACTTCCTAAAGCTAATGTTGAGGCGCCGGTAAGAGGTTCCGCTGTGGTCTCGAGACAGCGTGCTGCCTTCTCACGCAGCGGGCCCGGGTCCGATCCCCGCTCGGGACAAGTTTCCTGGGTGAGTTTTTTTTCGGGGTTTTTCCTCACCTGTAAGACAAATGTCAGGATACTTTAAGGCCAAAATGGTCCCCGAACATCATCTGGCCATCATTATAATCAATATAATATTCACCTCATTAGATTAAGTTTAGGTTTAAGGCTTCTCCTGGCTCATCATTACCCATCGGCATCACTAATCATATCATTGCGGCAGCGTAACCCCGCCTTCCAGGAGCCCCAAACTCAGAAGTGGGTTACAATACGCCAAAGTCAGGAGAGAATACCTGAAATGTCGAATGACAAACAGGTGACATTGAAAAAAAATTATAATGGCATAGCTCAATGTTGTCTCCTTTGTTAGGAATTACTAGACCAAGTTTAATTTAGTTATGTTATTTCCCCATAGATGTCATGAATGGTATGTGGTCAACGTCCCGACTCAATGAAACATCTAGCAGGCAGCTATGATATTGGGATCGGAAATTTTGCTTAGGGATCTTTTTATTCAGGCTTAAGGATCTTTTATGAGCCTGAAAATCCTCAGATTCAGGGACTCACGGCTTAGAGTTCCTCCCAGAAGACTTGCTCCTTGGATTTTTCCATCCTAAAACAACCCATCGAACCCGGCCTGGTTTGAACCCACGACCCTCGGGACAAAAGGCAAGAACCATAACTGCTAGTCCACCGTAGCTGACTAAACAGATTCATTGCGTTATAAAATTTTGCTTTAGTTTTACAGAATCTATAAAAATTTGAAATACTTTTCTAGCAATGTTTATCTTTATGTATATATAATTCTTCAGTACGTGTGTTTGTCACAGAACTCCCCCTAAACGATTAGACCGTTTTGATGATTTTTTTGTGCATGTCTCATTGGTCACTCTATGGTTTGGATTCACAATTGGACCCTCTAAAACCATTTGGAGTAGGAGTTCGCCCGAAGTGAAAATTGAAAAATCGCTCTAGCGGTCACATTTTTTCTGTGTTTCATAATGAAACTCAGTATACGGTATTAAAATAAATCGGAGTAGGTATTGTCCAAAAATGAGCGAAATCCGACAATTAGAAGTGGAGGTTTACCTGAAACCAGAAATTAAATACTGCCTAAACGACTGGACCGATTTTGATGACTATTTAACTCATGCCCCAAATGGGAGTCAATGACCAATCACGTTTCAATGATTTCTGTTTTACAACCAATCAGAGTCGTGTTTCACGAAATATTTATCAGTGTTAGGATTATCATATATTAAACAAAGCTCCTCCTTTTTAATATTCTGAACAGGTCTGACCATTATTTTGCAGTGACTGAGCCTATAACAAATACGGCTACCAGATTGTATATAATAGTGCTTACATGTCAACATTTGTAGCAATTGATTATACCACCAAAAAAAGAAACCACTGTTTGCACTTTCTTAAATGTATTTTTTCCCAGGTAATAATCGAGAAAAATATAATTGTCATATTTACATCATACGACATCAAGAATGAATTAATATACAGATTGATGTGTTTCATTTTTTCTCCACTAGAGAGCATTCTTACAATATTGCGTTCCTTTGGCAATAAATAGTATGATCTGGTTGCAGTGATAAACAAAAGAAGCAGTAGAAGCGTACCTATCGTTTCTCATTTGTTTTTCAAACATCGCCGTTTACATTAAATATATAAATATTTTAAAATAACTATAGTTAAATAAATTATTTGTGAGTAAACAGCTTAATTTTATTCGTTAAATAGTCCTAACAAATGCCACTCTTGATTTCCAAATTCTCTAGATAAATTCACTCCTCACTTCGTGAGTCGTGAATTTATCGATAATTTGGAAATCACTCGTGGCATTACTTATGAAAATTTTTTGTATGTGTTTGAGTGGGTCCGTGGATGGTTTAGATTCACAATTGGACCCTCTAGAACCATTAGGTGAGGGAGTTCACCTGAAGTGAAAATTAAAAATCTCTCTAGCGATTACATTTTTATTTTTTTTTACAACGAAACTCAGTATATCCTATTAAAATAAACCGAGGTATATATTGTCTAAAAATGAGTGAAATCCGACAATTAGAAGTGGAGGTTTATCTGAAATCCCGAGATTAATAACTGACTAGCAACCACCATGTTCGGTTCGTCTAAGCGTGTACCATATTCTGTATGTAATTTAACTAACCTTTAATATTTAATTTATTTAGGCGTAGCGACGCACGCCAGTGTTAGCTAATACATTCTCTAAAATGTATACTTTGATAATTAGTTTTAACCACCCAATTCCCAAACTCCGAAGTACTCCCATACCATTTCTTACCCTATTTCAATTCAATTTTGGTTTGTGAATACCAAACAATTTTGTTATATGGAGTGAAACTTGGTCTTTGACGGAGTTACAAAATAATAAAATTAGAACAATTGAATTTAATTATCTTAGAAAAAGCCTTCAAAAACCAAAACAGGATAAAATAAGAAATAAATTAATTTGAAAAGAAATGAATGTCACCACATCTGTTCTTAAGAGGATTGAAAATCAATTTCTTAAATGGTATGGCCATGTAAAAAAAGAATGGAAAATGAAAGAAGGTCAAAAAATATATACCTGGAAGAAATTAACGTGGCAGACCAAGATGGCAATGAAAACTTATGTCAGAACTATAACACCGGTCAACATGATTTTTGTCTCATGAGTACCAATAGTTGTACTTAATGAAGTTTTTTATCGTGTTTTCAAATATGTATTCGGAATTTCTCCATCACCCACAGTTTTTTTTATTTCAATTTCAATTAATGGATTTAAATAATTATTTTTTAATAAACGTTTTTTCGTCCATTTCTCCATTGTAAAATAAAACCAAATGAGCTAACTCAGGAGATTTCAGCTATGGAAAAGAGATATCAAGGCAAATGGAATCTTAATATGCTGGCCGATTATTGTTGGACCATCAAGAGGGATGCTCCACAGGCGAAATATAGCAGAAAATCGACATTTATTACTTTCTAGGTGAGTCCGAATGTTCGAATATTCTGTAGTTACGACTGTAGAAAATATTAAATTGTTTGAAATTATAAATTCCTGTCTCTCGGAAACCTTGTGTGATGGGGAAAAACCGATATCATATTTTAATTCAGGAGAAAAAATACTATCAGAATCACATATTTTTATTTCTGAGACAAAAAAAAAGCTTATTTTTTGTTGCTCAGTGTAATGGATGATAGGAATAAATGGAAACTGAAGACGGCAAACATATAAGTGGGGGAAAGCCGAAGAAGAAGAAGAAGAAGAAGAAGAAGAAGAAGATGATGATGAATATCAAATATAAACAACGGATAGATATTTTTCGTCTGAAATCCTAGGTCAGGGGCGCAGAAGTGTACAGACAGCCCATGCATGACCTTCACTGCATTCTATACGCTGTCACTCCGTGCCTATTCAGGTAACGTTTTCTGAATGTATATATTAATTGATGTACACCGTCACTACATTTTATATCCAAGTAACTAACTCATTGGCACTATCGAACCGATAGGTTCATGGCCGCGCGCACATGAGCTCTTCATACATTACTATCCTGAATTCTTCTTCTTCCTTTCATGTGACAAGACCTAGTGGTCTGTTACGGTCTCAATCCAACGTTTGAAGGGTCTGCCCAAATATATCTTGCCTGGTGGCTGGTAATTTAAGATTTGACGTGGTATTCTTGTTCTGCTCATTCTTCTTATTTGAGATTTCCAGTTGTTTCAGTATTCTTGTACATATTCCATGACTGATTCTGTTTGTAATTGTTTGAGAATCTCAAAATTCCTTTTATGGTCTGTTCTTGAGTAACCCGCAGTACGTCTTATAAATTTCATTTCTGCCGCAGTTAGTCTTTGTTCATCTACACTGCGAATTGTCCAGGCCTCACTGCCGTAACATAATATGGGTCTGGCTAGTGTTTTATAAATTCTAGTTCGTGTGTGTTGCTGTACTGTGTTCGGCTTGAAAATATTATTTATAATTCCTGTTACCCTGTTAATTTTATAATTTTATTATCCTGCGTTAATATTTTCAAATCATCCTTTGTATATTCTATTCCCTCGAATCATGGCTAATATTGTTCTCCCACCTTATTATTGTCCTTATAGGGAGTTTTCTCTCTGGTTTTAATACAAAGAGTTTCCATACCGCTATCGCGTTCCATATTCGTGCCAGATGTCCTGTATTGCAGTATATGAGACTGAACTCTTCTTATTACATGTTTCCCCATAAAGATCATATAACTGACTGTTATTTTGTCTTCTCCATTTGCATGTCTGTTCAGCCTTCTTCGATCCAAATATTTTCCTAAGAACTTTATCCTCAAATCGTAATATTTTCTCTTACCTTAAAGTAAGATGTTTCGCATCCATATAACATAACTGAGAGAAAAAAGTTTTATATGTTTTCAGTTTAATGTTTTTTTTGAGAGATGTTGGAACAAGACTCCCTGTAATGTATATTATTGTGACTAACATGTCAACGGAGATTTACCATGAATTTTATTAATAGGAGATTAAAAGCCATACCCCGACAATATTAAAATGTAAAACTTTCCATTTTCTCAGAAACTATTTGAGGTATAAATGTGAATTTTTTACTCTATTCATATATAGATTTGATACGTTTAATGAAGCACTTTTGAGTTACATTTCTTCTTACTTTTGGAAATATATACATTTTTTTAAACACTATTTTTTTTTTATTTTTGCAAGTTTTCATTAAAGAAAACAATAACTGTAAGAGCACTAAAATGGTTTCATATCAACAGATGTAAGTAATATACATGCTCAAAAATTTTCATACCTCTTACAGTTTCTGAGAAAAGGGGTATTTTATGTGAAAATTTTAATTTGTCGAAAAATCCAGTTAAAGTAAAACGATCGTTGTGTAAAATTAGTGATGCAGCCTTACTTTTTAAAAAATTTATTAAAAATACTTAAAATCAGCATCTATTAATAATATTTATATCAATTTGTGCAGAATATTTCAAACTATTTATAAGTACAAAAATCAAAATTTGAGAATTTTTTGCTGAAATCACATTTTAATTTCCCCTTTAACATTGACTCGATGAATTTATCTTGATACTTTACGCCACTGACTGTTTACTGTTTACATTCAGAGCGTCTAACCTGTAGTCAAGGCAAGTCACTGAATGGGAAGCAGGAACGCGTCGGCTCTCCCCGCGTTGCAGTTCTGCCCTGGTTCCTCTGTCTTAATAAAAGACTTGTCCATAACCCCTCTACAGTCATTTATATTCCTTGGGTTTAATTTAAACCATCCGACATCAAACAATTCAACTCTATCAAAATGAGTTATTAAAGTTGGAGATGTCATATGCCAATAATATAACCTTAACGGCACCCGGTACTAATTTCATTCCAATTTGGTTTTAAAAAATGCAAAATAGAAAGAAAATCAGTTTATTCTTAAAGTATGTGCATGAAAATTGTGTTACTAATTAAACAAGTCTTCCTGAACATAATGACACACTGGTCAAATTTTTTAGGAATATATCTTCATTGTATTGTATCGTATTGTAAGCCTATGTTCTCCCTTTACAGAGATTTAGGCGCTCTCCCCCTACAGGGAAGAATTTGAACCATACTAATATAGTTACATTTGTTTTCGTATAGATGTAATTTTGAGTGGTACGTGGTCAGCGTTCCGCCTCATACTGATATTCATGAGTAATTAAAAATACAAACAAAATGAAATAAAAAATCCAACTTCTTAAAAGTATTGTCTTGGTACAGTTTTCTGAAACGCTACTTATTCAATTGTTTCCAAAATTTAGTATGTTTTTGCCCATAGTTTATTTGACAGTAATAAGGTTTGATTGTGTTCAGATATGGTTTGCGATTAATTTAAAAGAACAATAATAGCCCCCCCCTTTTTTTTGTTAAAAATTTTGCATACTCTTCTTTTAATTTCAAATATCAATAGCACAAAGATAAATGTACCTTATTATTATAGAGATCTTTAAACTGCATATCCATGCCAAAAATTATTCTCCTATCTTTTACAGTTTCATTGAAAAGTGTACCAAAATATGAAAAAAATACAAGTTACGGGAAAGTGCAAAAAACAAAAAATGTGCAGGCTCAACTGCACTTTTACTAGCGCTTGATTTTTCATAATCAATTGAGTTGGTGTTTACTTGATGAAAATCCATATTTATTAATTAAATAAAAATAAAACGTAGTTTTATTTGATTTTCATATTTATTATATAATTCAGTGACAGCTGTTTCGGTACACTGTACCTTCTTCAGACATGTTAACAAATTATGAATTGTGTTCCAACTGATCTAAACAACAATACAACAATATTTATTTAAATTTTTAAATTTACACATCTTTGTTAAATTTAAAAATTTAAATAAATATTGTTGTATTGTTGCTTAGATCAGTTGGAACATAATTCATAATTTGTTAACATGTCTGAAGAAGGTACAGTGTACCGAAACAGCTGTCACTGAATTATATAATAAATATGAAAATCAAATAAAACTACGTTTTATTTTTATTTACTTTATTTTTCAATTATATTGTTGTTAATTAGCTCTTCTTCTGTATTTACTAACAATATTAGCAGAACACAGAGACGGCATTTTTAAAAATTAATATTTTATGGGTGTAAATGTCCAAAATCGACAAAATATTATTACGTATCGATAAAATGGACCTTCCTGGATTTTCTGAAGCAAAAAGAAAAAAAATAGTTTTTTTTTTATCCTAAATAAGTAATAGGTGCCCTTAAGAAAAATCACCAAAATAATATTCTTGGTATTAAAGGTGTGAAGAACTGTATACAGCTCGTCACTTTTGCCACCCCCCCCTCCTTTGCACTTTCCTATACGTTTTGTCATTTCTCTAAAATGGAGGAATTGTAACAGCCGTTAATCAAAGTTATAACGATTTACACACATCACTCAAACTTAAAAATATAACGAAAATTGCTCATCCTAACTTTACATTTGCCCTTTTTCTCTGGTTGCTGATCATCTACCTCTGTAATACTTGGTCTTAAAGTTAATAGTTAAAAGTTCGTTTTGGATGGAATAATCAGTTATAACAGTACAGGCCTAAGTTCCTCATACAGTAGGCCCTATAGGATAATTTCTTTATAATTACCAAACATATTTCCGATTGAGGGTCTTTCCACTTTTCAGCGGTTGCCCTTTTACCAGCCGGCTGCTGGCCCTTCACATCCACATGTGTCAATCACAGAGGTAGATGATCAACAGCCACTGTAGGGGTGACATGTGGTTAGCATGTCGAGTCCCCCAGCCGTTATAGCTGATTCCTCAACCTGGAGCCGCTACTGATTGTAGCTACCCAAATGCATCACGATGCTGGGTGGGCACCGGTCCCATACTGGCCGAAATACCATGAGAAAATTTCTTCCCCCATGGAGACTCGAACCAGCGCAAGTCCCGTAGCTCTGCGCCAAGGCTTCCTACCTTAACCGCTCGGCTACGGCGCGGGACACCAAACATATAAGATGTCAAATATTGAATTCAACAAAATTTATTATTGAAATATAATATTTATTATATAACTAAACGCCATTATTATTATATAACTATATGATGATCGGGGCAAGAGGTACTATACCAGGATTCTTAGCCAAATTTTGGAATTCCTTAGATTTGAACAGGGTGTATCTTTCTAAAATTGCCATTAGAGGATCAATTTCAATTTTAAGAAACCATATTTACAAAATTTCTACTTTATAGTATGTATACTTCAATTAGGCCTACAATTTGAAGTTTTTTTTAATTCATTTACAAAATGTATTTCAGCAATTGCAAAAATTAATTGTCTGTATCACTTTGTCCTTGAGGCAATCCTCTAATGAGGAAAGTTGTATCTAATAAAATAATAAAATTTTACAAAATATTATATAATAAGGATATATTTAAATTTAAGTAGTTTATATTAATATAAATTTACTTGTATAAATATTTGTATCTGTATCAAGTTTGTATATGTTATTAATATTTAGAAATGGCAAATAACTTTTAATGGATCTTATATATTAATAAAAATTCAATAATCCCAAAAATTATTCAATATAAACCCAAAGGAAATTGTCGACCAGGAAGACATCTTAAAAGACTGCTAGATGGGGCCGAAACAGATCTATAAAGGCATAATTCATGACAGATGATATATTAATAAATACTGTTATTTTTATATTAATAAGATATATATGCCTATATGATATGAAAAAAAAATGAATGCTTCAGAAGGGATTTTAACCCGAGTCTATATATATATATATAAACGTATTATACTTTCTTAGTAATTGCTTCATTATAGAACGAAAATTAATAGTTATATTCTTACTTTTTTATAAGACCTCACACGAATGCCCAACTTCCATTAATATAAAGAAGTAGCTAAATCGTTCAAAGGTGAGTTTTTTATATTAACATTATGTTCAGTTCAAGAAGTGAGCAGATTTCTTCAGTCATTACAAAAAAATGAAAATGAAAGTATTAGAAGTAACATATCTGCAACGTGACACTAATAAAAACACATTGAAAACATATATGGAAGTTACAGTACCTGTTGAAAATGTCGCGTCGCGTGGGTTCAATCTCCATCACTGTTTACAAGTTCTGATGCTATTTAACTTATAATAACAGCACTATATTATTAATAAATGCTAAAATCTAATGTTAATAATATTAAATTATTGTTAAAAGTTTATAATCACAAATAAAAGGTAAAACGATTGCGAAAACAAGCTTTATACTAACACCGCACTCGACCCGCCATGAGTTTAGCTTGGATATATCGATAATAAAAGGTTAAAGTTGATCACTACAGATAGCGCATCAGTCGTTTCAAGCCACGTGTCGTTTTTGGGCTACAAACATACAACTAAGATATCAGGTGACCGATGTAAGGCTACAAGGAACTATCCGCTTATCAACAAATGAACGGAAATGCTACACACATTTTCCCACACAACGTTTTGAAGTCTCTGTCAAACTTCAAATATGCGAACACTAACATGAAAAAACAAGTAATATCTATCACTTGTTCGATTGATTGTTACATAATTTAATATAAAATGGTACCGGTACATAAACTCCTTTGCCTATACAACATATAAAAATAAGAAATTATAGATTAATAAATTATATATGTATATTTAAACGATGTATTTGAACCTACAGTAGATTCATTGTATGTCGTGTTATGAGTATTATATATATATATTAGAGAAATTAATAAATTTTAATTTTAATTGCATACATTTATTAAGATTGAAGAAGTAACATGAATTGTTAAAATGAATAAAGATAGTCTATTTTAATGAAGAAAACAATAAAAAAGGATAAAAAGTATATATATATATATATACCATCCACAGTAATTCTCCTGCCAGCAATCTGCCAGCACAGATCTTTCACTGCAATCATTGCATTTTCATGCTATGTTTGCAGCTTTACTAGGGAATTATAGGTGTGGTAGCTTCCCGTTGCTCTTTACGACGCCGGGGAGGATGATAATGGTGATAATTTGATGATGGCCAGATGATGTTCGGAGACCGTTTGGGCCTCAAATCTTCCTGGCATTTGTCTTACAGGTGAGGAAAAACCCCGAAAAAACCTCACCCAGGGAGCCTGTTCCGACCGGGAATCGAATCTGGGCCCGCTGCGGGACAGGCCTGCACGCTACCTCGAGACCACAGCGGTGGACAAGTATATATATAGATAAAGGTAGACGAATGGGGAATGAAATACGTGCATAGAAGCTTCTTGTAGGAAATCAGAGGAAAAACGCCCAGATTGGTAGACCAAGAATGAGGTGGGAGAATAACATTAACTGTAATTTGAGGGAAGTAGATTATAAAGGGAATGATTGGAAAGCATTAGCTCAGGATAGGGAAGTATGGAGAGCTAATGTCCGCGCGGCCATGAACCTACGCGTTCGCTAGTGCCAGTGAGTAAGTAAGAGTATATAAAAGTAGAGCAATAAGAGGAATTTTAAATGGTGTCCTATGCAAAAGACATATAACCAGGAAAAATAAATTACAAATATATAATTCAATAGTGAGAAGTACTGTAACATATGAAGCTGAAGTTTGGAAATTCAACAAAAACTTATATTGATGGAAATGAATCTCTTGAGAAGAGAATAAATGAGAAATAAAGTCATACGAGAAAAACAAATTAAATATTCAATACTGGATTGTTTAAGATATAAGCCGTTTAATTCGGTATGGCCATACAAGACGAATGTCACAAGAAAGGTTACCCAGAAAAAAAAACATTGGAATGGCATTCACCTGGAAGAAGTAAAAAAAGTAAAGTGATCCCACGACAGGCCTCAGGAGGCCCTTGGGGTAGTAGGAAGTTAAGGCTCTCACTTTTCTGGACAATTGGCACTTGATGTCAGCCGGGTTGTCAGCCCTGCGTGACGGCCGCCTTTACCCCCAGAACAAGCGTCTGGTAATCATTTCCGTTAGAGGCTAAGTCGACCCCAGGACCTTAGTGCCGCCAGAGGGTTTGGGTCATTTTAAAATCCTGACCCCCACGGGGCTCCAACCCTCGACCTTCCGACTTGTAGCGCAGTGCCTTAACCACTACGCTATGGCGTGCCCTACCTGCAAGAAGAAAGAAGGAAATACCTCGAAACTCTTGGATTTAAGAAATAAGACTGGAATGAGAACAAGAAGACTGGATCTTGGAGTGGATGGATAGGGACGAATAACTAACTAACTAACTCACTGGCTGGTGACTTGCTTGCTTAAATGATCCTGAGAGCTATGCCGGGCGGCGGTAGCATTGCTGCCGATAGGGTTACCCATGCCGAACTGGTTGAAGGTGATAAGCCAGACGAAAAAGTATCATGGTCGAAAGAGTGACGATCTTTCACCGTAAAAATACAACCGTCAAGAAATGCGGACATCGGCTCCGGGCTGGGACTACTTCAGGGAATCCATGCCAATGGCTCAAACATAGGGATAGGGACGAATCGAGAAAGAAAATAAAAGTTTAGGCACAGAAAGATGAAACATTGAAAATATATAAATAAAAAAAAACCTGGTGCACACTTTTATTATAACTAGTAATTTTTTCAGGGGGCACGCCGTAGCGTAGTGGTTAAGGCACTGAGCTACAAGCTGGAGGGTCGAGGGTTCAAGTCCCGTTGGGGTCAGGATTTTTAAACTGACCCAAATCCTCTGGCGGCACTATGGCCCTGGGATCGACTCAGCCTCTAACGGAAATGAGTACCAGACGCTTGTTCTGGGGCAAAGGCGGCCGTCACGCAGCGCTGACAACCCGGCTGACATAAAGTGTCGATTGTCTAGAAAAAGTGGGAGCCTTAACCTCCTACTAACCCAAGGGCCTCCGGGCCTGTTGTGGGATTACTTTACTTTACTAGTAATTTTTTCAGGGATATATAATTTGGTAACTTTTTTAATGCGGAAATGCTGTTTTTACGTAATGTGAAAATGTGCACAAGAGCGGATAGAATAAGGAATGAAACTATACGAGAAGAATTATATATATATATATATATATATATATAACTGAAGATAAAATCAGCGAAAATAATATGAAATGCACAGAACACTTAATGAGAATGAACAACAAAAGAATACCAAAAAGAACCTTCCTGTATAATCCCAGAGGAACAAGAGATGTTGGCCGACCACGCAGAAGATGGACTGCACTTTTAACTTCGCCGGAACGGGCACGCCGTAGCGTAGTGGTTAAGGCACTGCGCTGCAAGCCGGAAGGTCGAGGATTCAAGTCCCGGTGGGGTCAGGAATTTTAAACTGACCCAAACTTTCTGGCGGCACTATGGCCCTGGGGTCAACTCAGCCTCTAACTACCAGACTCTTGTTCTGGGGGTAAAGACGGCCGTCACGCAGGGCTGACAACCCAGCTGGCATCAAGTGCCGATTGTCTAGAAAAAAGTGGGAGCCTTAACCTCCTACTACCCCAAAGGGCCTCCTGAGGCCTGTATTGGGATCACTTTACTGTCCCGCGCCGTAGCCGAGCGGTTAAGGTAGGAAGCCTTGGCGCAGAGCTACGGGACTTGCGCTGGTTCGAGTCTCCATGGGGGAAGAAATTTTCTCATGGTATTTCGGCCAGTATGGGACCGGTGCCCAGAAAGCATTGTGAGGCAATTGGGTAGCTACAATAAGTAGCGGCTCCAGGTTGAGGAACCAGCTATAACGGCTGGGGGACTCGACATGCTAACCACATGTCACCCCTACACTGGCTTTTGATCATCTACCTCTGTGATTGACACATGTGGATGTGAAGGGCTAGCAGCCGGCTGGTAAAAGGGCAACCGCTGAAAAGTGGAAAGACCCTCAATCGGATCGGAACGGGCTGCATAGCCTAAACGTTGTAGTAGAAGAAGAAGAACTTTTTAAATGGTTATTCTGAGTATGAATATAATGCTGAAGGTAGGAATGTGGATGGAGGAATGAAGGAAATGCCAATTTGTGATACAGAACGGTAGATGAAAAGTCAAGTGTTCAAACTATTATTAATTGAAATGTACAATTTAATCAGAGATAACAAAAAGACCGTGAACAATGTAGCCACACATTGTGACGCTAATGAATGGCGTTGCTCCCGGCGTTCACCTTCGCCCACTTGTGTCACTCTCCACGTGATGAAAGCAAACCAATTAATCTTTTTATCATTCTCCACGATGATAATGTTATTTTCTATTCATCTCATTTCCACGAGTTTCAATGCTCCCCCAGACATACATGATGATTTTTAATACATATCAGAAAACATTTGAAGAAATGACTGTATTCAAATGCCTAGGAACGTTAATTATAAACAGAAAAGAGATGCTGGAAGAATCCCGGCGGTGGTGGTGGTGGTGCGGTTTCTAAATAAAAATAAATTCCATACAGCGAATTCCAACTTCGCAACTCGGGCATTCCAGCACATACATAAAAATAAAAATAAACTCTTAAACCGGATGAACCCAGAATATCTATCTTAATACGTTAGCGCGCTACCAGTTACGCTTATCCAGGCATCCTAGCACAACACTATATTTTTTCCTTTTTACGGAGTGCTCTAAAATTCCCCCTTACAACCTTCTAGACTTGTAGAGGGGACCCGAGTTGATAATATTTAGAATTTGGAAACCATGTCCGGAAACTTACAATTTCCGTGCTACAGTCGTTTTGAAAACATGTTTTTAAACGCGACCCACTTTTACAAGTAATTTATTATGAGGGCAGTACAGTAAATCACTTGTTTACAATTCAACTCATTAATAACCAAAGAAACAAAATGGAAACTGAATCATGACATGCATTAATGATCTTGGATACATCAACCTCCACAATCAATTTTTGCAGTTTTCAAAATTTTCGAAAATGTTGACAATTAAAAAAAAAAGTCTTGGAATACTCCTGTAGGGAAATTTTCGATTTAGACGAATCGCGAAGCCATTACTTGGTTGAGACACGCAGACGTACATTCAGGCAATGCATGTTTTCAAACTGCTGAATGTAGCACGGAAACGGTAAGTTTCCGGGCATGGTTTCCAATTCTAAATATTATCAACTCAGCCCCCTCTACAAGCTCTAGAAGTTTTTAAGGGGAATTTTAGAGCACCCTGCATATATTCTCTATCATGAGAGGTAGCGGGAACTCGGTCTCACTGCCCTCTGGTGGCTACTATAACAAGTAAGAAAATTAAATAAATAAATATATATATATATTTATTTATTTATTTATTTACTTTATAAGCATGACGCTTCCGTAATTTCGATGTGTGTGCTAGGAGCGTGGATAGCGAAACTGGTAGCGCACTAACATATCAAGTTAGATGTCCTGAGATAAAATCCCATTCAGCGCGTTAATTTTTCTCTTTTCATGCATTAGGGCCTCATTGCTAAATGTCAAAATTTAACTTAGAGGCATTGAATATATATATATATTAATTATAGAT
>JASPKZ010003336.1:0-11856 GCA_030220185.1 Diploptera punctata | reverse complement strand
AAGTATCGTCTCTATTATTGTTATTTCTATTTACTTTTGATATGATTTCTTTGGCTACTCCTCTTATCAGATTTTCTACCAAAGGTCCTTTTGTTTTCTTCAATATTTCATCATTTTTTAGATAATTAGCTGTAGATTCTGCGTCACTGGCTTCAGTGTAGCTCTTCTGAGAGTCATCATGTGTGTATCGGACCTCCAGCTCCGGGATAACCTCACCAACTGGCGATCTTATGTACTTAATATCGCTTTCACACTGAAAATCAATTGGTTATTGCTAAAAGACCCTTCCTCTAATTCAGCTATATTGATTTTATTTTCGCCGCAGATTTCAAGGGCATATGAGTGGTCCGATATTCTCCGCGGATGCAGCTCCAACATTCAAGACGACGCATTTCTGAATCTAATCAGATGCGCCCTATAGATACATAGACAGACAAATTCAACACCCGAGCAATGATCCCTCCGGTGGAAATGCCAGCTAACCTGATACGATGTCATCGAATGATTAAAACAACCTGCCTATATTTAGCCAAGGACAAAGAGGGGCACAAAATAAGACCCTAGACTGTCAAGGATGTTATGGTGTCCAATACGTCGTCGCTCGCTCGCTCCGCTGGGAACTTTCCACTCCTTATAAAAAAATTCCTCACACGACGGTCACATTCTCTTGCAGCGTTGCTTTGATATACGAGTATGTCTGCGTAGCTTCGCGGAGTTGAGAGTGGGCTTCGTGAGAGTAGTGGGAGATACAGTGACTTGACCTTGAAACCTCTTGGGAAAATTAAATCACTCTAATTGTGAAGGCCCTGGAGTAAGGGCATTTTAGCATGAAACAAAAAATGAATCCCTCGACTGTGGCTCTGTATGAAGGCTTGAATAAAGTCCTTTTAGCACAGAATATGGTATCTATATGAATCCATGAGTATTAAAATGGACCATGTCCACTTTTGCTGAATTTACAGTGAGCCACAACTACTGATAGCTCAACAGTATGCTATTTATATTTATAATTGTATTTTTATAGTGTTACCAAGTGTCTGTTAAAACAAAATATGTTTTCTATGCATAGCTTACTGTTTATAACCTGTATAAAGGAGAAGATTTCATATTTATCAAACTGTGGCACAATGAACATGGTCCATTTTAATACTCGAGGTTTCTATTGTTAAAATTAACTACTTGAAGCCACTTTTGTCAACAATAAAAGCATAAGCCTACAAACTCATTTGAATTCGAACTTCTGATTTAAATTTGGAACAGATTACTCCTGTAAAATGATAACATTAAGGGTCGGTTTCACCAACAGAGGTAACTGTATAACGCTAGTTTAAGCTATGTATTATATATGGGGAAAACTGGCGTAATGCAGTTACCTCTGTTGGTGAAACCGACCCTAAGTACAAAAAATATAATAATTAAGTTATTTGGTCTCTATATTCTCACCACTTACGGTTGTTTTCGTTGAACATGTGTTTCAAGGCTTGTTAGCCTCATCTTCAGCGATTAGACTGATAATATTACTAAGAATCTATAATCACTGAAGATGGAGCTAACAAGCCTTGAAACATATGTTGCTCCCAGTCATTCATTCAGCCTCCTTTACAAGGAGTGACTAAGTAAATAAACACACCCCAATACCAGGCAATTAAAATCATAACAAATCAGGAAGGTTATTGAGGGAAGCAGTTGTCAGACTTATGTCATATGTATACTTGATTTAATCAGGAAAGCGAGTAGAGTAGATTATGAAATGATAAATGGCAAATAAAATGATCCAAAGAAGTTGGCATACTAATTGCTAGTCATTTATAAGCAAGAGGAACCGCAAGCCTTCCCTTTGTGAAGAGATGGGAGCGACGGACATACACGAATGCTTAGAATCTTAGCAGAATCCATTATTCTAAGGGTTTAGCTAGCATTTCTTTGTGAGGCAAACGCTTAACAACGCTACGCAGACAGCCAGAGTACAACGGCAGAATTTATGAGTGGTAATTTCAACTTGGAGTAAACAGCGTTAGTAGGAAGTGTGGGAAGAGAGAAAACTTAAGCGTTAGGGCCTATTAGAATTGGAGGTGAATGACCTGGGAAACCCAGTGGCCTAAACAACAAAACTTATGATCCAACTGCACGTGAAGCCAGTATGGATAGGGACCAACCCTCGATGACAAAATGACCAATGACAAAATTGTAACCCCTTCTCAGGATGTACTATAAGGATACATTTGCCAATCATGATATGGGTCCATTTAAAGAAACCGAACCTAGAAAAATTAGAGAAACTAAAAGCCACATACCTAAAAATGGTGCTCTGTCTCTCCAGATACACACCCTCACGACTTGTATATGAACTCTCCAGAGAACCATTCTACATAGAAGAGCTGAGGCTGAAGTTCCTACTACCAGTGACAGGACCTCCTGCAAGAACTCCACGAGAAGAAACGCAAAATATGGGAAGAATCCTACATTACTGACGCCATGACAAACCGTGAATGGATTCGGGGAGGATACGAATTGCGCCACACAGTGACCAGACTCGCTGTGCATGGATTTCACCACAAGCTGTGCAGCAATCAGAGCCTGGATCAGACTGCGTGTGTGTAAGATGTGGCGAACAGTGCGAAAAATATCATGTGTTAAACTTCAGGATGAGATCAGAATCGTTGTTGAAACTCTGCAGTGACTGAGAACAATCTTCATTGCACGTTGTGCGCATTTCTTATTTTATTATAATTGTTACGTGTGCCTACGCGCTGATCTCAGGTCCCCGAGGTCGATATAGTGGGAGAACCGTTTACGTTATGTGCGACATAAAATAAGTTAAAATATACCTTCATAGGTAAGAATCGTCGTCCGTAACTTATAAAATATGTATTCTTTATGCCTGTAGGCCTTTCAGAACATCCGTTCCATCTTCAGCAGGTACTTCTTCGCTACAATATCTAGTATGGTGGTAGATTCTGGAACACCACATTAGGACCAGCAGCATCAAACATCATACTAGATATTGTAGCGAAGAAGGACCTGCTGAAGATGGAACGGATGTTCTGAAAGGCCTACAGGCATAAAGAATACATATTTTATAAGTTGAGGACGACGGATTTTACCTAAGAAGGTATATTTTAACTTATTTTATTTGATGACTCTCCATCTCAACGGTTTTAACAATGAATTTTATTAGTATTGATTATGGGCGAAAGTTGTGGTTGGGCTTGGCCCGCGTTTAATTCAAACACTAGCAGCACGGTCACCTGTCGTGATTTGAATTTAAGAACTTAGAATTTCTCCAGAAGTATTTCAATTACCTAAACTTAAATGTTTTTTTATTAATCACAAGACAAAATTAAAATATACGCGAGTATGCTTAAATAAGAGGTAACAATTCTATCTACTGATAGTAACCGCATAAGAAATGGATCGCAGGGAATCGATTGAAGATTTAAATACCACAAGTTAATATTCAAACCAGTGAATTTCGCATAACACGTGTGTAGTGAAGCCGAAATAAAAATGCAGGTACAGGTAGAATCTGTAATTCCCCCGGCGGCAGGAGTCATTCCTTATTGTTTTCTTTTTTGGCCTAACGGGAATTCAATGAAGTGGAACTAATTTATTTCTCTGTCTTTCCGTTTTATACAATTTTTCTTGATTTGTGTAGAAATGTCCTTCCGTTTCCGCGTTGGACAGTTTCCGTTTTATACAAAATAAATACACGTAAAATTACTATTATTTTGCCGGGACCAATAAATTTGTTCACATTGGACAGATTTCCGCATTATTCACGTTCCAGATTAAACAAGTTTTACCGTAATATGAATTATGAATCACTGCATATACATAAAGATTGTTTCCTTTGGAATTAGCCAAGACAAACGAGGGAATAATTAAGCTACTGTACCTGAAGCTCAGGGAACAAACAGAGAAGTATCGCTGCACTAACAACACTGTTCTTCATCGTCACCACCTGCACATAAAACATTCTTTAATTGTACAAAATAAATTACACCTACTAATGAACCTCTTCGCCTATCCTATTCCTTAGAAAACAATTTTTAATCATTCCTGTATATTCAATGACCTGCCTCAAATCATTATTAGTGGTAGGCTATTCTCCCAACTTATTGTACTGGGCACCTTCCCTCTGGTTTTCAATCAAGTTTCCGTGCGCCTCTTTCATTCCCCATTCATGCCACATGTCCTGCCTATCACAATACTTATTTTTTCTTATTACATCTGATTTCTTATAAAGATCATATAGCCCGCTGTTATGTAGTCTTCTCCATTCACCTGTCTGTTTATCTCTCTTTGGTCCAAAATTTTCCTAAGAACTTTATTCTCAAATATCCATAATCTTTTCTCCTCCGTTAAAGTAAGAGTCCATGTTTCACATCCATATAATATAACTGGTAGAATAATAGTTTTATACATTTTCAGTTTAAGTACAGGGTCATCGAAAAAGGTTGCAGCAATTTCAAACAATAAGTGATTGGACGACGTCAAGAAGGATCCTACCATGATCGGCCGTGCTGACGATCGTTGCTGCGACGTTATCAAACATGCAGTGAGTCACAGGGTCGAGTGTTTGAACACTTATTGTAAAAACATGTCCTTTTCAATCAAATGATGCGTGTACAATTGTTTGTATTCAATTCCGACCCTTACGGGTGAACACCTTCATCTGCGCATAACTCATAAACGACGTGTTTGGGACTATATGTTCCTTCACAAAAAATGATCCTCTCTGCATGGCCTATCATCTCTATCATTTTGTCAGCGAGGTCTTGTTACACCCTGTTACCTTATATATATGTGTGTGTGTGTGTGTGTGTGTGTGTGTGTGTGTGTGTGTGTGTGTGCGTGTGTGTGCGTGTATGTGTATGTGTGCAGTCACTTTGCGAGATAATGAACACAGCGGCCGCTAGAGCGAATTTTAAATGTTGGCTTTCAGATAAATTCTCACTCCTAATGTCGGATTCTGCTGATTTTTAAAACACCTTATCTAACTAACTAATTGGCACTATCGAACCCGTAGGTTCATGGCCGCGCGGACATAAGCTCCTCATACATCCCTATCCTGAGCTAATGTTTTCCAATCATCCCCTGTATAATCTACTTCCCTCAAATCATGGTCAATGTTATTCTCCCACCTCATTCTTAGTCTACCAACTGGGCGTTTTCCCTCTGGTTTTCCTACAAGAAGAAAAATACCTTTACCATTTTATGTTAATGTCATAGGCCCTATGTAGAGTAATGTTCTGAAAAATCAAAAATTGCTGCAGCGAGAGAGATTTTAAAATGTTTCCTTCAATTTAACCCTCATCCATTATTGGCACGATTTTCATCGTCAACGAACTCTTCTTCTTCTTCTTCTTCTTCTTCTTCTTCTTCTTCTTCTTCTTCTTCTTCTTCTAAATCATTATTCGTAGGATTTTCATCCTGTTTATTTCCAAAATCACTCCTCGAAGGAAAACGTGCTGGATATGCATCCACTGTCTATCCATCTCTTGGCTGGTCTTCCTCTTGTTCTTCTCCCGTCCATTGGTCTATCTTCTTTAGCTCTTTTTGCAAGTCGGTTGTCTTCCATTATTTCTATATGACCTAAATTATTTTCGTCTGTCTATAATAAATTTATACGAACTCGACCTTACTTTTTAATTGGTTGCTATAACCGAGTTTGGTTCCGAAAAAAAATTGCGGTCCGCTAATTTATCGCCATGGTCATTATCAGTGTCCAACAAAGTAAGTCCCAAGAATATTTGTAATTTTTTTCAAAAAACTTTTAATGATAACAGCCTCAATAATTAAAACTTACATCAATTTTGAATTTGATAAAATAAAAATTTGTTATGTCAGTTATTTACATGTGATGGACCGCAGTGAAAACGGAATATTGTATAACGGTTATTAGTTTTTATTACATAAAACTTTCCTCATTAGAGGACTGCCACAAGGACAAAGTGATACAGACAATTAATTTTCAAAATTGATTAAATAAATTTTGTAATTAGGCCTAATGTGTTGTGGAAATATCGTATAATTAGGCACACATTAAATGGTTCCTTTTTGTTCGTTTCCTTCTGATTTATTTAAAATACTAAATTAATTAATCCAAATGTTGTATCCTAGAGCATACATTACGATTTCTTAAAAAAATGTGTAACCAATAGCGAACATGGAGACATCCTTGCAAACAAATCCTCTCGCGCCATCTATTGAGATAAAGTTACAATCAGAGAGGCATCCGTCGTTCTTTCTATAAAATTTGGTTGATGTTTTAGTAAACAATCACCTCGCGCCATCCATTGAGAAAAATTGTAACTACACATGTGCAAAAATACAAAATTCCACCAACCGAGTGATTCGTGTGAATGCAAGATATGCGACCAAAAGTGTGAGCGATATCATTACAAACAATGCAGAATATGGACAGGATCACTGAACGAACTCATAAAAGACAAATCATAAACTTATAACTTAATGCTCTTTCGAGTCCCTCTTACCAACTTTATTATTATTATTATTATTATTATTATTATTATTATTATTATTATTATTATTATTATTATTATTATTATTATTATTATTATTATTATTATTATTATTATTATTATTATTATTATTATTATTATTATTATTATTATTATAGTGTTGTATTGATCGGGAAAACAGAAGAAAGTCATTCAACATCTATTTACACTAGTATTATCGTAAGTACTGCCACGAGTGATTTCCAAATTATCGATATATTCACGACTCACGAAGTGAGGAGTGAATTTATCTAGAGAATTTGGAAATCAAGAGTGGCATTTGTTAGGACTATTTAACGAATAAAATTAAGCTGTTTACTCACAAATCATTATTTAAATAACAAATCATTGAAATGTAATTGGTCATTGACTCCCATTTAGGGCATGAGTTAAATAGTCAAAATAAACTGCTCTAAAAGCCAATGGCACAAAAATTAAATATATCCATATACCAGGTCATTCTATTAATATTTATTTATTTATATAAAATAGATAATTGGAAATTTCAAAAAGTTTAACAATTGAAAATTTGAGAGCCATTTTTGCAGAAAAATACCTTTGTACACCTTTTAGCCAAACAAGCTACCATAACTAACTCACTGGCACTATCGAACCCGTAGGTTCATGGCCGCGTGGACATAAGCTATCCATACATTTCCATCCTTAGCCAATGTTTTCCAATCTCCTGTATAATCTACTTCCTTCAAATCATGATTAATGATATTCTCTCACCTCATTCTTGATCTAACTACTGGCCCCTTTTCCTCTGGTTTTTCTACAAGAAGTTTTCATGCCCTTCTTTGATTTCCCATCAATGCCAAATATCCTGCAAATACAGGTCTACGAGGTTTAAGTGTTCTTATTCATACGGGTAGAAATCCAACGCGAGGTAGCGTGCTGCCTTGTCACGCAGCGGGCCCGGGTTCGATCCCCGGTCGGGACAGTTTTTCTGGGTGAGGTTTTTATCGGGGTTTTTCCTCACCTGTAAGGCCCAAACGGTTCCCGAAATCATATGGCCATCATCATTATCATCATTCTTCACCGGTGTGGAAAGCAACGGGAAGCTACCACACCTACAATTCCCTAATAAAGCTGCAAAACATAGCATGAAAATGCTATGATTGCAGTAAAAGACCTGCCCTCGGGCAGAATTACTATGGATGGATTCTCAGAAAAAGCTGCAAGACGACTGTAAGGTGCCGATGTCTGATATTGGGATGTAGGGCAGATGCATGCAAAACATGGACTCTTACTTTAAGAGAGGAAAAAACATTACGAGTATTTGATAATAAAGTTCTCAGGATTTTTTTCTCCCCCCAAAGAGAGATGAACAAAGGGGTGAATAGAGAAGACTACATAACAGTGAACTACATGATCTTTGTAGGAAACCACATATAATGAGAATAGTTATGTCTTGTAGACTGCGGTGGGCAGGACATGTGGTACGAACGGGGAATGAAAGAGGGACATGGGATTTCTTGTAGGAAAACAGAGTTTCGCTCAGTGCCTGGGCCAAGAATGAGGTGGAAGAATAATATGATGTGAGGGAGGTGAATTATATAGGTAATAATTGAAAAGCATTAAGTCTAGATAGGAATGTATGGACAGATTATGTCCTCGTTGTCTGAACCTCCAGGTTCGATAGTGCAATGTGTTACATTATAAATACATTTAGGTCACGATTAGGGCTAGGATATTCATGTAATAAAATATAAGACCGCAATGCAGATAGTATATACTATTCAACTGTTTGTGTGTGAAACCAAAACAAAAGACAGAAGTCTAACTTCTCATTATACTATTCAACTGTTTGTGTGTGAAACCAAAACAAAAGACAGTCAGAAGTCTAACTTCTCATTATACTATTCAACTGTTTGTGTGTGAAACCAAAACAAAAGACAGTCAGAAGTCTAACTTCTCATTATACTATTCAACTGTTTGTGTGTGAAACCAAAACAAAAGACAGTCAGAAGTCTAACTTGTCATTATACAGGGTGGACCGCTCGAATGGACCTAATTTCAATTGCTTGTTACTGGCAAACGGTTGAAGATAGAAACTTAAAACAACGTTCATATTACAGAAAAACTCACCAAGTTTTGATATCCAGATCACCACATCTCTATATGAGCCCCAGCAGTCACTGTGACGATATCAAAGCGATGAACAATTTCTTGCCAAGTACGTTGGAGTATGTCTTCTGGAATGTTCTCAATAGCCTCTATGATGCGCTCACGAAGATCACGAAGGTCTTTGACTGGGGTGGTGTAAACTTTATCTTTGACATAGCCCCAGAGAAAGAAATCCAGTGGTGTTAAATCGGGAGATCTCGAGGGCCACGCGATTGGTCCTCCCCTACCAATCCAACGGCCAGGGAAAATGTTGTCCAAAGTCGTACGAACTTCATTGGACCAGTGGGGAGGAGCACCATCTTGCTGGAAAACGATGTTAGGCTGCAGTTGTTCAATTTGTGGAAAGAAGAACTGCTCCAGCATGTCAAGATATGTGGTACCACGAACAGTTTTCTCGGCGAAGAAAAACGGTCCAATGACCTTATTATGTGACAAACTGCACCAAACATTCATCTTCGGACTATCACGAACATGCTCTTGAATAGCGTGAGGATTCTCCGATCCCCAGATCCGCACATTATGCCGGTTTACCTTGCCTGACAAATGGAAAGTGGCTTCGTCCGAGAAGAAAATCTTGGTCATGAAGTCAGGATCAGCGCCGAGACGGTCCAGCATCGTATTGGCGAATTCCACTCGTTTCGGCATGTCATTCGGCTCCAGACGTTGCACTAACTGCACTTTATATGCGTGCAGTTTGAGGCGTTTGTGGACAATCCGTTGTAATGTCGATTTTGGTATTTGAAGTTCCCGCGAAGCTCTTCTTAATGACTTCCGGGGGCTTCGCTCAAATGCGGCTTGAACATTTGCTACCATTTCATCGGATGCTCTGCGACCACCACCATGCTTCTTCAACACAGATCCTGTAGCTAATAATGTATCACGCCACTTCTTTATGCTTCTAGCAGTTGGAGCATCACGGTTAAACACACGCCGGAACTCCCTTTGAACTCTAATGATTGATTTAAACTCCGCATACCACAAAACAGCTTGCGCCTTCATCTGCGGAGTCGCCATTTTCACAAACAATTAAATCTAAGAACGAGAAACGTATCTTTGTGCCATCTACCGACAGGATTCGAAACTTGGTGAGTTTTTCTGTACTATGAACGTTGTTTTAAGTTTCTATCTTCAACCGTTTGCCAGTAACAAGCAATTGAAATTAGGTCCATTCGAGCGGTCCACCCTGTAGTATTCAAACGGTTTGCCTGGTAAACATCTTCATCGCCTCGGTCTTCTACCAACTCAACAATGTATCCTCTGTAAAACTATGGAAGATATGGATGCTCATCACACCCGAACTTGCCCAACCCTAATAACCAGCAATTTCGTGCTCAGATACTGGGAAGCCAGGGAAAAGATGATGTACCTTCTATAATCTTTATTGTTATTGTTTGTTATTATTGCTTGTTTTCCCCAGTCATTGTTGGCTAATGTTAAATTTCAAACGCCACTGTATTTAATAAATCAACTATTCAACTGTTTGTGTGAGAACAAAAACAAAAGATAGTCGTCATAAGTCTAACTTCTCTAACGGGTTTAGATCTTTGCCACTGGTCCCAAGGATCGCGGCTACAAAAACCGGACGCAGTCAATGATTTTTTTAGATCTCCCATGGTGTAGAATCTGACTGTGTTATGTATCAACCAGCTAAGCGCAATTTTTAAAAATGATATTTTGATGTCATCTGTTGCACTGCCTCATGAAGTAAGTGTACGCACACTTTTAGCGCCAAATCTTTAAATATAACCTTATTATTAAAGAAAAGCCATCAGTCCTATCAGAGATTCTGTGTTTGGCAACAAACGGCTATGAAACAAGATTTTCATAAATGCTAATCTAAATTTTGCATCATGCAGCTAAGCGGCAAATATTCCCGCTCTTAGATTGTTGATGCATAACTGTCAAACAAGGAAAATAACTTGCAATATCCAGTATTGTTAGTTTGGTGCTACAGTAATAGTGGAGATTGACTTAACTTTAAAACGTGTTTTTGTCGAAATATCATAGTGGCGCAAAGCCGGTTGATGCGTAACGGCGTCTAATTTAGGTTACGTTTAGGTTTTGGAACTATCCTCGTGCTTTGTTATTAATCACCCATCATGTCATTGGGGTAACAAGGCGCCCCAACCTCAAAAGAGAGTTACAATTCCGCCATGTCAGGAGATAATGCCAGAAATGTAAGACAGCCTGGTGCATTCGACAAAAAAAATCATTATGTAACTATAGCATGGGTTTTCAAACTGTGAACCGGATTCCCTGGAGGGCGGCGTGAACTTTGAAAAAAATATCCTAAAAGTGACAATAGACAATAGGCCCTATGTCTGTGTGTACCCTTACATTCCCACGTGGGGCAGGTATTACCCAAGCTGCTTTATTTGTCCTAATTGAAGTGGAAGAACAACATGGACCATGATTTAAGGAGTAGATTATACAGGACAAGATAAAGAAGATATAGAAATATACAATTACAAAAGTTGGTCGATGCATTTGAGGTAGGTGGACTGAAGATAAACTATATCAAAACAGAATATATGGTAATCGGAACAAATTCAGAAGACCTACTAATAAATAATATAATTAAACGTGTTGAGAATTTAAAATACTTGGATCTATAATAGATAAATCTGATACTTGTGAAAAATATATTATTAGCAGAGTAAATTGTGGCAAGGAAGACGATTAGAATCCCTGAATGGTGTTTTAATGGATAGAAATTTGACCAGAAAAAAAAAGAGATTATACAGAAATATAATAGAAAGTATACTTACATATGGATCAGAAAGCTGGACAATAATATGAAAGGACGCAGAAAAGAATCTTGGCGACAGAAATTGATGGGTTACGGAGAAGTATGAGAATATCCAGGCTACAACATATTCGAAATACATATATCAGACAAGAAATGGATGCACAAGAAACTGTTACCGATAGGATAACAAAGAGAGCTCTACACGTGGTATGGACATGTACAACGGAAGTTCGGAAGACCAGTGGCCTAAACATGTGTTGGATTGGATGGTACCAGGGCAGAAGGAAGAGGGGGAGAAGTAAGTAGAAGAACATGGTATGAGGGAATATATGATGCCATGATGAAGAGGAGTATGGAAGAAGGACAATGGGAAAGATAGGAATATCTGGAAGCAGGAATCAATGTGCGAACTGCTGTAAAGTGGAAAGCCTGTATAAGGTATTAGCTAGGGTG
>JASPKZ010003335.1:0-64676 GCA_030220185.1 Diploptera punctata | reverse complement strand
TCAGGCTAGCTCCCTGATCATTTGAAAAAAATATGCAATGCTAAAAAGCCTAAGAATTAAAAATTATTATAGACTCTGAAATTATGAGAATTGTTATTAGATCTTTAAAAAATAAAAAAGTAAATTATATATTTAATAAATAAAACCATCAAAGTTTTATACAATGTTCATAAATATGCCAAATCAATTGATAACTTGAAAGTAAAATGCATTTAGAAGTTAAATTGAATAAAAGTCCACAAAACTACAATATTGTTTCTATATAAAAGCAAATGTTAACACTTTTACTAGATTTACAAGTTTTTATAATGAACAAATGCAACCTATGACTCTCAGTTTTGTTTGTAATGACATTAGGTCACTTGGGCTAACTATGCAATAAACTAGTTTATTTTACTAAGCTGTCAGAATTAATTTCTATGTTGAGTATTATAGGTAATAAAATAGTAAAACTTGTACAAAACTGATATAGGTGACATCCAAATGGAGATTGAATACAGTGTTGTCCTACGAAGTGGGCTAGCATAACTGAAGCTAAAAATAGAATGAATTTTCATGGTCATTTTCATGTTTATATAGGAAAGTCTCAGAACTTGTATATGGGCTTTTCCCAAACTTTTCCTTCATAATCTTTTGAAATATTCAAACAAGTAAAGTAAAAAGTAAAGTGATTCCACAACAGACCCAGAGGCCCTTGGGGTAGTAGGAGGTTAGGGCTCCCACTTTTTCTAGACAATCGTCACTTTATGTCATCCAGGTTGTCAGCCCTGCGTGACGGCCGGCTTTACCCCCAGAACAAGCGTCTGGTACTCATTTCCATTAGAGGCTGAGTCGACCCCAGGGCCATAGTGCCGCCAGAGGGTTTGGGTCAGTTTAAAAATCCTGACCCCAACGGGACTTGAACCCTCGACCCTCTGGCTTGTAGCTCAGTGCCTTAACCACTACGCTAAGGCGTCCCAATTCAGACAAGTAGTGTCAGATATATCTCGGATTATCAGCAGGCCATTAGATTATTTTACTGAATATATTATACTAACTTTTTTAATGGTAGAAAGTAAGGACAGAACAACTAAATAAATAATATTAATGACCTTCTTAACCTTATAATTCCAGGTCATAACTTTTTATTCTTCTTCATTTGGCGTAATGGCCCTTAAAGTTTAAACATACCTCCTTAATGATCGATGCTCACACAGCTCTTTCAATGGCTTTTGCATCCATATCTTCAATCCTAATTTTCTGAAGTCATCCTCAACATCATCCATCCATATTAATATAGGTCTTCCCCTTTGTCTCCTTCCTTCTGGTTTTGTTTCTAAAATCTTTCTAACTGTTTTGTTATCTGGCATCTTCTTCACATGCCGAGCCATTCCAATCTGCGAGTTTTAATAACTGTTAAAATATATGGTGCATTATATTTATTTTTATAACTCATTTATTCTAATTCTCCATGTTCCATTCTCGCATACGGATCCATATATTTTAAGTAAAACCTTTCTTTCCCATGTCCTTATCAAATTTTCCATTTTAGTTGTCAGGGTCCAAGATTCAGATCCATGCAAGGCTATGTTCTTTTTTTTTTTACAGACATATTTTGGTTTTTAGTGATATATATCTCTTTAATTAATGCATTTGTATATTTTGATTAAAGATATCTATGTAAATAACAGAAACAATCCTAAATATAAAAAAAATGAATGAGTCCATATTCTTATCTTACCTCATATTTCATATTTTTATAAACACGAGAACTGCAGTTTTCAAGAGGACATCCCTCTCATTTTCAACTGATATTATGACTACCGGATTTTCATTGGAATCTTCATCTATAACATTGCCATCTGGTGTTATTTCATGAACTTTGAGATCAGGTCCTGTTCATCAGGAATTTCAAAATTCATGGATCTAAATTTGTTCTTTTGAATATACATCTTCTCCCAAACTGTCAGTTCTAAAGGTTTTTGTTTTAGAAATTTGGCCTCTTTTTCAGTTTTATGACTTTCCAACAAACTATGTGCTGCAATAATTGATTTTTCAATATTTCAGCATTTTTAATATTTCTGAAGTGTTCTTTTGTGTAAGTGTCCAAATTCCTATATTTAACTATGAATATATATATCTCTTATTCAATATGTGTTTGACTGCGTAATAATATTTATTTTGTGCTGCCAGCCTTGCTTTAATTTCTGATTCAACATTATTACTACTAGTTATTAATGTGTCTAGATATTTAAAATTCATAACGTTGGAATTTAAAAAGAAACATTCCCTCTTGTGATTTAAGTTTTGAACAAACGCTGGTACCATGTTTGTTAGGATGAAGTAGTATCTCTCTGACAACAAGAAGGTGAAAATGAAATTATTCAAAAGTGTAGTGAAGAAAATCAATGTCATTTTCATCATCATCATCATGAACAAATTTGTTTTAGGCCATGTGGCCTGTACGGTAAACCTAGCGAAGAGGGACTTGATCTTTCCACCGATGTTTTGGTCTTCCTTGGTCCCTTTGTCCAATTGGGGTATATTGGAATGCCAATTTTGGAAGTCTATTTCTTGCCATTCTCCTCACATGATTTTTCCATTCTTGTTGGTATCTTTGTATATCTTCATTTAAACTTGTTACTCCAAGTTTTCCTCTGTTAATAGTGTTCCTTTGGTGATCCAGTCTATTAACTCCTAACAATTATCGTAAGAAGCACATTTGGCTTACTTGAAGTTTATGAGAGTTTCTTTTATTTAAAATCCAAATTTCACTTCCGTATTTAGAGCAGCTTTCGATGTGATGTTATGTAATCTTAGTTTTGTCTCTGTCCTCATCTGTTTACCAAATGTCTTCGTATATACCATACCCATTCATTTTATTATATTTTTGTAATTTTGAATCAATGTCACTCTTATACTCTGCAAATACACTTCCTAAGTAAGAGAAATCTGACACTTGTTCTATAATTTTTCCATGAATCTCAATTTTCACACCCGTTGTATGTTTTTTCCACACATTGCCATGTTTTGGATTTTGAAGTGGAATTTTCATATTATATTTGCTGGCAATTTTGAATAATTGATACGCTGCTATTTGTAAGCTATCTTCGGAATCTGAAAATATTATTTGATCATCAGCATGTAATATTGTTTGAATTATTTTATTCCTAGTTATTGAAATTCCACTAGTCATTTTCAGTATAAATAAATATAAATTAAAAACAATATAATTTGGTATTCATATTAAAATCTAGATTAGAAGACTCAGGTTCACATCCAGACAGCAGCAAGATGCAGATAATAATATTAATTATTAATGACTTGGATATTTAGACTCATCTAATATTTCTGATTTTTATGTATACTGGTTTCATCGCTTTTTGCGACATTTTCGATGCATTCCAACATTAAATTAATTTCTTCACTTGTTTGTAACTGGTCTGAAAAAAAAGCTTTCTAAAAATGAATAACAAAACTTTTCAAAGTTATCTCGATCAAACTTAAAGTTAGCCAGTTCAACTTACCTTCTCCTCACATAATTTGAGAGAATATTTAGATTATTGACACTACATGCACTATATATCTTCTTGATCTCTTAACTGAATTAGTCAATTTATATTTTCTGTATTTATATGTGCAGTTGTTTTTTTATAATGATACCATTTTAAGTTTTCGGATTATTCATGATACTGCATTATCTGTATTCATTGCATCTTCAATTGCTAGTGACATTAAAAAAGAACTATGGTAACACCTTTTTTTGGAATTTAGGACTGAAGCACTAACATATAGGTGGTTGGTGCAGTTACCATACATATCTAACTTAAAAGGATAAAGGATTTTCTTCGGAATACCATATTAAAGATTTTCAATTTACTCAGAATAATAAAAAATCTTAATTTTATTCTTACATTTCTCTAACAAAATTAAAACATTTACATTGCACAATGAAATATGAAGTAAAAATTGTAAAAATAATGAAATAGGTTAATTTTTGAAGAGAAATATTTCTGGTCAAACTGGGATTTCAACCCAAGATCTCTAATTATACTACTAACCCATTAACTAGTATGGTATCTGGGCATCATACTTTACAAGGAAATGTTTCTCTTTCTTATATATATATATATATATATATATATATATGTTATAATTAAATGTTTAACATTGAGCAATGCATATATATATATATATATATATATATATATATATATTCATGTGTTGTATTGTAGATTTTGTGGATAAAAAAAGTTTTCTTGGGTTTTCCACATCATGGATTCAAGGTTGGCCTCTGGCCACTGATTCCGACTTTTTGGCATGATTCCACATACCATTATCATGATGTGGGAAACCCCAAGAAAACCTTCTTAATCATATATGTATACAGATTATATAAAATACAATGTGCACACAGCAGTGAATTTTTTCCAACCCAAAATGCCACCTGCCTACTTATTACTCAAAAAGATTTTAATAGATTTAGTACTACTATTATAGCATTAATGCTAATATCGCTATATTTTATATAAATTTACACATTCACACTGAACGAAAATTAAGAGGAAACATTTTTTGCCCAAACTGGGATTTGAATCCAAAATCTCTAGATCTCTATACTTCTGTTCAAAAATTAATTTGTCATTAAATGTATAAATTTATATAAAAACATTTCACTGTTAGTATTACAGCTATAACAGTAGTGTTAAACCCTACTAAAACCTTTTTAAATAAGATGACAGGTGAATGGAGAAGACTACATAACAGTGAACTACACAGTCTTTATAGCAAGCCAGATATAATAAGAACAGTTAAGTCTCGTCGACTGCAAAGGGCAGGACATGTGGCATGAATAGGGACTGAATGACATGCATGGAAACTTCTTGTAGAAAAACCAGAGGGAAATGCCCAATTGGTAGACCAAGAATGAGGTGGGAGAATAACATTAACTATGATTTGAGAGAAGGGATGATTGGAAAAGATTAGCTCGGGATAGGGATGTATGGAGAGCTTATGTCTACTTCCTTCACAGTAGCCTCCGCCCGCTCCTGGAATCTCCTTCCTCAAGATATCAGGGGTTGCCGCACACTTGGCACCTTTAAGTCACGCTTATACAGTTACCTGTTGTCTAATAATTAATTTTTCTCTATTTATTTAATTTTATACTATGTCATTAATCTTTTCCTTTCCTCGTTTTTTTATATATCTTGTACATATTATATATTTAATTCGTTAAATTTAGAGTAAATCAAAATACATTATAAATATTAATTGTATTGTATTCATAACTTGTAATCGTTTATATATATATATATATATATATATATATATATATATATATATATTGTAATTTAGATTTTAAGACTTTTCTTTTGTATTTTTTTTAAACCTGGTTGAGTGGTAGACAAGGCCTTAAGGCCTTAACTCTGCCAGGTAAAAAAGCTATTATTATTATTATTATTATTATTATTATTATTATTATTATTATTATTATTATTATTATTATGATGTCTGTGTGGCCATGAACCTATAGGTTTGATAGTAGTTAGTTAGTTAGTGGCCAGGTGTTGTTGTATGACAAAGGTTCATTACTGCATATGCATGGGATTATATATATGAGAGAGAGAAAAGTTTTTATCCAAAGTTTGGTGCCCAGATAGCATAGTGGTCAATGCGCTATTACATAGTACTAGAGATCTTGGGTTCAAATCCCAGTTACAATGAAAATTCTTCTCTTCAAAAATTAATTTGTTGTTTATTGCAGCGTATAAATTTATATAATCGGAATTGAAACTGAAATAATCCAGAAAATTAGATTAATTTTTTTTTAAAAGAAGACTGGATTGTGTTTCACTGTCGAAGTTTACTAAAGTTATCTGATATTTTAAAATTAATATGAAAATGTGTAATTCTGAGAAAATTATAAAATACTTTGACAATTCAGGGATGGACATGATTTGAGCCAAAAATATTTAAATTTATGAAATTAATATTTATGATTCTTGATACAGGAAATGAATATAAATGATATTTGATAACCTTATCTTGACTACAATTTCTTCAGATGTTACACAGCTGTAATATTGTGAAATCTGTTTAAATGTTCATAGGCATGTTTTTATTATAAATTTAGCATTTCTCACTGAAGGACAAATTATATTTAAAGAGAAAAATATACACCTAGACTGGGATTTGAACCGGATCTTTAACTTCATATGCTAATGCTCTGCCACTGAGCTATCCAAATCCTCCACAATCTAAATGCAAATTTTTCTCTTATACATTTCAATTCCTGAGAGCACCAAAGGCTTGCGAACCATTGCTCGAACATGAATGGCAGCTTCTTATTTAAGAAGACTTCTAATGGGAATTTTCAATGTTGTTTACAAAGCCAGTAGAGCTTCTTTCAAAGTTTTTTATTATAAATTTAACATTTATTGTTAAATAAGTCTTGGATAATATGAGTTAGATATGTACCACTCACCTCATATTTGTAGTTTTTTTCGAGGACCCTTGGTTTCGTTAGGCATCATTGTCAATTCTTTCTAACTGACAATGATGCCTAAGGTATCAAAATCCAGAGTAAAAAAAGTACAGATATGAAGTGAGTCCACTGTGGACTCAAGGTAGTGTGCTGTCTTGTCACGCAGCAGGCCCAGGTTCGATTCCCGGTTGGGACAGGCTCCTGGGTGAGGTTTTTTTGGGGTTTTTCCTCACCTGTAAGACAAATGTCAGGAAGCTTAGGGCCGAACAGTCCCTGAAAATCATCTGGCCATCAACATCATCCTTATCATTATCATCATCATTCTTCACCGGTGTGGAAAGAAACGGGAAGCTATCACACCTACAATTCCCTAGTAAAGCACAAAGCATAGCATGGAAATGCTACGATTGCAGTGAAAGACATGCCCTCAGGCAGAATTACTATGGATGGATGGATATGAAGTGAGTAGTACATATCTAACTCATATTATCTAAAATTAACCTCATAGTGTTACTTCCTTGAAATATCAAAAGTCTCCTTAAATAAGAATCCACCATTCATGTGTCAAGCAACAGTTTGCAAGCCTTTGGAGCTCTCAAGAATTGAAATGCATAAGAGAAACATTTGAATTTAGATTGGAAACCTTGGATAGATCTGTGGCAGAGCATTAGCATATAAAGCTAAGGGTCCTGGTTTCAAACCCCAGTCAGGACATATATTTTTCTATGTTTTTATTATTCATTTCATACATCTCAACGATGGATAAATCATATTTGAAGAGAAACATTATACACTCAGACTAGGGCTTGAAACCAGGACCTTTGACTTTCTAGGTCAATACTCTACCGACTGAGCTACCTGAGCAAGTTCCAATATACACAGTTAATTCCCGTGCACCAAAACAACAAACATTAAAAAAGCCATACTGGCTTTATTCATCCATAGTAATTCTGCCCGAGGGCAGGTCTTTCATTGCAATCAATCATAGCATTTTCATTCTATGCTTTGCAGCTTTACTAGAGAATTATAGGTGTAGTAGCTTCTCGTTGTTTTCCACACCAGTGAAGGATTCTGATAATAATGATAAGGATGATGATGATGACCGGATGATTTTTGGGGACCATTGGGCCCTAAGCTTCCTGATATTTGTCTTACAGGTGAAGAAAACCCCGAAAAGAACCCGGGCCCGCTGTGTGACAAGGCAGCACGCTACCTTGAGACCACAGCGGTGGACTACTGGCTTTATAATGTAATGTAAAATTCCCAAATAAATGTCTTCTTAATAAATATGTCTTTTTAACAGTGAGATACTAAAATCCAGTACCAAATCTCTCATTTAGACTATTGGGAAGTAATACAACTTGTGACTCGGTACTTTGGATAACCCTCAATACCTGCCGCTGCCTCTCTCCACTATTACTCAAGCAGGGAGTTCATCTGCTACGTAAAGTGAGTTGCTATTGCAGGATTCTGGTGTCAAATTCAGTTAAAAAGACAGGTGCCTTTTTGGACATGGCTTTTGTACATCACAATGCTTCTGTGTGAGAAATTTTAAAGTAGGTTTTGATGTGTAAGTTAGAAGCAAAGATTTCATAGCATTTGGTGCACAGGAATTAACAGCATATATTGGAACTTGCTCAGGTAGCTCAGTCAGCAGAGTATTGGCCTAAAAAACCAATGGTCCTGGGTTGAAGCCCCAGTGAGCATATAAATTTTCTCTTCAAAATGGTATATTTTTCTCTTCAAATATAATTTGTAGTTCATAGCCATCCTTGAGATGCAAATTTTTTGACTAAATATTTTACTTTTTTTTCATAATTTTTATCCCTCTGCTGTTTTTAACATACTGTCTTGATTCATACTTGATGTTTCTTCTATGTCCAGTGGATCAGCAGAAATAGGATTGAGCATGAATAAAATGTGAAAAAATTCTTGTGGAGCACAGACATTTAGTTCTTCTATAAAAATATTCATATGAGAACATTTCTGTACCACAATCAAGTTTTGTTAGAAGTCCCGTAAATTCCTTGTGATAATGTTTGTATTAAACGGTCATAATGCTCCTGAAGAAGGCCAAGTTCTGAACTAGAGAACAGTAAAAATATCAAGTCCTTAATTGGTGATGCGTGAACTGTTACTTGGAAATCAACAAATTTAATTCCTGTCGGGCAGCTTTTCTTTTCAACAGTGTTGCTGCTAGCTATGTCATATTTAAACATCATATTGTTAACCCAGAAATCATTGTGAACTATTGTAGAAAAAGGCTCTCTTATTGGATACTGCCTTCTTTCTTTCCTCATTTGTGTACCAGCATGAACAACTTTTTCTATTGTATCAAGGTATGGTATAACCTCTGGTATATGTTTTATATGGTTTATAGTAGCATTAATAAATTTGTCATTAGCCTCATCATCATCAGGGGTACCTATTTCGAAATTCTCACATGTTTTTAAAATGTTATCTTTGAAAACTTGAGGTTTCAAAAGTTTTAAAGCAACTCCAAGGGCATGAAACTGAGCTAATTTACTTAATACCAATTCCATGTGTTCTAAATTAAATCCCTTCCTACGATCTCCAATTTCATAGCCAGATGATTTTAAGTTTTCCATTAAAAGTACAGCTGAATCATCTGCTTCCTTGTTTATATCATCTTGCTTATTGGACCGTGAACCATAGTACTTAGGGAAAACATCTAACATTTCATTTTCAGGAATACCTTTCTCTTTCTGCAGTTTATGAAATTCAGGTGCAACCAAAGTATAAGCTCTCACTTCTTTATTAAATGTGATTTCAATGTTGAATACTTTACGCAGGAAAGGTGATTCTGGAACTAATTTTGCTACAATTGGTAATTTTTGGAGATGGCTATTTTCATGAGTGTAATAAAAAACTTCAACAGCAAGGATGGTGCTTCCATAATTATCTCCTGGTTTGGTTAGAGGTGTAAATGAGAATTTTCTACTTTGATGTCAGAATGTAGTTCTTGACTTAATAATTTTTCCAAGTCTTCTTTCTTCAATTCAATATTAATTTTATTGTTGTCAGATGACATGTTGATTTATCTGAAATAAATTATTAATATTGAAACATATTTTATCTTAAAGATGAATTTTATGGAGTAGATTCATTTTATCACCATTGAGATGTGTGCTTACTTGATGCAAGCATTTCACATCATTTTAAACTCTCATTCCACTTCAAGGCTAATCACATTGTTTGGACTAACGCTTGTAGGCCTATTGGAATCTTACCAGATATATACGAGGATCAAACTATATGGTAACCTTGTGCCTACACATACATACACTACCCATTGATAATTGGATTGCATTATGCATCAACCGCTATGTGCCATTATGTAAGATTTGAAAAAAAATATGTTTAAAGTTTAAGTAGATCTTCACTATTTATTATAGTGCCAAACTAACAGTACTAGATATTACAAGTTATTTTCCTTCTTTGACACTTAAAGTAAAGTGATCCCACGACAGGCCTCAGGAGGCCCTTCGGGTAGTAGGAGGTTAGGGCTCCCACTTTTTTCTAGACAATCGGTACTTGATGTCAGCCGGATAGTCAGCCCTACGTGACGGCCGCCTTTACCCCCAGAACAAGCGTCTGGTACTCATTTCCGTTAGAGGCTGAGTCGACCCCAGGGCCATAGTGCCGCCAGAAAGTTTGGGTCAGTTTAAAAATCCTGACCCCACCGGGACTTGAACCCGCGACCTTCTGGCTTGTAGCGCAGTACCTTAACCACTATGCTACGGCGTGCCCCTGTCTTTGACACTTATGCATAAAACAAAAAGGTGAAAACATTGGCACTTAGCTGTGTGATGCAAAATTTAGATTGGTATTCTTAATATTAATTTAATTATATTATTTGATCTTGTTTCAAACAAGAGACAAGGTTTACCAACTGTATAAACCCAAAACATTAATATTGATCTATTTTAATTGCATTCTTGATCCAAATTTGGGAATAGTTTACTAGTTTCATGTTAAATTAAAAATACTATTTTTACATTGTCCACAGCTTTGGTCTCGAGGTAGCGTGCTGCCTTGTCACGCTGCGGGCCTGGGTTTGATTCCCGGTCGGGACAGGCTCCTGGGTGAGGTTTTTTCTGGGTTTTTCCTCATCTGTAAGACAAATGTCAGGAAGCTTAGGACCCAACGGTCCCCTAAAATCATCCAGCCATCATCATCATCCTTATCATATCATCACCATCCTTCACCAGTGTGAAAAACAACAGGAAGCTACCACAGCTGTAATTCCCTATAAAGCTGCAAAGCATAGAATGAAAATGCTATGACTGCAGTAAAAGACCTGCCCTTGGGCAGAATTACTATGGATGGATTTTTATATTCTTTAAAATAAATTACTTTTCTAATTTTTGAATGCCTTTTTGCAAATACAGTCAAATTTCTCTTAATGGACACTTCTCAATAGTGGACGCTTCTTAATAACAGACATTTCAAAATTCCCTGCAAAAGAAACATTGACTCTTATGGAGAAATCTCTTCCCAATAATGGACATTCTTAATAATAAAGATATAGACACTAAATCATATCTCCGAATGATTATTAAAACTTCTGAATAACGGACAGCGTGGTAAGGGAAATGCTTATACTGTATATGGAATTCTTTGCAACAATGAACATTATTGCATATTTTGAATGTTATTATAGCACATTTTTAACTTGAGTTTCGGGAACAGCATGTTAATGTGACTATGTTTGTGTCTTTAAAAGATAAAGCTACATCTTGTTGAAATGTCACAAGAGCGCAAACGATCAACAATGAATGAAATGATAGAGATCATCAATATCTACGAAAGGAAAAGCTTAGTGTTTGAGATTTGGCTACGCAGTTTGCTGTTGGAAAAACACAGATCAGTAACATAAAAAAAGAAAAAAAAAATTGAAATTGTGGACTGGTATTAAAAACCTTTGTACTAAACAATCTTTTCCCAACATGGGTGGATTAAAAATTGACAGTTTGATTTTTGAAACGTTCTGCCATGCTCAAGCAACAACTTGCCAGTGAGTGGATCTCAGATCCGTGAAAAGTACTATAAATTTACCAAGGTATTAGAACTTAATGAATTTAAACCATCTTAAAAAACTCCTGGAATGACAGGCCTAGAAGGCCCTTAGCCTACCAGCCGGCTGCTGACCTCACTCCACATGTATCAATCACAGAGGTAGATGATCATCAGCCAGTGTAGGGGGTGACATGTGGTCAGCATGTCGAGTCCCCCAGCCATTATACTGGTTTTCTCAACCTGGAGCCACTACTTATTGTAGCTACCCAAATGCCTCATGATGCTGGGTGGACACTGGGTGTCCCATACTGGCCGAAATACTATGAGAAAATTTCTTCCCCCATGGAGACTCGAACCAGCACAAGTCCCATAGCTCTGCAACAAGGCTTCCTGCCTTAACCGCTCGGCTATGGTGCAGGACTTTAAACCATCTTACGCCTACAAATTAATACTGTACATTCAGATTTTATAGTACTATTGTACTCAAATAAAGAAAAATGTTCACTGATTTACACATATACTGTACTTTTCTTTGCACCATACTATGGCATATTGTACTGTACTGTATTTTATTACTTTTTCTGTAAAACAGACACTTCTTAATAGCAGACACTTTTATTTTCCCCATAGGTGTCCATTATTCAGAAGTTTGACTGTATAATTATATTTAATTAAAATAGTTATCATTATTTCCATGAAGTTAATAATTATTTTCATCACTTATAAAACCCCAAAAATTAGACTATTCTTATTTTGAATAATACAATTATAACCACCTTAAGAATCGAAAAATATTCTAACTTTTTCTTAAATACAATAGGAAGTGACATTAAGAGGTTTACTTAATAATTAACTCAATTATAAATTAGCTTTACTTACGTAGATAGAAGTTAATAAGCATGTCCAGATCTTGGGAAGTCAAGTAGAGTTGATTGTTTCTGACAACTAAATTGAAAATGACCCCACTCTATAAGCAGTCTCTCTTTTATAGTCTGTTTTCCCACTTTAATTAACCTCAAGGGCATGCATTCTAATGTGACATTTTCCAAGCTAAATTTAAAGAGCTTTCTCTCTGTCGAATTCTTGACAGTTTGAAAGAAACTAATTTCATCTTTCAATATATTATAACATGATATAGAAAAATACTGTAGACCTAAATGAACATAAGTTAAACTAAATCCATCTTTTGATTTTTAACATAGAATAAAGAAAATGAGTAATAGTTTTAAAAAACTAGAACAACACGCTTTATTAGAAAACCGAAATAATTTTAATTTCTAACACACTTGGGATAAAATTAAAGTGGTCAACAAAAAAATCATCTCCAACACATATAGAATAAAACTAGAGTTATCAACAAAAAGGAAATAATTTTACCATCAAAAGCATGGGGTCTCTATATCAATTAATATATGGGACATTCCATACGAAATCGGCAAAAAAAATGTGAAAATTGAACTCACATCTTTAAAAGTTTACAATTTTTTTTACAGAGAAACTTTATGATATACTGAATATCTGGACCGAATTTCAAGTCTTCGCTTGGTGTAATTAAAGAGTAATAGAGCTGTCAATTTATCGTATTGTTTTAAATAGTCTCTTTTATAAAATACATTTCTCGAAGTATGGCTATTCCCTCAACTTGAAAAGATAGTCACATTATAGATGATTTCATGCTCTATCGCTTGAAAATTAGTATGTTAATATTTACGTTTTCTGAAGGGCGTAAATGCAATTAATATGCAATTGACCTTCCTCACCAAAAAATTTTATAAAATCAAAAAATGCCACATTATTACCTGAACCACCAGTTAATTTTTTGTAATTAGTATTAAAGTGGAGTCTTGAAAGGAAACTAACCAAAAATAATTATTTTCCTAAAATCTCCTATGTGTAAGACTGCCCGCAATACCTTCCGCGTGAGTGGAGTGCTCGTCAAAACAATGACGGAGCTACTTGGTAATAGATCTTTGCGCACTTACAAATATTTTTATTGTTATTATCATCATTGCATTATTTTTATTATCATTATTACAATTATTACATCATCATCATCATCGTGGACAAGTGGTTACTCTACACGCCTCCGATTCGAGGTTCGCGGGTTCAAACTCGATAGGAATCAATGAAATTTTAACCTTTTGACCGCCGAGTTTCCCTTTTGCTAGCTGGACTGTGGGTGCCAGGTTTTTTAAAATTTAAAGTACTACGCCATACTATATAATATTAACGTATATAAAGTAAAATTAACTATCTACATGCCATGCTATAAATGAATTTAAACTCACTATTATAAAATTTATTTGTTGGTTAGACGTGTTGCTTCCACTCCGTAAAGATCCCAGCGTTCGAATTCAGCACGGCGTCTTTATTGGAATTTGTTATCACTATCACTAAAACATTTTTCCTATTGAATAATTTTGATGGCATTATCACTAAACACTTATAATATTAAAATTTTTGAACATTTTTTAGGTCCTGGGTTCGAATCAATTCCAGTCAAACAGCTGTTTTTATGCCACGTGGTTTCGCCTGGCGCGACACGCCCACCACTGTCCTCACACCCAGTTCATTTAGGTCTACATTTACTTGCTTTACTATTTAGTGGCTTAGATTGTATAATATTCTCTTAGAAACGGGACTAGTATCACATTCGTCAAACGAGTAACCATTTGATGACCTGTTACTGTCACTCTCTCGTCCTCTGAAAAACTGACACAATAAACTCGCGTATTGTATTTTCGTCAACTTTGAGATATGAATCACTGTGTTTCACAGCACCACCTAACCCTTGGCCAGGTATCTTTTCATCTAAAATAAAATAAATAAGAGAAAATCCTGAATTGGCAACATTTCATAGCAAAAAAAAAAGGCCTTGTAACATGAATATACACCCTCCTTTAGAAAATCCATTTACAACTAGCCTGTACCGTTATTCGTAAGGGATGTGCAAAGTATTGCTAAGAAAGGATGTACAAACACAGAACGAAAATAATTTTAGTTTATTAAAGTAAAACTTCAGAAAAAAATATTTAAAAATAATAGATTGAAAACCGAGCCTGCCGGGCGTGGCGTACAGCTGTACACACACTTTCAACCGGCGGCACGCCGGGCATGGCGTTCACAAGGTTAAAGGCGTCGTAACCATTCTGAATGTAGCTTTCTCCAGAAGGAAGGAAATCCGTGAGTCCCGTGTCGTAAATTTATGGTACATAGGAGAACCTCGCGCTTGAAATAAATTGCTACATAATAAAGTCATTAAATATAACAATCTTTATTGATATATTCAGTAGGCGGTTAATTTTGTGCTGATTTGGCTAATGTATAGTTTAATTTAAATTATTTAAGCACCTACGAATTCAAGCTGTGTAGGCCTATTAAAAATATTTTCTAGAGAGTAGTTTTGTAATGTGTTATGTTTTGTACTTGTACCCTACACCAATGTCTAATGTTGAATATTGTAAGTAATGTTAAGCTATCGATAATAATTTATAACAATTTTCATGCTGTTACAAGTAATATTTAAGAGGTATAAATATATTTTATTGGCTTGGTATCACTTACTGATCTTGCATCCCCTACTCATGACATATCTGAGATGATATTAAAATGCACGATAATATTAGCTTTTATTATAGCTAAATTATTAGAGTATTTAATTTAATGTCTAAACTTCCCATTATTCTCCTTTTATAACACAAAATGTATACCTCTACGATTATTCTCTCATTCCAGAAACATTTAAGAAATTGTAAAATTATATATTAACACATAATATTGTTAATAACTATTGTATACTAATATATGCATAATTAAAATTATAGTTAACTTCTAACTCACCATTCAGTCTTTGTAGATCTGCAAACTTGTGAGTTAAAAACAATAAGATATTATTTTAAATTTGACTGTGACACTTAAAATGACGAGATGCACTAAACATACTGATGTAAATCAACTGTCTGAACTTGAGAATTGTTGATGTAAAACAGATTTTTAAGGAAGACTTGCTGATGCTGCATTATTATCGTTTGGTAGGAAGTGGTACGAGTATTAAAACATTCGGTTTTATTTGGAAGTGATATCTTAAAACAATACTATTTCGTCAAAGTTTTCAGGGTACAATAAATACCACTGAATAAAAAGTTATTTTAAGACTGAAATTAGTAATTATAACATAAAAAAAAATTATATACCAGTTTATTCAATTAATGATGAAAGAGTTTTTATTATATAATATTACATTTAAACTGTAATAAAAAAATTGTAACAAAATAAATAATTTGTTTTAAAAAAGGGCAGAAGATTACGAGTATTTGAGAATAAAGTTTTTAGGAAAATTTTTGGATCAAAAAGAGATGAACAGACAGGTGAATGGAGAAAACTACATAATAGTGAGCTACATGATCTGTGTAGGAAGCCAGATATAATAAAAACAGTTAAGTCTCGTAAGGCATGAAATGTGGCACATATGGAGGATGAAAGAGGTGCTTGGAAATTTCTGGTAGGAAAACCGGAGGGAAAACGCCCAGTTGGAAGACGAAGAATGAGGTGGGAAAATAACATTATACATGATTTGAGGGAATTAGATTAACGGGGATAATTGGAAAACGTTAGCTCGGGATGAGATGTATGGAGAGCTTATGTCCGTGCTGGCCATGAACCTACAGGTTCCACAGAGCCAGTGAGTGAGTTAGTTATAAATAATTTTGTTTAATAATTCACAGTAAACGTAAGTAACAGAGCTCTTTACTTCTCACTTCAGCAATAAAATTTGATAAATAAATACTCTACTGCGTAAGAATTAAAATATCGCCACTTTTATAAATTTACGGTACTGTTCCATTAAGCAGAACATATAATAATCTATTCGATTTAATTGGCAGTTGAAAAAGTCACTGATGAAGCTCTTTCAATAAAGTACGTGCGCGAACCTTGGTCGTGAAATGAATCTGCTGCGCCGTGGACCCGCGAGTTTTTTTTACGAAAATAGAATAAAAACATTTTATATTGTCTGAACTATTCAAACTCTCCAAAAGGGTAATTGCTGGAAATTAATCCTTATTACGTGAATAGTATCCTGTATTTTTCCCGTTTTCATTTTTTGATATGTACTGCAGTAAATCGCCATAAAACAGAAAATTGACACCGAAAATAAAAATATCCTAATTATAAAAATAACACCCTTAAACTACATGATATAACCTATATAAATATGTTGGAAACAAATTTTTGCTGTTTTACTGTTTCAGAAATATTAGTTAGTAAACGTTTTAGTTTATCATATTTACGATAATTTTAGATCATCATAACTACGAACCTATAATTGATAAAAAATAAATTTCTGTATTAATACGTTTATAAATATATTCACTATATTTAGGGATACATAAAATTAAAAAAAATAAATTGCAAGATTTTTTGTTGTCCGATTTGATATGGATTGTCCCATATTTGATATTGGTAAAAGTAAAGTCTCTAAGAAGAAAATGTAAAAATCATAAAAAGCACCCCATGCTTTTGATGGTAAAATTATTTTCTTTTTGTTGATAACTCTAGTTTTATTCTATATGTGTTGGAGATGATTTTTTTGTTGACCACTTTAATTTTATCCCAAGCGTGTTGGAAATTAAAATTATTTTTTCATTTTTTTAGTTCGGTTTTCTAATAAGGCGTGTTGTTTAGTTTTTTTTGAAATTATTATTTATTTTTTATTTTTTAGTTTTAATATTTTACAGAATAAGATAAAAATGTAAATATCTTTAAATTCGGTACTATTGTAGTACGAGCTAAAAGTAATACTCTTCTAAAAAAAATCCTCCCAGCCGGATTTGAACCAGCGACGTATGGATTACTGAAATGATATACCACTAAAGTTCACCGCTCTACCAACTGAGCTCTTACAACGATTAACTAAAAAGTCGACAAGTCCGCAACCTATTATACAAGTTTTCATTTTTTTTGATTTTCTGATGATTCTGGCCCGGATTTTAGAAACAAAATATAAAATTATTGTATTGTCATGGGTCCTTTACAAGTATACAAAGTTTCAAGTCGATCCAATGTTTCTAAGTGGGTGAAAAATCGTGTTCAAAGATTCCGTTACATAGATACAAAGACACTTTTTTTGATTTTCTGATGATTCTGGCCAGGATTTTAGAAAAAAAGTATGAAATTATTGTATTGTCACGGGTCCTTTACAAGTATACAAAGTTCCAAGTCGATCCAATGATTTTAAGTGGGGTGAAAATCACGTTAAAAATTCTGTTACATAGATAGATAGATACAGGTCAAGCTAATATAAAGCGTGTAAAATAAATAATAGTTTAAAAAAAACTAAAACAACACGCTTTATTAGAAAACCGAACTCAAAAATGAAAAAAAAATAATAATTTCCAACACGCTTGGGATAAATTTAAAGTGGTCAACAAAAAAATCATCCCAACACATATAGAATAAAACTAGAATTGTCAACAAAAAGAAAATAATTTTACCATCAAAGATGTGGGGTGCTTTTTATGATTTTTACATGTTCTTCTTAGATACTTTACTTTTACCAATATCTGTTTACTATCAAATATATAAATTTATATAGAGCACCCCACGCTTTTGATGGTAAAATTATTTTATTTTTGTTTGATAATTCTAGTTTTTATTCTATATGTGTTGGGAGATGATTTTTTTGTTGACCACTTTAAAAATTTATCCCAAGCGTGTTCGAATTTTTTTTCTTTTTTCATTTTTGAGTTCGGTTTTCTAATAAAGCGTGTGTTTTTTTTAAAAACTATTATTTATTTATTATTTATTTATTTTCTGATGATTCTGGCCAGGATTTTAGAAAATAAATATGAAATTATTGTATTGTCACGGGTCCTTTACAAGTACCACAAAGTTTTCAACAGCCGATCCAATGATTTTAAGTGGGTGAAAATCGCGTTGAAAGATTCCGATAGATAGATAGATAGATAGATATAGATACAGGTCAAGGTAATATAAAGCGTGTAAACACTTTACTATTGTTGCATCATACTTTATCGGCGCGGTTTCTCATTACATTAATTAATTGTGCTGTGTTCTATCGGGATTTCTTTCAGTTTACGGAGTAGCTTTGTGCCCAACCAGTTCATTTCGAGAAGTAGTTCGTTCACTCGCACTCATTTTGTCAACTAGACATGTTTTTACAATAATTGTTCAAACAGTTGACCCTGTGCCTCATAGAATGTTTGATATCGTCACAGCAACGATCGATCAACACGGCCGATCATGACAGGATTCTTTTTCAACGCCGTCAAAACACTTATTGTTTGAACACTTATTGTAAAAACATGTAATTTTTCATTAAATTGATACGTGTACAATATTTGTATTCAATTCCGACCCTAACAGGTGAACACCTTCATCTGCGCATAACTCATAAACGACGTGTTTGCGACTGTATGTTCCTTCACAAAAAAATGATCCTCTCTGCATGGCCTATCATCCCTATCATTTTGTCGGTGAAGTCCTGGTACACTCTGTATATAGGAGGAGTTACAAAATACAAATGTATTGTTTTTTTATGTTTTAATACACTTTGGTCACTAATATTATACAAAATAAAGTTAATTTACGTAACAACTAACGCTTCTGCGTGGTGTAGGGTTTTTAATTAACAATTGTTTGTTACGTATTCTATAATAATTTGGGATGTAAGCATTGTAATAGTTCTTACACCACTTTGTGAAGCAGGGAAGAAACTTTAATTCTCATGTGTCTTGTCAAATTTTACATGGAATTCGCCCGGGTTCGATGCACGGTCACGAGATATTTTCTTCTCTGTAAGACAAATGTCCATCAACTTTAACGCTCAAATAGTACCAAAACGCTATCTGGCCATCATAATTCATTGCCATCTCCTTGATCAGTATAAATGTGTGATAGAAAGGTGTTTGTCTAGTGGTGTCTCGGAGGTAGCTCCGGATTGAGCTGATTCCTCATTCGGCGAAGCCCTCAGTGTCCTTGTAGAGTATGCATTTGTTCCGATGTTTAAACACACTCTATCGACAGGTCGTGTCCATGTGGCATAGCAGACATAAAAGTACAGGGGGAAATGTTGGTGGATCTGCTAGACAGTCTCCCGGCAAGTCCGATGGATTCGTGAACCATAAGTGGGGTCGGCAGAAGACGAGCGCTCCTGTCGTACTATTTGCTTTCCTGTTGAAGCTTGCGAGCTTCGTGCTGGCCACAACGGCTGCAGGACACGTCCCTGGGGGCACACCAGGGCACGGCTCGGATCAGCGCAGTAAGGGAGCGACTGCGCTGACTCCCGGCTCAGCCTACGAGCTCGTGGACCAACTGTGGGGTCGCCAGGAGATGAGCACCAGGATGTACTAAAGTCTCACACTTGCGGGGCTTGGTGGGTCAAGCCTCGCCGGTCTTAAAACGGCTGCAGGATGCGTCCCTGGAGGTAGAACAGGGGATGGTCGGTGGATCTGCGAAGCAGTCCTCCCGGCCAGACTCGAGGAGCCCGTGGACCAACTGCAGGGTCGTCAGGGGTGAGCGACCTGACGTACTATGTACCTCAGTCATTCAACCCGAATGATAACTCCAACACCTTCTCCCTGAGTGTTGGTTTTAAGCCGAGAACTTGGAGTGGTCGCGAAGTTGATTACGGAGACAAAAGAAGCTGAGACTTAGGAGTATGGTGTTTTGCTCGAGGTATCCCAAGGGGTGGTGGAGGGTCCAGACCTAAAGTACTGCCTAAAAAGGGAGAGATTAATACATTTAATTGGTGAAAATAAATTGCTCATGTCAGCTTATTTAAATGTGTCGGACTGGAGTGAAAACAAATCATGCATAACCATAATTTATTTTGTGTATATTGTTGTATAAATTTGTACAAATTTAAATATTTTTTACTGATTCATTTTTCTGCTATTTATTAAGAATATTTAATACATTAAACCACTTATAGGATACAGTGCCAAATTCCATCCATACTAATTCTGCCCGAGGGCAGGTCTTTCACTGCAATCATAGCATTTTCATGTTATGCTTTGCAGCTTTACTAGGGAATTGTAGGTGTGGTAGCTTCCCGTGCTTTCCACACCGGTGAAGGATGATGATGATGGCCATATGATTTCGGGGACCGTTAGTGCCAAATTAAGGATAAAAAATAAAGAAGAAATCTGGTGATTATATGCACAGAAAGGTTATTTTGAACAATTTGTTCGCTGAATTCTAAACTAAACGATTTCCACGTCTATTGTTTTACAAATACATCCATTTTCAAGATAGCTCATGTTATGGCGTTTGTTAAACGGGGCCTGTGGTCTTCATTGCAGTTTTCTAAACACGAAAATAATCCAATTTTGAACTAAGAACCGTCGGATATATAGCAAAAACAAGAGTTTCAATGGAAATAAGTGTAAATTAATTAAATCGAAGAAATTTGACAACTGATAATGACATATTTTTCGTCCGAGATAGTCGGTACCCTTCCTCAAATTGATTGGGCTAATAGAAAAACAATCATGTATCCAGCAAATTCTAAAGATAAAATACTCATTAAGTTTGTTTAACGCTAGGGACGTTTATCTCCGAGTAGGTTATATTATATTCCTCTTCCATAACAATTTTTTTGTTCGCCTTAAATTTCTTTGATATGAACTGACAAAAATCAGTAATATTTTTGTCTTGTTTCGCGTAAATTGTAAAATCTTATTAAATTACTTGTAAAATTCATAATAAATAAATAATTTTCTTGCTACCTACTAGGGAGCGGATTTTTATATAATAAAAGATAAGATTACAATGCAGATAGTATCTATTATTCAACTGTTTGTGTGTGAAACAAGATAAAAGACAGTCAAAAGTCTTACTTCTCATTATACTATTCAACTGTTTGTGTGTGGAACCTAAACAAAAGACAATCATAAGTCTAACTTCTCATTATACTATGTTGCAATGTTAACTTTTAGTACATAAAAATCCGCTCCCTACTACCTACATTACTATAGACCTGTTGCACTACATATAGAACTCTTATTAGCCTACTTTGATTGAAAGATAACTCAATAAAACAAGCAGCTACATTTGAACGTCACGGTTCAACAATACCATCATGGTTACGTGGTTACGGCATGAATAATATTTCAAAATTGTTCTGATATAAAAATAATTGCAATTTTGTATTCTTTAAAAATCCAGGAACATCGAGATCACCATAAACACGATCAAAATATTTTGTTTTAGACGTAAATTAATAAGTGAAAACGTTAAATAGGGCTGTGATTTTAAAAGAGTATGTTTAAATTTTCGCAAAAATACACGGTAAGCTAGTTGCATTTAAAACATAAAACAAAGCTAGAATGTAGAATTAGAATATGGATGTAAAAAGGAGTGACAATTGAAAAAGACAATTTAAAAATGACTACCCCTATTCATAAAAAAATGACCTTGAGAAATACATACGGGGTAACACAAATATGGCAACCTTGTAAGTCAACTCTCACAACTTTGAAAAAAATTAAAGAAGCGCGTATTAGCGTTAGGCCCTAACCAATGAAATAACATGTAAAATATATTTATATGGGGGCACGCCGTAGCGTAGTGGTTAAGGCACTGAGCTACAGGCCGGAGGGTCGAGGGTTCAAGTCCCGTTGGGGTCAGGATTTTTAAACTGACCCAAACCCTCTGGCGGCACTATGGCCCTGGGGTCGACTCAGCCCCTAACGGAAATGAGTACCAGACGCTTGTTCTGGGGTAAAGGCGGCCGTCACGCAGGGCTGACAATCCGGCTGACATAAGTGCCGATTGTCTAGAAAAAGTGGGAGCCTTAACCTCCTACTACCCCAAGGGCCTCCTGAGGCCTGTTGTGGGATCACTTTACTTTACTATATATTTATATGTAGTGGGGAAACGTAGTTCAGATGATCATGTGACCACAAATACTATAAAATAAATATAATTCTATTGTTCTCTCTCAATAACTAAAATGTTTCGACCGATCAGCAACTTAAATTCAAAATGACGCTCGAGAGGATCAATTAATAACAGTAAATATTTTACTTATAAATTATTTGAAATTCTGAGTGTTATAAAATATCTATCACACTCGAGCAGGGCCGCACATAATCGCGATTAAAATAAAGAAAATAACATTATCATTCTCAAGTATCTAACATAATCTGATTTTCTTGTCTAGCCAAGAACATATATGTACATTTTGAATTTTCCAATAGTACGTACCAAAGAAAATCCCTAGATTAGACAAACTTACCAAAACCACAATATACCATTAACTGTCACGTAGTGGCCTGGAAGAGTAGAATTTCCAAAGGTAATGCGAATCGCCAGTGCTTAAACAGCAGCAGATCGGATGGAAACAGAAGGCAGGTAGGCAGGTCAAGAACCAGACTAACAGAACAAACACCGTAGCGGCAATAGACGAAGGCGACAATAGCAGACGGCAGCCAAACAACCAAAGTAGAACCCAACGGGCCGTAAGTTAAAAAAAAATTGTTGTAAATTGTTTATATTATGTGTAGTATGTTTTTTATTTGTTCTTTTTAAATGTAAATTACATGTGATGTATAGTGGAATATAAGTGTAGTTGGGGACCCCACAGACCAATGCGCCTAGTAATAATAAAAAAGTAAATTATCACAAAACTAAACAATTAAATGGACTATTTAACTCATGCCCCAAACGGAACTCAATGACCAATCACGTTATAATGATTTTTGATTTACAACCAATCACAGTCGTGTTTTGCCTAGAATTTATCAACTAAAGTTTATCATAATAAAGAAAGCACCCCATTTTTAACATTATGAATAGGTCATAGCATTATTTTGCAGTGACTGACTTACTAAGAAATACGGCTACCAGATTGTATATATAGTGCATGAATGTCAACATATACCGCATGCGGGAGTTAATATAAAAACATTTCTAGCAATTGATTATACCACCAAAAAAAGAAACCACTGTTTGCACTTTCTTAAATGTATTTTTTCCCAGAAAAATATAATTGTCATATTTACATCATAGGACATAAGAAATGAATTAATATACAGTTTGATGTGTTTCATTTTTTCTCCACTAGAGTGCATTCTTACAATATTGCGTTCCTTTGGCAATAAATAATATGATCTGGTTGCGGTGACGAACAAAAGAAGCAAATGAAGCGTACCAATCGTTTCTCATTTGTTTTCAAACATCGCCGTTTACATTAAATATATAAATATTTTAAAATAACTATATTTAAATAATGATTTATGAGTAAACAACTTAATTTTGTTCGTTAAATAGTCCTAACAAATGCCACTCTTGATTTCCAAATTCTCTAAATAAATTCACTCCTCACTTCGTGAGTCGTGAATTTATCGATAATTTGGAAATCACTCGTGGCATTACTTATGGTAAACAATCAGCAATAGAGATCAGTCTTAATAACATCAGATATGAAAATGCACAGGAATGTAATGTAGTGCCCCTATTGATGTTTCTTGCCACACAGAGTATGTACAAGCTAACATAAAAAAAATGGGAGACTTAACAAAAATGTCCAGGATACTAGTAATAAAACCGAGTCCACTAACAGTAAAGTAGAACAGATTTATAACAAACTATCTTCTTGTTCTTCACTTGATGGGCTAAGCAAAATTCCTGTTTCGCCTCACAGTTGTTCTGTCCATCTTTCACTGGCCTTCCTACATTCCTTGAACATCTTAGCATGTAATTAAATGCTGCTTTTGGTAATCTTGTTACGTTTGTGCCCTTTAATTTTAGAAGGTACCTACATCTTTGGTAAGTTTGTCGCTTGTTTTCCATAGCTTTTTTTTTCAATACGGTTTCCCTGATAACTCCCAAAGTTTTCAAGATATTAAGATGACATTTTGCATGTATATGTAGTTTACAGAGATGAACAAAATATACTACAATTAGTAATGTACCTATTATATTTTATTAAAAATATTTTTAAATCAAATTTTAACAAAAATGAGTATGCATCAATTTAAAATGAAAAAATGAAATATTTACACTCTATATAATTAAACAATTGTAGTATATTTTGTAGTAACAACATTAATGAGTAAAATAAAATAAGAATCATTAAAAATATATTGATATTTAGGAAAATTATCAGGGCAACGGCAAGACAATGCAAAATTTTCAGCTGACATTTTGAATATTTAATTAACCATAACGATTGAGGTTAGATTGTGCTTACATTGTAATATAGATAATCACATACCAAATTTCATTTCTGTAACCAGCATTGTTGCTGAGAAAAAATTGAAATATGCCATATTTTTAATGGCTAAAGGTGTAGGTCTCCCTTAATAGTTCTAAGGAGTCCTCTATTAAGTCTTGCTATAAGTGTTGCAGTCTCCATGTCTAATGTTATTCTATCATCCCATTCTTGGCCTACCTACTGGCTGTCTTTGTTTTTCTTACAATAAGTTTACAAGCCTTTCTTTCATTTTTTAAATGTGTCATGTCCTGCCCGTCAGGTCTACGAGACTTAACTATTCTTATTAAATTTGGTTTCCTATCAATACCATGAAATTCACTGTTATGTAGGCCCTATACTTTCTTCCATTCACCTGTACGTAAATACATCTTTGTTCCAAACATCTTTATTCTCAAATAAAACACAATCGTTTCTTCTATTTTAAAATAAGAAGCACATCACGCACCAATTTAATGTAAGTTGAAGAACGGCCGGTTTATACCTTATTAAGATAATATGTTTTGAGGGAATTTGGGATGACAACATTCTCCGTCATGCATGGTGTGTAGTATGCATTTGCATAGTATAAATTATTTCTGTTTGTTCCAAGGTATTTTAATTCATCAACATGTTGTGAGGAAAAGACATCGATCATGTAGGAGTGACTACCAGCTCACAACCCGTGCCGGTGGAATGCATGGAGACTCTTTACGTTTACTTCTGATTTTCTTCAGTTTTTTCCCCCTTTTACTTTTCTTCTTCCTTTCTTGAACATTTTCTTTATATCAACATCTTCTTCTTCTTCTTTTTTTGTCGTAGTTCTGAAAGTACTGTTACGAACAACATTTGTTTTCCAACCATCTCTACCTAGGCCGTCCCAAACATATTTTACCATTTGATCAGTACTTTACAAAATTGCCTTAGGTATCCTGGATCTGGGCATACGGCCCACATATTCATGCCAGTTGATTTGATACTGATTAAGTAATCCATACTCATTGTATTTTTTTAAATATATGAGTACATATTCACACACAGAGCCTGATGGAAAGCGCTTAATTCTCTTAGAGAACAAACCTGATGTTCAAGTTCAGGAATCTAATCCCGGGGCATCTGGACCGCTGACTACAAGACCACGAGACCTATCAATGTTCATGCATTTATTTCTCAAATATTTTCATAAAATTATATATTTTGTACATTGCTCACGTTAACTCGATTCCTATTTTTTAAAACTTTTTTCATGTTATTTTATTTTTAACAGGGTAACCACCTGTTATTCAGTTTTAAAAATAACTGCAATAATGTGTTACCATGGCAACGCATGTTCATGTGATTATGAAGTTGGATTTATTGTTTGTGCTCTCGCACGTCTCTCTCTTTTCATTAGGAACATATTACAATATATTCATTAATTCATTCATAGTGTTCTGCTCAAGAGCAGGTCTTTCACTGCAAACTCAGCATTCTCCACTCTTTCCTTGACTCAGCTTTCCTTTTTGTATCTGCATACAAACCATTTATTTTAATATTGTCTATCATCTGATGTCTTTTTCTGCCTCTAACTTTCTTTCCGTTGACCATTCCTTCTAGAGCATCCTTCAACAGGCAGTTTCTTCTTAGCCAGTGCCCAATCCAATTTCTTTTCCTCTTCTTTATGAGTTCCAGCATTGTTCTTCTTTCACCCACTCTGTCTAGCACATCTTCATTTCTTACTTTGTCTGTCCATTTTATACGTTCCATTTTTCTCCATATCCACATCTCAAAAGCTTCCAGTCGCTTTTCCTCATTCCGTCGTAATGTCCACGTCTCTGCACCATATAATGCTACACTCCACACAAAGCACTTCACTAGCCTCTTTCTTATTTCTCTTGCCATAGGTCCGCAGAAAATGCTTCTCTTCTTGTTGAAAGCTTCTTTTGCCATTGCTATCCTCTGTTTTACTTCTTGACCACAGTTCATGTTACTACTGATAGTACAACCCAAGTATTTGAAGCTCTCCACTTGCTCAATGGCCTCATCTTTAATCTTCATGTTTATCTTCCTTTGTTTCTTTCCTATAATCATGGTCTTAGTCTTATTTATATTTATCTTCATCCCATAATCCTCGCACTTATCATTCAGCTCCATCAGCATGTTCCTCAATGTCATTGCATCTTCTGCTAGCAAAGCCATATCATCAGCAAATCTTATGCACTTTATTCTTCTTCCTCCCATGTTTACGCCTCCCGTATTACTGAAGCAGTTCTTCATTAGGTCTTCCAGGTAGATGTTGAAAAGGGTAGGTGATAGAGGACATCCTTGCCTCACCCCTCTTCCAATTTCTCTTCCCTCTGACATTTCTTCTCCTATCTTCACTTTTATTTGCTGTTTCATATAAAGACTACTTATAAGCCTCCTCTCCTTTCAGTTCACGCCATTTTCTTCAAGATCTTCAGGAGTTTATTCCAATTTACTCTGTCAAAGGCCTTTTCCAGGTCGACAAATACTGCATAAACATCTTTACCTTTTTCTATATATCTTTCTCCTATTGTTCGTATCAATCCAATTGCATCTCTTGTACCCTTTCCCTTCCTGAAGCCAAACTGTTCTTCTTCCAATTCGCTTTCCATTGTCGATTTAGTGTTCGCAGGAGAATCTTTTTGTCCCGCGCCGTAGCCGAGCGGTTAAGGTAGGACGCCTTGGCGCAGAGCTACGGGACTTGCGCTGGTTCGAGTCTCTATGGGGGAAGAAATTTTCTCATGGTATTTCGGCCAGTATGGGACCGGTGCCCACCCAGCATCGTGAGGCAATTGGGTAGCTACAATAAGTAGCGGCTCCAGGTTGAGGAACCAGCATATAACGGCTAGGGGGACTCGACATGCTAACCACATGTCACCCCTACACTGGCTGATGATGACCTACACTCTGTGATTGACACATGTGGATGTTGAAGGGCCAGCAGCCAGCTGGTAAAAGGGCAACCGCTGAAAAGTGGAAAGACCCTCAATCGGAATCAGGAGAAATCTTTGCAGAGTGTGATATCAAAGCTGATAGTTCTGAACTCCTTATATTTCTTTGCATTGTTTTTTCTTCGGTATTGATATTAACACTTGTCTCAGTCAATTCTTCGGGCCATTCACCTTCTTTATATATTTTGTTGCATAAACGCAAAATTTCCTTCTTTCCTTCACCCAAGCATTTAACTAATTCAATGGGGATTTCCATCTACCCCTATTGCTTTACCATTTTTCATTTCCTTAATTACAATATATTAAGGTATGAATTTCCCAAGTTTCTTCTTTTAAAAGTTAGATATAGACTAATTTAAATGGCATTAGAAATTATGTCAACATTATCTTGTACGCAATTCGAACGTGTCTAAATGGCGCTTAAGAAGGGTAGGTAAACAGTTTTCAGATACTTTTGAAATTCACTATTCAATTTCGTACACTAGAGCATGCCATCAAATCTTTAGAGGATAAAGAAGGCGTACAACTCAATGGTATTAATAAGCTGTTACTATAGTGCTGTTGATGTAGTTTTATTATGCTCAGGACAGTAATTTTTTGAGTACAGAACTAATTTCATTTAAATTACAAAAATAAGTTAGTGTGTAGAATTATAATGTAGATATAGAAACGCAGTAGAGAACTGAGTATATAAATAAAAAAAAGATAAAGAGGAAAGGAAAGAAGAACATTTTTAAAACGGTTCATTTGATATTTATGTATGAAATTATATAAATCAAATACAATAAAAATAAAACTAGATTGTCAATAATAGTAATAAAATAACTTACTGGAATATGTGTTTGAAAATACTGAACATAAAAAATAGACACATCCTTACAGCCTTAATAATAAAAAAGAAACAAATCTAATATTAATGAAATATCGTCGGTTGACAACTAAATAAGCAACACATGATGCACCGTAATAAATTTATTAATATATATTTTATATATATATCATATTACTCTTAGGAATCGGACTTGAAGCCACTGAAAATTGTAATTTTATGTGCCTAAAATAAGGTCAAAATTATAATATAACTAGGGTACATTAGTTAAAATGACCATTTGAGGCATTATAATCAGTTTCATCAAACCTATTCATTTCACTGGAATTGTGCTCTGACATAAACAAAACCACACAAAAAGTGCATTTGAGAAATAGCGGCTGTATTATATAAAACAAATGAAAATTATAATTTTATGTGCCTAAAATAGGGTCAAAATATAATAAACTAGGGTACCATTAGTAAAAGTTGTCATTTTAGTCATTATAACCATGGTTTTCAACCTATTCATTTCGTTGGGAATTGTGATCTGACATAAAAAAAACACACAAAAAGTGCATTTGAGAAATGGAGGCTGTATTATATAACCCAAATTGAAAATATTGAAAAAAATTAAATTACTTTTAAGTTTTGAATCCAGCAAATGTTCATAATATAATCTGCACGTTTCTTATTCTCCACAGTAAATCACTTTTATCAGTTCTAATTGCACAAAGTCAAAATGATTTTAAAATGCCATTGCACAAATTTAGAATCATTGCAGCAAAAATATAACATGAAATTCTCAACAAATAAAACCAAATCAATGGTAATATCCAAGGACCCCACGACGTGTTTAAATTAGAAATAGAAGGGAAAAGTATAGAACAGGTCATGAAATTCAAATATTTAGGAATAGAAATTAATAGCAGCAACATAATAACAGATTAAATCCTCCATCAAGCAAAATATTACAAAACAAAATATCGGTATGTTTAAACAATACTGTTTGGAAAAATACAAACTTAAGAATAGATACAAAAGTAAGAATTTACAAATCTGTCATAAGACCAGTTCTAACATATGGTTGCGAATGCCGAACAGAAATTCAAAAAACAAAACAAATCAATGAAACAGCTGAAATGAAAGTTTTAAGGAAAATCGTATGGAAATCGCTCAGAGAGAAAATTCGCAGCTCTGTTTTTAGAGAAGAATGTGAAATTGAACCTATAAACTTTTGGATAAATGATAGAAGACTAAATTGGAACGATCACATAGATAGAATGGAGAACAGTAGATTAGTGAAGAAAAGTACGTGACTGGACACCTCAGCAGAAAAGGCCTTTAGGAAGAACCACAACTACCATGGAAGACGTCATCATACTCCGGACCTGTAGTGATTGAACACAGCAACAAGCTGCCAGCTATCATGCGTAAGAGAAGAGAAGAAGAAGAAGTCAGTAGGAATCATTTTGAAAGCAACAAAATACCTTCTACTTAAATGATATCAGAGCAGCCATTTTTTTTTAGCTATAGCAGAAAACATCAGTATCCCTGGAGCATTCGCGTATACTTGATACTTTCTACAATTTCTACAACAATGAAGTCCTGCATTCATTCAATTAACAAGGGAACTGTCAACCATTGCAAGCTGGTATCCATCTTCAAATTTCTCACAGAAAAACGTTGTGATTTACCAAGGCTGTATCCTAAACAAATCGTATATTTTTAACTGCAAGGCACAGGAATCGAAGCTATAATCAAGCAACGGCAACCCACTGTATGGCGCAGATGGACTCCCTGCATGAGTTAAAGAGTGTAGTGAATCGAGGCGGGACGCGGTGCGGACGGCTGGTAATGAGTGGTTATCAAATGTATCAATTCATGAGTTGTATTACTTCCCTAGAGTTTATATGAGAGATTTTGCGCTGGATTTTAATGTCTTGCAGTTAAAAACGGCAGATATTTTTTTAGACACGCGGTTTTGGTATAACACAACCCTTCTCTGGAAGAAATTACAAGGTAGATTTCGGCATGCAATTTTGTTAGTGCGCCACCGGATTTTGTTTTTGCTAAATTGTTGGCTATATTCCAACATGTTTGGCCTTCAGTTCATTCATTAACCTGATGTTTCAATTTCTATTTTACAAATGATGATGACTCTGTGTATAAACAGGAGAGAACTATATCCTCCATCGTTTGGCCAAACCCAATGCAAATTCCACAAAACTAATTTACAGAAATTTAGCTATCTACATCTACTTGGAAGATTTCTACAATAAAAACACAAAAAGGAAAATAATAATTTAAAAGTTTTATTTACCACTAACACTATCAAATCCTATGTTCCGTTGCAGCGCAGACTTAAGCTCTCCATACATCTATATCCTGAGATATTTTTCCAATCAATCCCACTGCAATTTACTTCCTTCAGATGTTACTATCCCATCACATTCTTGGTCTTTCTACTCAATGATTTCCACTTTGTTTTTCCTACAATAAGTTTTCATTCCTCTCGTCCATTTTTAGAACGTCCCAAATGTCCTGCCCTTCGGAGTTTACGAAACTTAACTCCTCATATTATATCTGGTTTTCTATTAAGATAATGGAGTTCCTGTTATCTAGTTTCCTCCATTCACCAGTCTATATGCCTCTGTTAGATCATTAGATCTTCTTATGCACTTCATTTTCAATTACCCACATTTTTTTATGTTTAAAAGTAAGAGATCTGTTTCACTTCCTTTTAATATAGGCCCTAAAACTTGAAGAATCACCATTTTATATACAGAAAAACTTGTTTTAGTCCGGAAACATGAATAATACGGAAATCTGTTCGATGTGAACAAATGTATTGGTCCCGGCGAATTATAGTAATATTACATGTATTTATTTTGTATAAAACGGAATCTGTCCAACGCGGAAACGGAAATATATTTTCTACACAATTCATGAAAAAAGTGTTTATAAGGCGGACATACTGAGAGGGAAATAAATTAGTTTCCATTTCATTGAATTCCCGTTAGCCGAAATAACAATAAGGGATGATTTCTGCCGCCGGGTGAAGTAGATTTTCTACCCGTATCTGAAATTTTATTTCGGCCTCACTGCAACCCGTTATGCGAAATACAGGTTAATTTAACAAATATTTTGCGTTGTGACATCTGTCTTACAATTAACCAGTGCACTGTAAAATCTTAAATTACTTTAGGATCTGAGGCCGATTGTGTCCGTATCTTTCACAGGTAGCTTTCTGAATTTACGGAATAAAGTAAATCGTATGTATCATTGTCATTAAACGAAAAAGTGAAAGTGATTGAAGATAAAGAAAAATTCTCAGTACGAGAAATAATGGCTGAATTTAATTGTAGAAAACCCCAAGTTTATGAGATTTTAAAACACAAAGAACAAATAATTAATTAATGGATATAAGGAAATGATCGAACTAAGAGGAATGCAAAGTAAATAAAATAAATGAGGAAATCAAGGAAGTAGTGTGGGAGTGTTTTATTAAAAGTGCACGATTGAAAAATCTCAAAATTTCCGGACCGATGCTCCAAAGTCAAGCTCTAACTGTTGCACAATCCGTAGAGAATAACGATTTCAAGGCATGTTTAGGTTGGCTGTACAGTGTTAAGAGACGACACAATGTAGTGTGGATTGAAATTTGCGGGGAATCAAAGGATGTGGACGAAAGCATAGTTAGTGAGTGGAAACCGAAACTGCATAGTTTAATTTCAGGATACGGTGTAAGTTAAGAGAGATTTTAACGCTGATGAAACGGACTGTTTTTTTTTGTCGTACATATTATATTTCACTTTTCAACGGTAGCGGAACTACGATTAATCCAAAGTACGTAAAAAGACATATATCTTCTTCTTCTTCTTCCTTCCAAGTATTAGGCCAAGGCCTGTTACGATCCTATAGAAAATTTTCCCTCCAGCGTTTCATAGGACGGCCCAGTGATCTTCGTCCTCCTGGTATATAATTATAAACAGCTTTGGGGATCCGATTTGAACTCATTCTTTCAAGATGGTGTTTCCAATTTAGTTGGTACTGTTTAATATATTCCAAAATTGGCGTAGTCTTCAATTCTTTTAAGATATCGGTGTTCCTTTTCCGATCCCATCTGGTGTAACCCGCTGTTCTGCGCACGAATCTCATTTCACAAGCCGTTATTCTGCTTTCATGTTGTTTTTTTAGTGTCCATGCTTCACTACCATAGGTCAACACTGGTCTAGCCAAAGTGTTATATAAACGTAATCTGGTGTTTTTTTTTGTACAAGGGATGGTTTCATAACTTGATTAATAATTCCTAAACTTTTATTATAACTAGTAACTTTTTCAGGGATATCCTTTTCATCCCAGATAGAGAAATAATATCCAAGATATTTAAATTGATTAGATCTAAAAAGACATATATGGTACTCTATAATCCAAGAAGGGTTAATAATTTATTGTTTTTTATAATGCGGAATTTTGTCTAATGTGGAAAAAATGGTCCCGTGTGATTCCGCCTTGAACAAGTTTTACTGTATTATTAATTTAACATTTCTTCTTCTTCTACTTCTTCCTTTCCAGGATTAGGTCAATACGACCTGTTCCGGTCTCAAGTCCATCGTTTCCTTGGCCGTCCCAAAGATATTTTTCTATGTGGTTTGTAGGTGTTGATCTTTTTGGGTAATCTTGTATTGTCCATTCTGTCTAAATGTTATTTCCATTGGTATTTGTGCTCTTCTAGTTTATCAACTATTGAAAATATCTCCAGTTTATTTCTTATTGATGGGGCACGCCGTAGCGTAGTGGTTAAGGCACTGAGCTACAAGCCGGAGGGTCGAGGGTTCAAGTCCCGTTGGGGTCAGGATTTTTAAACTGACCCAAACCCTCTGGCGGCACTATGGCCCTGGGGTCGACTCAGCCTCTAACGGAAATGAGTACCAGACGCTTGTTCTGGGGTAAAGGCGGCCGTCACGCGGGTCTGACAACCCGGCTGACATAAAAGTGCAGATTGTCTAGAAAAAGTGGGAGCCTTAACCTCCTACTACCCCAAGGGCCTCCCGGTCTGTTGTGGGATCACTTTACTTTACTTTATTTCTTATTGATTCATTGTGTAATCTATCCATGTGTGTACATCCTTTTACGGATCTTAAAAATTGAATTTCAGTGACTTGAATGTGTGAGATATATTTTTGTTAAGTACCCAAGATTCAGATCCATATAAAAGAACAGGAACAGCCATAATTTTATAAAACCTGAGCTGAGTTTCTCTTGGAGTCTTTCGGAGGGTTCTTCTTATGGTGCCACACATCATTTGATATCGGTTTTAAACTATTATGTATATCCCAATCATAGCTGTGTTTATATCTGAACCAAGATAGTTAAAGTGTGTTATCTGTTCATTATTTCATTATTGATTACTATTTTTGCTCTGACTGGCAATTTGCCCTGAAAAGCCATAATTTTAGTTTTTAAAGTTGAGACTTTGAGATTATAATAGAGTCCTAATTCATTCAACATGTAAATGGCTCTTTGTAAATCATCCTCTGATTTCTGTGTAATTACCAGATCGTCTGCATAGATTAAAATATTCATATATATTTCCTTATTAATTTGTATTCCTATTGGACTTGATTTTTTCCATTTTCGTATAACCTCGTTTAATTTAACATTTTGAGAGAATTTGAGACGAATCTCCGTCATGTGTTATACAGCCTAGGTCACATGCATTTCCAGAGTTGGTTTCATATGAATAATTCATTTCTGTTTATTGCTGTTGCAAGTCATTTGCATTCCCGACACAACTTCATCCACATGTCCATAATTTGCTGTTGCTATTTTGTAAATATGGGAAGGAGAGTTTATACAATTACCACAATTAACGTGAATGACTATGTTACTAATCAGGTATAAACTTTTATCTTTCAGGAAACTCTATTTCAAAATGAGGTTTGATGCTATGAAGAAACACAAGGCGGAAATTTGAACGTGGTGTGAGATTTGGGGAACAAATTTAACATGAAGTGCATTCAAATAATCCCAACATTATGAGAGTGTTAAATAAAATTTATTATTGAGAGGAAAAAAAAAACTGGACCGGGAAACAGTTTTTGGTAAGATAGTGCAGCCTGGATGGATGGCAACAAAATGGATTATTTCAGATTACGCCAAACATGAATTGATTGTATGGGAAACGTATGGTAAAAAAAACAGGCCAGTTTATATCAATTTAAAAATAAATGATTTTAATATACATATATTTATTTACATGAAGAAAACATTGCTCAAGGAAAAACTCAACTTAAAAAAAAAAATCACGCACAAGAATTTGGTGCCTATATTTAATTGAAAATTTCTTGAATAAGGAAAATATATATTAGGCTACATGCAATTATAGAGACGTAAATAAAAAATCATTACACCACATGAGCAGATATTATTTCGAGTAAAATGGATGAAGTTGTATTTAAGGTATATGCCAAATCTTGGCTCACAAAAGTTCCACATTTTGTACAATAGAGTCTTGTGTTGTGCTCACTTGGTGCCTTTTTCTTGCTTTTCAGACTGTTAAAGTGACGAATTCAATATTTCAAGAATGGCGGAATAACCGAGCAACCCATCCGAAACAAATGTTAATTTTAGATCATTGATTTGTAATATATTTTATATTGTTTTTTATTATTATTAATATTGCTTTGAAGTAGAGATTTAAAGAATGGCAGGATAACCGAGCCAACCCATCCGAAACAAATGTTATTTTAGATCATTGATTTGTAATATATTTTATATTGTTTTTTATTATTATTACTATTGCTTTGAAGTAGAGATTTAAAGAATGGCAGGATAACCGAAGCCAACCCATCCGAAACAAATGTTAATTTTAGATCATTGATTTGTAATATATTTTATATTGTTTTTTTTATTATATACTATTGCTTTGAAGTAGAGATTTAAAGAATGGCAGGATAACCGAGCCAACCCATCCGAGACAAATGTAATTTTAAATAATTGATTTGTAATATATTTTATATTGTTTTTTATTATAATTACTATTGCTTTATAGTAGATATTTCAAGAATGACTGGATAACTGTGCAACCCATTCGAGGTAAGTGTTATTTTACATCATTGATTTGTAATATTTTTTATATTATTTTTATGATTATTGTTGTTGCTTTTATTATTCTCATTATTATTATTCAAATATCATTAAATGCTGTATTATATTTCAGGCGAGGTTACCGGCAGGACCCATGGAAACATCAAGGTAATATTTCACTTAAGAACTTATTTTATAATGTCTTTGAATATCTTGTGTAAGTTAATGTCATTTTATATTCCTAAGAATTTGGCATTGGTAGGTGCAATTCTTCAATTAAAGATTCACAGACGCTTTTATTATTATTATTATTATTTATTTATTATTATTATTATTTTATTATTTTATTATCATATTAAATGCTGTATTATATTTCAAGGCGAGGTTACCGGCAGGACCCATGGAAACATCCAGGTAATATTTCACTTAAGAACTTATTTAATAATGTCTTTGAAATATCTTTGTAAGTTATGTCTTATTTTTATATTCCCTGAATTTGGCATTGGTAGGTGCATCATTTTTAATTAAAGATCACAGACGCTTTTATTATCATTTTTTTATTATTTTAAATTCATTAAATGCTGTATTATATTCAGTCTATGTATTTCAGGCGAGGTTACCGGCAGGACCCACGACAACATGCAGGTAATATTTTCACTTACGAACTTATTTTATAATGTCTTTGGAATATTTGTGTAAGTTATGTCATTTTATATTCCCTATAATTTGGCCATTGAGTAGGTGCAATTATTTTAATTAAAGATTCACAGACGCTGTTTTATTATCATTATTATTATTCAAATATCATTAAATTCTGTATTATATTTCAGGGCGAGGTTACCGGGCAGGACCCATGAAACATGCAGGTAATATTTCACTTAGAACTTACTTTATAATGTCTTTGAATATTTTGTGTAAGTTATGTCATTTTATATTCCCTTTGAATTTGGCCATTGATTAGGTGCATTATATTTTAATTAAAGATTCACAAACGCTTTATTATCATTATTATTATTCAAATTCATTAAATGGATGTATTATCTTTCAGGCGAGGTTACCGGCAGGACCCATGAAACATGCAGGTAATATTTCACTTAAGAACTTACTTTATATGTCTTTTGAATATCTTGTGTAAGTTATGTCATTTTAATATTCCCTATAATTTGGCATTGATAGGTGCAATTATTTTAATTAAAGATTCACAGACGCTTTTATTATCATTATTATTATGATTTATTATTATTATTATTTCACTTTCATTAATGCTGTATTATATTTCAGGCGAGGTTTACCCGGCAGGAGCCATGAAACATGCAGGTAATATTTCACTTGAGAACTTACTTTAAATGTCTTTGAATAATCTTGTGTAAGTTATGTCATTTTATATTCCCTATAATTTGGCATTGATTAGGTGCATTATTTTAATTAAAGATTCACAGACGCTTTATCTCACAGTATTATTTATTATTATTATTATTATTATTATTATTATTATTATTCAAATATCATTAAAGCTGTATTATATTTCAGGCGAGGTTACCGGCAGAGCATGAAACATGCAGGTAATATTTCACTTAAAGAAAAACTACTTTTATAATTCTTTGAATATCTGTATAAGTTATGTCATTTTATATTCCCTATAATTTGGCATTGATTAGGTGCATTATTTTAATTAAAGATTCACAAGACGCTTTTATTATCATTATATTATTCAAATATATCATCTACATGCTGTTATTCTATTTCAGGCGAGGTTACCGGCAGGACCCATGAAACATGCAGGTAATTTCACTTAAGAACTTACTTTATATATTTGTGCCTTGGAATATTTTGTGTAAGTTATGTCATTTTATATTCCATAGATTTGGCTTGTATAGGTGATTTTTGTATTAATAGATTCACAGACGCGCTTTTATTATCATTATTATTATTCAAATATTATTAACTGCTGTATTATATTTCAGGCGAGGTTCCGGCAGGACCCATGAAACATGCAGGTAATGTTTTACTTAAGAACTTACTTTTATATGTCTTGGAATATCTTGTGTAAGTTATGTCATTTTTATCTTTCCCTATAATTTTGCATTGAATAGGTGCATTATGTTATTTAAAGATTCACATACTCTTTTCTATCATTATTCTTTTATTATTATTATTATTATTATTATTCAACTATCATTAATGGCTGTAGTATTATTTCAGGCGAGGTTACCGGCAGGAGCCATGAAACATGCAGGTAATATTTCACTTAAGAACTTACTTTATAATGTCTTTGAATATGTTGTGTAAGTGTATGTCATTTTATATTCCCTATAATTTTGTACATTGATTAGGTGCATTATTTTAATTAAAGATTCACAGACGCTTTTATTATCATAGATTATTATTATTATTATTATTATTAATATTATTCAAATATCATTACATGGCTGTATTCTATTTCAGGCGAGGTTACCGGCAGGAGCCATGAAACATGCAGGTAATATTTCACTTAAGAACTTACTTATATAATGTCCTTTGAATATGTTGTGTAAGTTATGTCATTTTATATTCCCTAGAATTGGCACTGATTAGGGTGCATTATTTTAATTAAGATTCCCAGACGCTTATTATCATTATCATTATTATTATTATTATTATTATTATTATTATTCAAATATCATTAAATGCTGTATTAATATTTCAGGCGAGGTTACCGGCAGGAGCCATGAAACATGCAGGTAATATTTCACTTACGAACTTACTTTATAATGTCTTTGAATATGTTGTGTAAGTTATGTCATTTTATATTCCCTAGGAATTTGGCATTGATTAGGTGCATTATTTTAATTAAAGATTCACAGGACAATAATGCTCCACATTTTTTACCTCAGGCACCAGACACTTTTGAACGAACCATTTGTAAAATGTTTGTAATTACAAGATTGGGGATGTACCTTAACTACAACTTCGTCCAATTTTGTGTCAAACAATATCTACTTATATGGGTGATGATTTTTTATTTACATTTCTAAACTGCATTTCGACAAAAAACCCTCCCATTTTGAACCATTTACGCACAAACAATATATACTCGTACTTACGTGGGGCGATGGTGTTTTTTTATTTACATCTCTATATTACATTTTTAGAAAACCTCAAATTTTGTACAATCACAATTAACAGCAGACTGTGTCACGTGTTTAATTACCAACGTGAAGATGAATATGGTGTTGCTACTTTTGTATAAAAAATCTATGAATTCTATTACATGTAAATTGATACCGATTGACAAAAATATATAATACTAGCTAATACCCGGCGTGCGCTGCTATTCCTAAATAAATGTTAATGTTGTGTTTTTTACCACCAGCCGTTCGCTGTTATGCTTGCCTGAGAATCTGCTTATCCCGATCTTCTTGGCATCAATGAAAGACAAAAATGGTTATTGTGAGTTATCCGTAGAAGATAAACATATGCTGTCGCGGACTTTTTTATAGAGTTTTTTGAGATGTTCAATTCTGTGTATATTAATTTGGTGTATTTGTTATGGTTTTAGGCAGCGTAAGCCATTTAAGCGCCAAAATAGGGGCTTTATTTCACGTTTTCACTACAAAGGGTGATTTTTAGGGGTGAAGGGGTTGAGTATTATAACTCTCTTATAACCTGTATTCATCCCGGAATCTCCTGAACATTTTGCAAAAAGCCCCATCTCAATCTGATGAACGGTATGGCAGAGCCACGCTTGATCGGGAATCTACTTATCCCGATCTTCTTGACATCAATGAAAGACCAAAAATGGTTATTGTGAGTTATCCGTTAAAAGATTAAACATATGCTGTCGCGGACTTTTTGTAGAGTTCTTTGAGATTTTCAATTCTGTGTACATTAATTTGACGTTAAGGTTTAGGCAGCGTAAGCCATTTAATTTTAGCGCCAAAAATTAGGGACTTTATTTCACGTTTTTCATTACAAAGGGTGATTTTTAGGGGTAAAGGGGTTGAATATCACATTTTTTATAGCCTTTTATAGCCTATGTTCATCCCGAAAATCTCCTGAACATTAAAAAAAAAATCTAAATCGGATTGAACGGTATGGGCCGCGCATAGAATATGAACAAAACAAACAAACATTGATTTTTATATATTAGATGATAGCTGTACTGATAAATTAGTTCCCGTGTAATAATTTTCTTCCTTCAAGAAATATACAATTGAATAAAAAAAAAAGAAGCTGTTTGTCATTTTGTGTTTCAAGTTGTGTTTTCTTGAGCATGGTTAGATACAGTATACACATTATTTGCAATGTTAGTGTTGATTTCAAACGATTGTTATAATATTTAAGTTTGTATTTAGTTTACATAATATTTTGGAAAAGTAATTTTTCGAAGTGAATTTTATACAGGGTACTCTATTTTCTTATTTCTAATTCATAACACACCTTTCTTTGGATTTTTTGAAAAAAAGAATGTATTCTTTGTTTTACAGAATATAATTATTTTGTTAAATATGTACATAAAATGTAAATTTATCCAATGACAACTATGAAGTTGGCTGAAATTTGGTGTGGTGACAAGACAGCAAATGAAAAACTCTTGTTATTGTGTGGTCAGAACAGCAAATCATGTTGCTTCCTTTGTCAAGTAGGCCTAAATGAAGCTAGTGACTGAGTCATCCTAATTCCCGAAGAGGGGGATAAGTATCGGAATCATCAAGTATTGCTGGACGCACTTCTATTTTTATTTCTGTTATTAACTTAAAAATTCTTGTCGATAAATGTACAGTTTAGTGAAACATGTTACAAAATTTTTAATATGTTTAATATTATTTTCAGGTTGATATCATGTGGAACAAGAAAACTAATTTTCTTTACGTTTTAAAAAATAAGAGAGAAGAACTTTGCATGTACTGTTCATGGAATATGCATCTTAGTTTCACACATTATGCCATATAGAAAGATTCCATTTAGGAAACTACAATCAACGTAAATGATAATTAACTTGCAATATCGAGCCTGTAAGTTTTTTGGTCATGCTGGAATTAGCTCTTCATACATCCTTAATCTAAGCTAATGTTTTCCAAACATATACAGCGGTGTTACCGAAATGAGTCATATTTTTCATGTGGTAGTAGGGAACATCCATATAGGTATTTTAACACAATGCACCTTGGGGTTGGAAATGCATTGTTATGGGTCTCTACAGAATAAACAGCATTTTAAAATCGTTGAACATTGTGTTGTTATTTATTAATTCTAAGAAATAATTTTAATTTCCAATACACTTGGATAAATTGAAGTGGTCAACAAAAAAAATCACTCCAACACATTAGAATAAAACTAGAGTTATCAACAAAAAGAAAATAATTTAACCCATCAAAAGCGTGGGGTGCTCTATATCAATTAATATATTTGATAATAGAACAAGATATTGGTAAAAGTGTAAAGTCTCTAAGAAGAAAATGTAAACATCATAAAAAGCACCCCACGCTTTTGATGGTAAAATTATTTTCTTTTTGTTGATAACTCTAGTTTTATTCTATATTGTTTTGGAGATGATTTTTTTTGTGACCACTTTAATTTTATCCCAAGTGTATTGGAAATTAAAATTATTTTTCATTTTTTAGTTTTCTAATAAAGCATGTTCTTTTAGTTTTTTTTAAAACGATTTTTTATTTTTTAGTTTTAATATTTTACAGAATAAAGTCATCCATCATCACTAATAGTACATTACGAATTTAGGCCATTTGTTGACCTGTTCGGCCTCAGAGAGACAAACACCATCACGAAGTCTTTGAGTGACTCCCTGGTCTTCTTCTTCCTGCGGGTTGATATCTAACATCAGTTTGGGTAGTTCTGTGATCTCCATTCGATGAACATGGTGTATCCATCTTGACTTATAATCAGAAATTTTGTTTTCTAAAGATTCCATGTGTAATTCTTCTAAGATGCTTTCATTTTTTGTGATCTAGTAGTGTGTATCCGCAGTCCTACGAAGAGATCTCATTTCAGCAGATCTAAGTCTCTGTATTCCTTCTGTTTAACGTCCATACTTCGCTAACCATACAAAAGAGTTGGAAGAGCCAGTGTTTTATACACGTAAAATGTAAATATCTTTAAATTCGATACTATTGTAGTATGAGCTAAAAGTAATACTCTTCTATAAAAAAAACCTCCCAGCCAGATTTGAACCAGCGACGTATGGATTACTGAAATTATATACCACTAAGAGTTCACTGCTCTACCAACAATGAGCTCTTACAACGATTGGCTAAAAGTCGACAAGTCCGCAACCTATTATACCAGTTTTCATTTTTTTTTATTTTCAGATGATTCTGGCCAAGATTTTAGAAACAAATATGAAATTATTGTATTGTCATGGGTCCTCTACACGTATACAAAGTTTCAAGTCGATCCAATGTTTCTAAGTGGGTGAAAATCGCGTTGAAAGAGTTCCGTTACATTGATACAAAAACACTTTTTTTTTATAATCTGATGATTATTGGCCAGGATTTTAGAAAATAAATATGAAATTATTGATTGTCACGGGTTCCTCTACAAGTACACAACGTTTCAAGCGATCCAATGTTTCTAAGTGAGTGAAAATCGCATTAAAGAATTCCGTTACATTGATACAAAAACACTTTTTTTTTATTTTCTGATGATTCTGGCCAGGATTTTGGAAAATAAATATGAACTTATTGTATTGTCACGGGTCCTCTACAAGTATACAATGTTTCAAGTCGATCCAATGATTTTAAGTGGGTGAAAATCGCGTTGAAAGATTCCGTTACATAGATAGATAGATAGATACAGGTCAAGCTAATATAAAGCGTGTAAAAAGCATTTCATACAATAGGAATTTGTTGGCATCAGGGGCTCTTCCATTGCTAAAAATATAATTTGTCATAATGGTCATAACTGAATCTTAACACCTATGTATGGAATGTCCTTTCCTTCATAAATTCATTGAATTGAAGAAAAACTTTAACCACTTTATAAATATATTTTTGTTCATAAATCCATTTTGCAAGTTATTCATTCTTCATTATGTGTATCCAGCTGCAGCTGATGACATGAATCCAATGCATACTTATGCTTATTTCTCTTTAGAGGAATCCACATTGTGTATAAGTTGCAATGGGGCTGCATTGATGTACATGCAGCTTATGTGGGCATTTTTTAGTTCTTTGTTTACCTGATGTCAATAACAAGGTTAACCCTTCTCACCCATCAAGGTGAGTGCCCATGAGGTTGTAAGAATTAGATAGATCAATAGAGAGGAAAAGATCTCCTAGGCCTCGAATGCTCTAATACCATCAGAGTCGAAAAAACATTAGCCAAGAGAGAGAGCTATATATATATATATAGTAAAAGTTTAAAAGTAAGGAGCAAAACACAATAAACTAGAAGCAAATGTTTTGCTCAGCTTGGGCACCTTGTGGTCGCCATCCACATACCCTAGATGGGGATCCCTGAGGAGAATTTTCCAAGTTATAAAAATAACTGTTTCTGGAGATGCTCAATCTTCTAATCCTAAACCTACAGAACATGCATGTTTATAAATCAAAAGTGATGGGATAGTGCCCAATGCGCTTTAATATCAAACTGCAGTAGTAGCAGAACCTCTTTCTCCTGGAGGCTATGGAAACTACTCACCTTCTACCTTTAAGAGTAAGAATGTTTTGAGCTTTCTTTGGACTATTGATAACATAATATTAAATCTCCTGAATTATTTTTTAAGTATACAATGGCCAAACATGGAGACTCAACGGGGCTCATTGAAGGCAACATGGCACACTGTGTTTCACATAGTTTTTCTATTATATTTATATTTATTATCTGTGGTCTCAAGGTAGCGTGCTGCCTTGTCACGCAGCGGGCCCGGGTTCGATCCCCGGTCGGGGCAGTTTTTCTTTCTGGGTGAGGTTTTTATCGGGTTTTTTTCTCACCTGTAAGACAAATGTCAGGAAAACTTTAAGGCTCAAACGGTCCCCGAAATCATATGGCCATCATCCTTATCATTATCATCCTTACCATTATCATTATCATCATCCTTCACCGGTGTGGAAAGCACGGGAAGCTACCACACCTACACAATTCCCTAGTAAAGCTGCAAGCATAAGCATGAAAATGCTATGATTGCAGTGAAGGACCTGCCTTCAGGCAAGAATGACTATGGATGGATATCTTCTTTCATAAAAAGTTAACTTCTTATGTAAATGTGGCTAAATAATAAAGTATCCATCCATCCATAGTAATTATGCCCGAAGGCAGGTCCTGCACTGCAATCATAGCATTTTCATGCTATGCTTGCAGCTTTACTAGGGAATTGTAGGTGTGGTAGCTTCCCATTGCTTTCCACACCGGTGAAAGATGATGATGATGATGATGATGAAGATAATGATGGCCATATGATTTTGGAGACCGTTTGGACCTTAAAGTCTTCCTGACATTTGTCTTACAGGTGAGGGAAAACCCCAATAAAAACCTCACCCAGAAAAACTGCCCCGACTGGGATCGAACCTGGGCCCACTGTGTGCAAGGCAGCACGCTACCTCGAGACCACAGGCGTGGGACAATAATGTATAATGTTGTTTAAAATACCATTATTAGAAATGTAATCACTTATATTTTACTGTTATGATCATAACCTTAGAAAATAACAAGAAATTGTGAAAATGTTACCTTTCTATAATGTTGCCCTTGTAGTTATATAGTTCAGCTCTCAACTAAGATAGAGATTCACCAGCACCACAAAGTAAACAAAAAGTCATCAGAGAATGTTGGTTGTTAATCTCAAAATGACTAATTCAAGGAGCTGACTCAACAATAACAATCTTACCCTATCAACAATCTCTTTGAATTACGTATAATTTTAATTAATGTGACACCACTAGTTGCTTTTAATGCTTTAGTTTGATGAAATTAACTCCAGAAAAATGTAATGATATGGTATTTACTCCATCAGATTTCAATTTTGTAGTCTACTAAAATAATTTAACAACAGTAATAAAAGCAAATGATTTGCATGATTTATTATTCTTCTCTTATAATAATATTTTAATTTCTCTCATTGCTGCATCTGTAAGAACTTATAGTATTTAGATATTTATAGGAAAAATATCATAAAATTTTACTTAACATTCAGTAAATTAATCAATGTTACACACCTCATCTTTCTAGAATGAGACAGATGCAGTTGATAAAAGAGGAAAGGTTCCTTGAAACTGGACCTGGAAATGATACAAATATGAGGTGGAGGTGTAAAATCAGATTCATTTAGTGATTGTTTAATCTAGTATGTCTGTCTTACATCCCACGGATCTGGATTTAATTCCTGTTATAATCAAATAAATTTTTCTTCTTTGAATTTAGGTTCTGATGTGGGGAAATATTTGATATGAGGAGTACAAAATCTCTTAAAGAAATCTGAATCTAAGATTGAAAAACTGTGTAATCTTAACTAAACGATGTCTCTAAAGTCATATCCATTTCAATGAAGGAAGGCAATGATTGAAAAATCAATGTTATTGTGAAGTTTTACACATGTTCTACTGCCTTTCTATGTTGCCTGCTATCTCGGTGAAAAACATATTCCAACTTTCAGCTGTGAAATGAAGTTCATAGAATTAATCGTAGAATTTTGCACACTGTGTTTTTGAGCATCATTAAATTCCCTACTGAGGCATCAAGTTGATGCGTTCAAACTATCACTGGCAATCTGAACCTGCTACAAAGTTTCTGTTGATATGCATGGTTGTCCATGATGTGGCTCATCACACACACACTGTAAGTATGCTTATACCACCATATCCAAAGATAGAAGCAACGTTTTCAAAGCATTTGGCACGAGGAATTAACAACGTATAAAGAGAAAAAATTGAGTCTAGATCGCAACTCGCCTCGGTAGCTCAGTTGGTAGAGCATTTGGCCCGGAAAGCCAAAGGTCCCGGGTTCGAGTCTCGGTGTAGGCAAAAAATTTTCTCTTCAATATGCTTAAATTTGTTTACAAGCAGATGAATGTGTGCCTTTTTTGGGGCTGGTTTACAAAATTTATGGGTAAATTCAGCTCTGGTGTCTTCATATGACAATCTGTGTATCCGTGCACAAACAATGGCAACCTGTTCTTCCGTATTAAACATGTTACATTAATATACTGATTAAGACTTTCATGGCTATTGTTATGTATTTTAAAATACGTTTCGGGATTCTTGGTCATGTCTTGCAGTGTTGTCTTCTTAATGTTTCATTACCTTCTATGGGTAACATGTTCAGGAGCTTTTGCTTGTTTAAAATTCTTGTAGGAAGCTGCTAACTAGCTGTAAACTTGTGTGATTTTATTGTAACTATGTATCTGAGTAAATCATTTCTAATTCATTAATGTTAGATGTAGAGCAGCTCGCCCATTTGTTGTTGTCATGGTATACTATATTTGTTGTAAGGTTTTATCTGACACTTTTCTAGGGCAGGATACTATGTTTTATTGATTCTCAAACATTCCTCTTTTCTGTTAAAATTTTGTTTGTTTATATTTATAAACACTAAGTCAACAGTGCATGCAAAAAAAAATAATAGCGTTTTCATGGAAATGGATAGTGACTTTAGAGACACCCTATATATGACTATATATCCTGTCATCTGATAGTGAGAGCAACTAATTCATGTTGATCTTGATCTTTGGATTTTTTGTGTTTACCGATATACTTATCTTTATTCTTGTTTGTCGGTTCTTCCAAAATTCCTTGTATTTTTAAATTATTAAAAAAACTTGATAATTAATATAAGACATCCTAATGAAAAAAAATATAAAATGAAAATAACATAAGTGCTTTCCTTATAATTTTCTTAATAACACAAAATTCCTTATATGTATTGTAAAATATCACTTGCATTACGGTACATAATTATCCAAGGAGTACTTACTTAAAATAGGAAATCCAAATATTGAACAAGAAGATTATGAAAATCACTCTTTACTACCATGAACAATTTGTAGTATGAAGAAACCTTTGAAATGCTCCTGCTAGTAATCTTTACTATAATAATCTTAAATATCTCACAACGCATTATTATTATCTTATATGATATCTATATCTATATATATATCTCATTTTGTAATACATATTAAGAAAAATGTTATATCATTCTGACTTTTATCTTTCCTAATTCAAAGTAAAATGATGTAAGAAACAGCATATGACATAAATGAATTGATTGCAATAGTAGAATGTATTTACATATTAAAAATGCATTACCTCACCTCATATTTAGACTTTTTTTTAGTCTAATTTCGGAATTATTTCATCTTCAGTATTTTCACAACTATTGTTCTGTCACTGGCGATGCACTGCTTCTTCTTCCATCTGTTGGTAGACAGATGAACTTCCAAATCAAATCACATTCCCAGGAATTTTAAAATTCGTTAATTTCTCCTTTTTCTCTTTTTTAATGTGGATTTCTTCTAAAACCGCGAGATCTTTAGAGAAAAAAATTAACACACCAGAAAAGAGAATGAATAACAATATTAACAGAATGGAAGGCAGTAGACTTCGTAAGTTATTTTTACAATACAAGCCAGAAGAAAATAGAACTGCAGAAAGACCTACAAGAAGATGCTAAGATTGCTTTAAAACTTCATGATGTTGTAACAGGCTTATTCCATGAAGATGATAATGGTGTAGAGACTAGAATTGCACAAAATATCGTATGTAGCATGTGTACAATTTTCATTATGAAGTCTCGTGAAAATGAATGTGGTCACTTTGCTCACATTTACTCATTTCATAATTACCAAGATTATAAATATTAGTTACATAAATAACTGTGAATTATTATATAACAAACTTGTGTATAACACAACAAGTTATGAGGAAAATGTCTCTGCATTCACTTTTTTTTATTAAGAATTAGCTAATACCCGCCGGCCTGCGCTGCTACTCATAAATAAATCCTAATATGTTTTTACCACCAGCCGTGCACTGTTCGGGAATCTGCTTATCCCGATATTCTTGGTATATGAAAGACAAAAATGGTTATTGTGAGTTATCCATAGAAGATAACATATGCTGTCCTGGACTTTTTTGTAGAGGTTTTTGAGATGTTCAATTCTGTGTACATTAATTTGGTGTATTTGTTATGGTTTAGGCAGCGTAAGCCATTTAAGTGTCAAAATAGGGACTTTATTTCACGTTTTTTACTAAAAAGGGTGATTTTTAGGGGTGAAGGGGTTGAGTATTACAACTCCCCTTATAGCCTATTGTCAATCCCCGGAATCTTCTGAACATTTTTCAAAAAGCCCCATCTCAATTGGATGAATAGTATGGCAGAGCAAGCTTGTCCGGGAATCGACTTATTCCGATCTTCTTGGCATCGATGAAAAACAAAAATGGTTATTGTGAGTTATCCATAGAAGATAAACATATGCTCTCGCGGACTTTTTTGTAGAGGTTTTTGAGATGTTCAATTCTGTGTACATTAATTTGGTGTATTTGTTATGGTTTAGGCAGTGTAAGCCATTTAAGTGTCAAAATAGGTACTTTATTTCACGTTTTTTTTACAAAAAGGGTGAGTTTTAGGGGTGAAGGGGTTGAGTATTACAACTCCCTTATAGCCTATGTTCATCCCCGGAATCTTCTGAACATTTTTCAAAAAGCCCCATCTCAATTGGATGAACTAGTATGGCAGAGCAAGCTTGTCCGGGAATCGACTTATTCCGATCTTCTTGGCATCGATGAAAAACAAAAATGGTTATTGTGAGTTATCTGTAAGAGATAAACATATGCTATCACGGACTTTTTTGAAGAGTTTTTTGAGATATTCAATTCTATGTTACATTAATTTAGTGTATTTGTAATGGTTTAGGCAGCGTAAGCCATTTAAGCGTCAAAATAGAACTACTTCAATCACATTTTCACTTTAAAGGGTGATTTTTAGGGGTGAAGGGGTTGAATATCACAACTCTCTTATAGCCTATTTTCATATCCCGGGATTCATCTGAACATTTAAAAAAAAAACCATCAAATTAGATCAACGGTAGGGCTGCGCATAAAATACAAACAAACAAACATTGATTTTTACATATAAGATAATCTCGTAATGTTAGTCCCCCGCCACAGCCGAGTGGTTAAGGCAAGAAGCCTTGGCACAGAACTACAGGACTTATGCTGGTTCGAGTCCCCATGGGGGAAGAAAATTTTCTCATGGAATTTTGGCCAATATGGGACTGGTGCCCATCCACCATCGTGAGGCATTTGGGTAGCTACAATAAGTAGCAACTCCAGGTTTGAGAAGACCAGCTATAACGACTGGGGAACCCGACATGCAGACTATATGTCCACCCCTACACTGGCTAGACGATAATCTACCTTTGTGATTAACACATGTGGATGTGAGGCCAGCAGTAGGCCTGTTGCACTTGGATTTTTTTATGTTACTTCATAATGTAATTTATTAATAAACTTGTCTATTTTTTTTGTGCTTGCATGCATTTTTAAACTTCATTAATAGATCAGCTGTTGTGAAATCTATTTATGATTATGTTACCGGTTGCGGTGGACTAGTGGTTAGGCTCCTTGCCTCTGGTCCTGAGGGTCGCTGGGGTTGATGGATTTTTTCTAGGATGGAAAAATCCAAGGAGCAAGTCCTCCGGGAGGGACTTTAAGCCGTGGGTCCCGAGTCTGAAGATTTTCAGGCTCGTAAAAGATCCTTAAGCCTGAATGAAAGGCCTCTAAGCAAAATTTACCAAATTTTCCTGTCCTAGTAATACCTTGGTTTTCTAGATGTCAGTATGAGGCAGAACGCTGACCACGGACAACTCCAATGACATCTATACGAAAGCAAGTGTAACTAAATTAGATGGTTCAAATTCTTCCCTGCTTGCAGACTGTTTTGCAAAAGCAAAGTAGTTCTCTGCATTAATATTCCAATTTAGAGGAACTGTTTGTATTAAGATAGTGAAGTAGTAAACCCTATACTCATGTCTGACATAATGACAGGTTGAGGGATGAGTTTGAGATGAAGCCCCTAGTATTGAAAGTCTTGTGATATAAATGGATGTTGACTGACCAGGAGACCTGACGAAATGTTTTAAAATAAAACCTCTCAATTGTAGGCAAGATTCTCCATAACTTTTACATTGGAGAGGTCTGCAGAACTGTTGTGTTTCACAGTGACCCATGACGATGCCACTTATTTGATTGGTATTTCAACTTCGATTCTTAAGATCTGACTCAGGTCTCATCAATTGTAATGATTGGCATAAGAACATCTCTCCTTTGTACTCATAGTACTGAAGTGAGAATAAAAAACATCATATTACAAACATTTTTGCATGTCCATTTAATCACGTTCAGCAAATTTTTTGCATTCACAGGATGTGAAGCACAGTTGAAGGCATCAGTTCTGTATCTCACAAAGGAACTGTCAACCATTGCATGCCAAAACATACCTTGAAATTTCTTCCAGAGAAGCATTATGTTCTACAAAGGCGGAGTCCAAAAAATTATCTGCCTTTTAAACTGCAAGGCCAGAAATTGAAGCCAGAATCCTGCAATAGCAATCCACTTTAAGTAGCAGGTGGACTCCCTGCTTGAGTAAGAGTAGACTGAGGTAGGACACAGCGCAGGGTTATCCAACTTACCAAGTCACAAGTTGTATTACTTCCCTGTAGTCTAAATGAGACAGCATTAGCTTGATTTTTTTTATATGCCCTTGGTACATCACAACACTTTTCTGGGAAAAAATTTCAAGGTAGATTTCACCATGCAATGGTTGACAGTTCCCTTGTTAGACTGCCTAACAAATCATGGAATTTTGATATGTCTCACTAAAGCAGATACAGTCAGCACAACTTTATCCATTACTGGTTAATGAGCAGACCAAGGCATGCCTGACACATTTTTACAATCTTCCTTTGAAGGGTCTTGTCCATCTTTCTACTGTTTGATAAGGTAATGCAGATGCACTACAAGCCTCTTACAGTCCTTGGTGACACTGATCCTGTGCCACTTCTAGTACATTCAATTTTTAACCAGTTCATGTTTGAAAACATTAAATCTGTATTCTGCAACTATTCATTCACAACTACCTCCATTTTTGTTTTCATTGCACACTTGCATAGAGGGGGAGGGTGAGATCATTTGATCTAAGGGATGGTAAATGTGTAATTAACCTGCAGTACAAACTACATTGTCTAGTTCCTTTGCATAGTTATTACTACTAATAATTCAACCCTCATATGTTTATATAGGCCTACTGTAAAATTAACTTTCAAATAATACTAAATACTAATAACTTGAAAATACAATTAAAAATAAATACTAAAGTAATATATAAATATAGTATATGTATAAAAATTGTAATTAATCAAATAATGTCTTATGTCTTCTTCTTCATCCAACCAACTCTTAGGCCTATAGGTCTGTTTACAATCTCACTGATGAATTTTGTATCAAGCGTTTCCTTGGACGGCCCAGAGATCTGTTTCCTGTTGGACAATTATGAAGCATGGCTTTGGGAACTCTATCTGAACTCATTCGTCACAAATTGTTCATCCTGTTCTGATATTTATGTATGTATTTAATGACGGTTCTAAACGTAGTTCCTTCATGAAATCATAATTTCATTTATGATCCCCTTTGTCTTTGTATAACATACAATATGTAGGAAAAAGGATTTTTTGTAATAAATTAATGCATTTAAACAATAAAAGTAGTTTGTTTTTATTATCAAATTCTACTTAATGATACTGAAATATATTCAATATACAGAGGAATATTAAAAAAATGAAAGAAAATATTGCAAACAGCAGTAAATTCCTAGCTTATTTTTCCCTAAGAATATGGGGAAACTATTATGGCTTAAGGTTACTTGAGTTGTTATCAGGTATGAGGATTTAAAGGAAGAATAATCTGAAAGGTTATAAATAAAGAATGTATTAGATTTAGATTTTAGATTATATTATTTAGCCTGGTGGAGTTAAGGCCATGTGGCCTTCTCTTCCACTCACTAGGACAAACATATATTACAATCAGAATATAACAATCACAATGAACTCTAATAATATACTATGAGAGTGCAGCACTATACCAATTCCGAGCCAAGTTCCAGCTGTACCGTAAACAAACTTGCATAAGGTATTACTTTGCCATCACTGTCTGTTAGGGGATCTGTGGTGCTACTTTTAATTGCCATATGACTGAATTATGTATGGAAATGTCATTGATAGAAACATTGTTCTTAGGTAACATCATATTTTATGGGAAATAAGGCTGAATACAAGATAAGATGGTACCAATAATTAGGAAATTCTTCCATTTCTTATTTATTTATAACAGAAAAATATTTATGGGCCTACCTAATCAGACGATTATGATTTTTCTGTGATGTTGATATATATCCTTTATTTACAAACTCATTATGAGCAGAATTTCTGCTCCATTCTGACTCACCTGTAAATTTTGCTGTTTATTTTCACCACATCCTCAATGTCTAATGTAAGATATTTTTCACTAATTATATTATTTTTAGTCTGATCATCTTACCTCAATATTAATGTTCAAGGGAAAAATCAACATTAATATTGAGGTAAGATGATCAGACTAAAAATAATATAATTAAAATAACCTCAAAATATAACTTCCTAAAATTAAATATTTTTCACTAAACTGTTTGAAAACATTAAAAATAATTTGTTTCTCTCTGATTTTCAAATGCTTCACTTTTAATCCTATTAACATGAATTGGCGCACGCCCTGTTGAAGACCCCTATATCATTACAGGACAATTACCCAATGTTTTATTATTATACAGAAGAGGTCATTATAAACATTATGAGCAGAATTTCTGCTCCATTCTGACTCACCTGTAAATTCTGCTGTTATTTTCACCACATCCTCAATGACTAATGTAAGATATTTTTCACTAAACTGTGTTTGAAAACATTAAAAAATAATTTGTTTCTCTCTGATTTTCAAATGCTTACACTTTTCAATGTTTTATTATTATACAGAGTCAATTATAAACAACTGAAATTCCAATGTACTCTACATTGTGCATGCATAAGAACATAACAATGCTCAATTAATCTATTAAAACTGTAATTATATATTTTTTAAATTCTCCTATGTAACTTGTATAGACATGTGCTAGATAATACATATTTTCTATTAATTAAATAAAAATAAAAACTACGTTTTATTTTATTTAATTAATAAACATGGATTTTCATCAAGTAAACACCAACTCAAAAGATTATTTAATACATATTTTATTTTATTTATTTATTATTTTCTCTATTTTGAGTTTTAAAGTGGGAATTGCATTTTCTTTAAATGCTTAATATTATAAACCCGCTCGTTTTCTTAGGCTTAAAGGACCTTCGGGACTTGGAAAATCTGGTAGCATGAGTTTTTCTAGCCGAGCGTTAGTATGAGGATGTACAGTTTATATATGCATACGTGTTTTTGAAATAAACAAATGGATTCTTAATTCCAACTATTTTATTTCTAGAGCATAATTATTACAATCCCTAAGTATGCTAGCCCTAAATACTAATCTAAGCTTATATTAAAAACTACAGTACTTCCTGGGGTTTGAGAGAGAGGGACGGGGGTTTTATAAATCTACCCAAATCTACATTGTTAAAATTCTAATATCCCTTTTGAAAATATAGTATTAAAATAGTTAAGGTAATTGATTCCCTTTCCATTTGGTCCAGGACACATATTAAGAAAAATGGTAGCTTACTCACCCATCAGCTGATCGTGGTTTCACAGACAGACTGAGGCCCTAACTTCCCCAGGGTTATATACTAAGCTTTGACCTATAGTTACCCTAACTGTACTCACTAACATACATAGCCCTAACAGTAGTAACATTCCACTCTAAAATAGAGATTTTACAGTTAACTTCCTTGAAAACCCAGTTCTGAAATATATCATGTCTAAAACTTTATTTCAACAAACTTTTGTTTGAATAATTAAATAATTTATAAAATACTTAAATAAAATACCCATACGTATTCATAACACTTAAAGGTAAAATCATTATTCTACCATGAAAATGTAGTATTACACCTGCTTTGTTTACATTACAACTGGAACTTAGCTCGGAAGAGGTATAGAAGGATATGTAAGGTTGGAGAGTTGCATATATGTTAGGTATTAGGAACAAAATTCTGTAAATTTGAATCCCTGTAATTCATTTTCCAAAAGACTATGAAATGCTACATTGTATGGGTGTTTGTTTCTTCATGCAAATAATGTACTTTGAAAGTTTAAAAGTGATTCCATTTTCTTATGGGTAACAGAGCAGTTCCCTTGTGAGACTATAATATTCTTGAAGAAATTAACACAGCAGTTATATTATGAAATTGTTTGACACAAAATTTAACATGGAAGAAATATATAGAGAACATATTTACAAAGATAGAAGGAAGGTTTTCCATTATTAAAACTAATTAGCAGGGAAAAAGTGGGGTTGCAGCACGTAAACTCTAAACACCTTCTATCAAATGTACATAAAATCCTATCCTTCATTATTGTGAAGAAATCCTATTAACTACAAATGTGGAAAAACTTAATAAATTACAAAATCATATCCTCTGCATGATAACAGGAGCTGTTAAAATAACACCAATCACTGCCATGCAAATCTTAAACAAATAACCCAAGTAGAGCATTTGAAGTTGAGAAAATAGCAATCATACAGTATGAACAATTTTTATGGTTACACCATGACAACTAGATTCAAAGAAAACCAGAAGTATGTTTGAAATCTCAACAAAGCTTCTTAAGTACAGTATAAGAAATCAAACAGAAACTACAACTTCCACATGTGAAAGAAAATATACAGATAAGAAACAACCCTTTACAATTTTTGGAATCTTCATTTAACAGAAGACATCAAGAAAACTGAAACTTCCCCATTGATCCTAAAAAAAAAAATCACTTGAAATAATACATTTAAGATATCCTGCTACTGAATGGATGCACATTTTTATAAATGGTTCCAGTCTACCAAATGATGGTGCAGTATGCCCACTTTTCTCCTTTTATCATAAATTAAATACAAATTTAACAAACCTCTATGGCGAAATTGTAACTATTTTTTAAGTTTACAAAATCTTTTATATCAAATCCAAAAGTTTATGAAGGTTGTAATTCTATGTGACTCCAAAGTGGCCATCCCTGCTATAACATGGGATATAAGATCCAAAAGCATCAGCATTTTCAAATGTCATAAAATAATAAAACAGTTATCCTGCTTACATAAAAAAAGTTGTACTTCAATGGATTCCACCCCATTGTGGAGTGGCAGGCAATGAAGTACTGATTTTCTAGCCAAGAAGGGTAGCAAAATTGTCTTCAACATAACTTCTACTTCAGTTTCCTTTTACTCTATCACAAGAATCACATCAAATAAATACATCCATAAATTTAGAGAAGAAAAACAGAATTAAAACTTTTATAAAACAATAGCAGTCCCTGTCCTTTTGTATGGGAGTGAATTTTGGATTATCACTACTAAACAAGAAAGTAAAATCCAAGCAGCCGAGATTAACTTTTTAAGAAGAGTAAAAGGATACACTAGAATGGACCAGATAAGAAATGAGGATATCCGTGAGGAACTGCAGATCTTCTCCATAAAAGAAAAGATATTTAACAACTAGATCCAGTGGAAAGAACATGTAGAAAGAATGGAAGGAAGTAGATTTCCAAATAAAATCTTACATTATTTTCCGAGAGGAAGAAGAGATGTCGGACGTCCTCAGAAAAAATGGTCTTAGATCTATTAGTGAAGACAGAACAGGCAACTAATGCCTAAACCAGGAAGTGAAGAAGAAGAAGAACTTAGAGAAGAATACACCATCAAAACATCTGGGAAGGAATGGGAGATTTTACAAACTTAAAACATTACTACATTACAAAGAAAATCCGCAGTGGCAACATTCAGACTTTGAACAGGACACTACTGTCTAAATAAACACCTACACAGATTTGATATAGCAAATTCACCAAAATATTTTTTTTTTTTGCAAATGCCCTAGGTTGTCTTTCGACATTCCTGGTGTTCTCTCCTGGCATGGCGTACTTGTAGCCCACTTCTGAGATTGGGGCACCTGGAATGTGAGGTTATGTTGCCCTGATGAGTGATGGTGATGATAGTGGTGTGCCAGGAGAGTCCCTAATCCTAAGCTTAATCTAAGATGAATATGAATTGATGATGATTACAATGGCCATATGATTTCGGGGACTGTTTGGGCCTTAAAGTTTTCCTGACATTTGTCTTACAGGTGAGGAAAAAGCTTGGATAAAAACCTCACCCAGAAAAAACTGTCCCGACTGGGGATCGAACCCAGGCCTGCTGCATGACAAGGCAGCATGCTACCTCGAGAACATATTCTTTTTGCAATTTAAATGAAGATATGGAACAAAACCATCTCTGTTGTCCAGCTTTTGTAGAAGAGACGTCTTCCTGATAAATATTGGAGTGCAAGTGAGCGAATGATATGATTGTCAAGTACTCGACTTTAGATACCAACCAACCAACCATATTGTGAAATTGGTTCACAGCCATCCCTGAGATACAAATTCTTTGATTAAATATTTTGCTTTGCTTTCAAACACTTGACCACCTTTACTTACTAATACACTTTCTTCAGCCATGCTTGATGTTTCTTCAATGTCTGATGGATCGGCACAAATAGGATCAAGCATATATAAAATATGGGCCAATTCCTGTGGAGCAAAGGTATTTATTTCCTGCAGAAAGTGTTCATATGAGAACATTTCAGTACTACAACCAAGCTTTGTTAGAAGTCCTACAAATTCTTTGTGATAATGTTGTATTAAATGATGATAGTGTTTCTCAAGGAGACCATCTTCTGAACTAGAGAACAATAAAAATATCAAATCTTTAACTGGCGAGGAATAGATTGTCACTTGAAAATCAACAAATTTAATTTTTATTGGACACTTTTGTTTCATACCAGTTTTGTTACTAGGTTTACCATATTTAAACATCATATTATTTACCCAAAAGTCATTATGCACTATTGTAGCAAATGGTTCACTTACTGGGTATTCACCCTTTTCATTCACAAGAGTATCAGCACGCAAACATTTTTCTATTTTATCAAGATAAGGCACAGCTTCTGGCATGTGTTTTATAGAATTAACAATAGAAATAATCCATTTTTCTTGTACTTCATTATCATCTGATATGCTTAAATTAAACTTCTCACATGTTTTCAAAATTTTTTCTTCAAATATTTCAGGTTTTAAAATCTTCATAGCAATTCCAAGAGCATGAAACTGAGCTAATTTACTTAATACCAATTCCATGTGTTCTAAATTAAATCCCTTCCTGCGATCTCCAATTTCATAGCCAGATGATTTTAAGTTTTCCATTAAAAGTACAGCTGAATCATCTGCTTCCATGTTTATATCATCTTGCTTATTGGACCGTGAACCATAATATTTAGGAAAAACATCTAACATTTCATTTTCAGGAATACCTTTCTCTTTCTGCAGTTTATAAAATTCAGGTGCAACCAAAGTATAAGCTCTCACTTCTTTATTAAATGTGATTTCAATGTTGAATGCTTTACGCAGGAAAGGTGATTCTGGAACTAATTTTGCTACAATTGGTAATTTTTGGAGATGGCTATTTTCATGAGTGTAATAAAAAACTTCAACAGCAAGGATGGTGCTTCCATAATTATCTCCAGGTTTGGTTAGAGGTGTAAATGAGAATTTTTCTACTTTGATGTCAGAATGTAGTTCTTGACTTAATAATTTTTCCAAGTCTTCTTTCTTCAATTCAACATTAATTTTATTCTGTTCAGGTGACATCTTGACTTATCTGAAATAAATTATTAACCATGAAACAACTTTTATCTTAAAGTTGATTTCAAATGTTTTATATTATAATATATACAGAGTGTTCCAAAATGATTGACAGGGTTTCAAAGTTATTTAATTTCCCTTATATGATAAATATAAGAACAAAAGTTACATGGGATTAAAGAGAAACTCTTCGAGTTTTCATGACATACTTTATAAGTGTTCGATGTGAGCATCTTTTGTCACAAGGCACACATTTAACCGATAGTCAAATTCCTCCCAAACCTTGGTCAGCATATTTGGAGTAATGGATTCAACAGCAGCAACAATCCTTCTTCTCATGTCTGGAAGGTCGACCGGAAGCGGTGGTACATGCACATGGTCCTTCACATACCCCCACAGGAAGAAATCACAAGGTGTGAGATCGGGAGACCGTGGAGGGTATGGGAATGAATCATGTCTCATCCAGACCGATTGTGTCATTTGGTGTTCATGGACGTCCTGGACTTTTCCTTTTACAGATACATCTTGTTGTTTCTAACTGTCTATACCATTGACGGATAATTCTATCTGTCGGAGGATCAATTCCAAATTGCTATCGGAAAGTTCGGTGCACTGCAACAATGGAACCAGACCTCACAAATTGCAACACATAGAATGACTTCTGTACAGGAATCACCATTTTCACAAATGTAATGCTGACAACGTAATAATGACAAGAAATAAATTACTGCATACAGAATATTAAATTTCCACAGTTTTTCTTTCGTTATAGCAAATAATCATGCATCCAATTTTGTTTGTAAAGATATACCAACTACTTAAACCCCGTCCATCATTTTGGAACATGGTGTATATATAATACAGGGTCAATTTTTATTTTAGGAAGTAATATTTTGAGGTTCTTTTAATCAAGTTATTTTGAGTCTGTAATATCTTACCTCAATATTAAGGTAAGACATTGCAGACTCAAAATAACCTGATATACAGAGTTCATTTATAACCTAATGGTCACATGGTGTTTTGCCTGCACTAATCACTCTATCTTGAAATACTTCCCTAATTTTATTCATGGACACCTCTGCTGTATGAGCAATAGCAGAATCATGTTGAAACCACCCATATGATTTCTCTTCTTCTGTCAGTTCATGAAAAAATGGGGTCATAATGTAATTTTGGTACTTCTCTTCTGTAAGATAAGATTTTTATACATGCTTTATGCGTGGAGTTTATGTAGGAGCAAAGCTGGCTGTGGCAAACCCAACTGCGTACAGGCAAAACGCCATGTGCCCATTAGGTTATAAATGAAGATATATGATAAAATTTATATTTGATATTTATATATGATAATATTTTTATGCGGCTAAAAGCTTGAAAACTTAACAACTAAGTACCTATAAATTCTAGTACCATCATCAACCTAGAATGTAGAATTTGTACCATCACCAAAAATAAAAGAATTTAAGACAGTTATGTTGTAAAAATAAGCAGCTTGGCGATTTTGTGGACAAAGGTCCACTGCCATGAGCACATGGGATTATATAAGAAAAAGAAAAATTTCCATCTAAAATCAGTGCCCAGATAGTCAAGTTGATTAATGTGCTGGTATGTAGAACTAGAAATCTTGGGTTCAAATTCCAATTTAGGAAGAAAAAAATCTCTTCAAATATTAATTTCTTTTATTTAATTAAAAATTTCTTACTTGTATGATAATACAACACTCTCATTTCATATGGTAAAGAGAAAAATTTTTGCCTGAACCAGGAAACGAACCCTAAACTTTCAGCTTTCTGTGATGACACTCTGACCACTGAACTAATTCAAGCTGTATTCCCATCCAAGCATAAATCCTTCTTTTACCTTCCTCTCTTTTGGCCCCACATTCAATGCAATCAATCATCATTCACAAATACACATTGAATGACTTCTACATTAAGAAGACATGAAGGTACTCCACACAGCTCTATAACATTATTTATTAAATTAATATTAAGAATCTAAAGCTATATATATATAGTGATAGCTTTAGCTTCTTAATATTAATTTAATATATAAACATACTTACTTTAAGTAAAACACAAACAAGAAAAATATAAAATCACATTATGTAGAAGTTTGCACAATTTTTATAATGAAAAAAAGTTTATAATAGTCATGTTCTTTAACAGTGTGCTTATAATCCTCACTAAGATAATTTAAAATACCTGTTGACATATCAGTATATTTATGTTTCTTATCTATGTACCTACGTACAAGTATTGTAATTCATTTTCAAGAAATAATACATCATTCTGACTATTATCTGTCTCCAAAATAAAATGATGTAAAAAAAATTTTAAACATTCAAGAAAAATAATACATCATGCTGACTATTACCTTTCTGTCTCCAAAATAAAATGATGTAAAAAATATATAATTTTCAAGAAATAATACATCATGCTGACTATTACCTTTTATGTCTTCAAAATAAAATGATGTAAAAAATTAGCTTGTGACATGTGTTTTGTAAAGTCATTATTAGAAGCACTTTTACTCATGGTGACAGATTTGCGATCAAAGATAGCAGAAAACTGAAACTAAGAGGGCAAGAAGAAAGAATGACTCAAGAAACACTGGAGTTTACTCAGTCATGCAAGACAGAAATCTACAAGATAATGACAGGCATTTGTAAAATGAGTAGTGGGTGGGTCACAGTTATTAAGTCAAAGAATCAAAATCAAAACAACAAATATCAAATATATTCACTGTATATACTTTCCTGCTAAATTAATGTTTGTATATCAGATCTATTCTCTGCCATTTCGTTGCCCAAATGATTTTTTTTTTGAAAATCTGTGTTTATTAACTTTTATGGATAGATGTTTCAAATCTGTCACACCAGTCTTTGTCCAAAATTAATCATCACTCCCAAGCAGAAAGGGAAAGAATTAAAATAATTATTTACACGATAAGCACAAATCCTCTCACATTTTTGTATAGTAACCTGTCGAAGAGTCATGTATAAAATCTATTTTTATCACTAGTCACTTGTTTTATACACATATCTGATCTCAGTTCTCCTAATGGCTTAATCCTAAATCTATCTTCGTACATAATGGTGTACTTTATAATTATTTAATTTAATTCATCATGAGTACTTTCACACCGAAAAAACTTACAATAAGAAGTTAACATCACAGATAACAAAATTGGTACTGAATGTATGGGTGAAGCGACTGGGTTCAGAAGTTTTAGGAACAGTCTTTGATAACACAAATTGAGTGTAGTTGTTTCTTATTAGTATACTGTACCAGGGATGTGTACACACAATGATGAATAACTTAGTACAGATTCTACATAGTGGGATGTCTTGAAACCTGAAGGAGTGAATAGGATGAATGAACTCATGCATTTTTTTACCTGCATTGCTTTTGTCACTGAAGTCACACTATGAATGTACCCCAAACACTACTTAAAGTTGAAACATTCTGTCTTGTGAAAACTGCCAATGGCAATCTGCCAAGAACACTGTCCTTGTATGAGAGATTCTGGTTACAAGGATTTATTTCTTTTTGTCCTTAATATTGTATAAAATTAAATTACCTTCATCTAACTAACTAACTAACTGGTACTATCGAACCCATAGGTTCATGACCATGCGGACATAAGCTCTCATACCCATGCTTTCCAATCATTTCCTGTATAATCTACCTCCTTCAAATCATAGTCAATGTTTTCCTCCCACCTCATTCTTGGTCTACTAACTAGGCGTTTTCCCTCTTGTTTTCCTACAAGAAGCTTCCATACACGCCTTTCATTCCCCATTCGTGCCACATGTCCTGCCCATTGCAGTTATCTCCTAAGTAAATTTTCATATGATATCGTGAAAGGCTATCAAATAAGCATTCTAATTCTTCATAGAACTCATCCTTGATCTTGTCATCTTTATCTTCTGTGGGAGCATGTACATTTACAATTACAAAATCATGCCGTTTACCCTTTAGAATTATGTATGATATCCTATCACTGACAAACTTAATATCTTGGGTAGCGGATAGGATCCTCCTTCAGACTAAAAAACCCGTTCCAAATTCAGGTCTTTCTACACTCCCGTAGTATAATGCAAAGCTTCCTGATTCCTGACTACCTTCTCCTGGCCATCTAACTTCCTGTAAAGCGACTATATCCAAGGGCAATTTATCTAATTCGCAGATTGATACCTCTAGCGCCCCACTATTGTATAAAGTCCTAACATTTCATGTTCCTAGGAACATGTCCCTATGTTTACCTTCATCTAAAGTGATAAATATAGATTATACGTATATTAATACATACATTAGAAAGGTTACATTATGAAGTTCTTCGTCAGCTTTTCCAGACTGTTGAATTTTATGTAGTTGGCTCTGGATGTCAGCTCCCTAGTTTTTCGGTCAGCCATAAGGTGGAGTGGGAGCCGACAATCTAAAATTCAACCGTCTATAAAAGCTGACAATGGTATACATGATGTATTGAAACTATTTCAAATAGAACACAAAAGTTATGATGTAAGATGACTCCAGATTCACCTTATTTATTATAGATTATATACATTAGATAAAAACCTGCAAGAACATTTCAAATAATATCAGTAAATGAATAAATTATAAACTCCAACAGAAACAGATTTACAGTATTCACAATTTTAATATAATTGCAAAAAGGTACAATATGGAAATCACTACAAGAAAACTAAAGTGAAAGCCTTTTGTGGGAAATACCCTATACCTAGCAAAATTATTTTGGATGATAAAATTTTAGAATGAGTAAATTAATTTAATTATTTGGGTTATAATTTAACATTTCAAGATGAAACTGATATATCAAAGAAAATCACAAAAACAACGGGGATAATTAACAGTATAATGAAACCATTTTTAGTACAAAAGAACACAAGATTACGGCTTTATAAGGTTCTCACAAGAACAGTATTAAGATATGGTAGTGAAGCATGGATAATACGAAGAAGAGATGAAAGCTGAGTAACAGCAAATGAGATGTGATATATGCGCCATACAGCAGGATATACAAAGTGGGACCATAAAAGAAATGAGGAATTACGGAAGAGTTAGATGTAGAATCCATTCTTCACCATATACAAAACTACCATCTTCAACGAATGCCATCTCATAGAATTCCAAAAGCCATGCTTCATTACTGCCCCCAAGGCAAAAGATCGCTGGGACGTCCAAAAAAAGCGCTGGATGGAAAACTCCTCTTTGAGACCGTAACAAGCCACATGGCCTAATACTTGCATGGATGATGATGATGATGATAATATGAGCTGAGGGGTCCGACCCTGACTGGCAGGATCATGAACCATGGAAAACAGGAATCAGGAAACAGTGTCAGCTGTAATAAACCTGAATGATGGTGATGCAGATAGTATAACTGGTATTTACATAATAAATCAAAAGTGACGTTATAAAGTTTTTAAATTCATAATTAAATATTAGAAAATGTTTTATTTCACTTCATCCTTATTTAGAAATGTTAAACATCTAAGGTTATTCTCAAAATTGTAGAAAGTAATACTATGAGGTAATTTATAAAGAGATTGATTGGAAATATACACCTCACCTCCCTTATTTTATTTTCTCACCTGGAACATGTTTTAGTGAACATCTTTGCTATTATCAGCCATAATCTGACAGCTGTGTTGACCATTGGAAATCCTATATTTTCTCCCTCCGGTGATTGCAGACGAACCTCACCTCATTAAATCTTCTTCCCCAGGAGCTATAAATTATTTTTTTCTCCATTTTTAAGGTTGTAGCATTTTTTTCCTCCATACTATGAGTTCAGTTAGTTTTTCCAGTTTTTTTTTTCAGTTCTTACTTCTCTTCAATTCTATGACTTTTTCTGTCCTCACATAAACAGCTACTATTTGGTTTTTCTATTTCTCCATAATTTACATTTCTAAGCTTTTCCTTTATTCTGTTCTCTTTCTTAATTTAGGCTATATTGTATCTAGAACCTGTTTAAGTAAAATTTTATTACCTCATCTCATAATCTTCTCCTCCTTCTTAGACTAGTTTTGGATCCTTCTTCGGTCCATCATCAGTATTTTCATGTCCATTGTTATGTCATCCTCTTGACCTCTCTCTTGGTAGACTGAAGAACCTTGAAATCAAATTATTTTCTCCGGGAATTTCAAAGTTAATCAATTTCTCCTTTTCATTTTTTTGAACGTAGATTTTTTCCAAACCATGAGTTCTTTGGGTTTTTCTATTTGTATTAATAATTTTCGATTAGGTATTTTTCTGACCATGCATGGACTTCTACTGCAGATTTTACTACTTCCCCATTCTTGACATTCCTGAGATGTTCTTTAATCTGGTTTTTAAATTTCTCTTTGTTTTTCCTATGTAGACTTTCTCACATTCTCCGCATGAATGAGATAGCTCAAACACAATTGTTTATTCAAACCTTAATAGATCTTCTAGGATTAGTACGTGGAAGGATAATGATTTTTTGGGTTATCCATTTTGTAAACATTGCATTCTAATTACTATGAACAATAGAAAAGTAATGATCAATGATGATAACTGCATTACTAATTCCACTGATCTTTATTTGATTTGATGTTTTTTATTCATATGTTCATTTTTAAGAAAATTAGTTAAAACTAGATATCTATTTCACACTACAGAATTATTGTCTATGGGGTGACTTCATAAAAATATATGATCTCTATCTACAAGCATGACATATTTCCTTAATAATGAAAAGTGTCAAATAAGGGAACTTAACAGGACAAATTATTATTTATGTTAAAATATTAAAGTATCTTAATTTATATAGTACATTAAAAAATATATTTTTTATTCCACTTAGGCCTGGTTTCACCAACAATTATTAAGTTTTAACAAATTTTTATACTTAGGTTGTAACTTTAATAGTGGCAACTATTTATTTATTACTAGTATATTAACTAACAGGCCTGTGAAACTTCTACAGTCCTTCAATGTAGTACCCAGCATTGTCTACAACTCATTGTCAGCAATGTCGAAGTCATGGTTTCCCTGTAGTAGCGCCTGTTCTGTTGATGTTTCTAATGGACTGCCTTCATACCAGCAGAATCTCAGAAACAGTCTGGAATCGAATGTCATGAAGTGGTTCCTTCATCTTAGGGATCAAATTACAATCATAGGGGCTTAAGTCCGATGAATTTGATGGATAGAAAAACGCTTCCCACCACCAGCGATGGTACAGATCAGCTATAGGGTGTGCTGTGTGCACTCTGAGCATTATCCTGCAAAATTAT